>CM053786.1:9281967-9881967 GCA_028749045.1 Cupressus sempervirens
GGAAATAATCTTTCCTTTATACCAAGTCCTAAAATAAATATTTATTCAGCCTCAAGGCTTTCCCAATTTACAATAATAATACAAGACATCCTTAACATATTACATTACAAGTTACATTATAATTATAATTGTTTTCAAGGACATTTGTAATACTTGACTCAAAGAGAACATCCTCCAAATAGTCTTTTCCAAACCTCATAGAATGAACATCTATTTTTTATATCTAGAGCAAAGTATCTTCAACATGTCTCTAACCTACCTCTAAGCTTACTCAACCAGATTACATATCTATTAAAAGATATAATAATTTTACTAGTGACTGCTTTTGATACACTCTATCCAAAATAAACATTCTATAAAAATTACATAACTTAAAAAAATTTAGATATATCTATCTACATACTTTATTGTAGCATCTATAAGAATATTTGGACACATGTATAAGAGGGAATATTCAAACTTGTTGACTATTGATCTCTCCAAACAATTCTTACTTTGTAACTCTTGTAATCTTCACAAAATAAGGTATATCTGGACATCAATGACAAAAACTATCATGAATGCAAGACACAATCTTTGAATCATGTCTCCAACACTACTATGATACTTGCCCATAGAAATATCACCAATAGTCATGCTAATAGAAATATGTTGGCATCTATGACAACTCATATCTCAAATATGTCATAGATATATCTAAAGTTCTTATTAGGACATTAATCTAATAATATTCCAATTTTGCATTGATAGGAATATATGAGTGGAAGAATGAATCAATGTCAAAGATAAAACTAATAATACCAACAATACTAGTAGCAATATCCATGATGTTTACTTCATAACTTCTCTCTAACTATTCCCACCCCCCCTAGTTAAATCACAACACATATGAACTTCTCTCTCCCATTATTTTCCTTCCTTTCTTTCTTCCCCTAGATTTGTTCTATTTTGTGCATGCATGTCTCAAGTTATAGCATATTTTTCACTTGACATCTTTCCACCATTGAGATTAAGGCTAAAGGCGCATATTGAAAAAAAAGTGGCATCACATATCTCTCCCCAAAATTGATACAATTATGAGTAACTATCTCACCTTAAATTTGAGCCTAGAAATTGTGAAAAAAATAACTAACTACCCCCCTATGTAGTGACCAACATACATTAAAAATAAATAAAGTGTTTCTCTCAAGTTCATTTGATTGCTGCAGATTAATATATCTCAATTTTCATCTGAATGGGCAATAGCTACTATATTTTTACTTAGGAAAATACTTGACTAATATATCTTCTATATACTTCTTTGTAGAAACATATTCCAAATTGACTTCTTTTTCAACTATGTTCTTTCTAAACAAATGATACTTGATAGATAGATATATGCTTTGTATTTGTATGTAGCACTAGATTCCTCAAAATACTCATGTCACTAGAATTGTCAAAATAGATAGTAATATGCACATCAATAAGTAGTCTACATTTTCTTCATCCATAAGACTTATTTAAAATTCATTTTAGTAGAAACATATTCCACCTCAATAGTAGAGTGAAATATAAAATTTTGTTTCTTACACGATCATGAAACCAATACCTTTGCCAAAAAAATGTACAAATATTTGTACTCTTTCTATCATCCATATTACTTTCCAAGTTAGCATCTATAAAATTAATCAATTTCAATTATCCTCATTAGGATACTAGAACCCATATAGTCAACTGTACCCTTCAAATATATGACTTTTTTTTTTAACAACAAAATGAGATTGCTAAGTATCTACCTGAAATCTTGTAGCCATACATATTGTACTAGTGATATTTATTCCTTTTTCAGTCAAATAAAGTAGTAAACCTATCATTGATTTGTATCATGTCAAATGTACCTAAGAAGTGTCAATATTTTTGTTAACTTACATCCATATACCATAGAATTACCAACTAGTATAGAGATTTTCATATCATAGTTCTTCAACAATACTTTCACATAGTTAGACTAAGATATTAAAATCTCTACATTTTCATATTGTGTACTTTGTAAGACATAATTTTATCATGTACCAATAATAGACAATTCAAATAAATTTTTTTTTTCATTAGAAAACTCTATAATGAATTTATAATTTCATTCGAAAGTGATGTCATCTAAAAATACCTCAATAATCAAAATGGTATCTTGATTCACCTTAAAATATAAATTATTGTCAACAATACCTTTATAAAAACCAAGATTCAAAAGATATTTAACCAATCTTGCATGGCATCGTCTAGGGGCTCATTTCAATTCATCCAAGTCTTTTGTTCAAACTACATACCATACTTCTTTGATATGTCAATGTCAAAGAATCTATAGTTTTTATATTGATGTTTTCTTTCAGTTATCCATTCAAAACTAAAAATTTAACATCCATCTGATATACTTTGAAATCCTTGCAAGTAGCATACATAAGAAATCATCCTAACAACTTTAATTCTAGTAATTAGAGTATATGTCTCTTCAAAATAAATGGATTCCATTTATGAATAATCCTTACAAATAGGTTTATCATTCTTTCTCATAATTGCACCATTCTTATTCAATTTGTTTCTAAAAACTCATATAGTAGGTCAATCACATGTTTGTCCCTAAGCACAGGAACAAGAACCCATGTATTACTTCTTTTGGATCTAATCTAGCTCTTCTTTCATATCTTTCACACAATTTCATCTTTTAATGTATCATGTAGATCCAAGTAGCATAACACACCAAAAAATGAGATATAATTTTTCACCAAAAATAGGACAACATTTTTTTCTTGCCTTTTTTAAGGGCCATAAACTTTAAGATTTAAAAAAAAGGTATTTCTTAGAAACTAAATTTGGAGGACACCAACTCTTGTTCTTTTCACATCTTGAAATTTTGATTCTAACTTTCTTCAGTTTCTCATTAAACTTTAGAATTTTTTTATTTTAGAAGAAGAGGAAAAGTGACACCTTATAGCTCCTTTGGTTTCCCATATTTCTTCACTTACCAAACTACGAATAGATCTAATTGTGATTCAATTTGATGACTTACTCAAGGTGTTTTTTCGTAATTGAGCTTCCAACTTATAATTCCCTCCTTGCCACCTAGTTGAGCTCTTTTTAGGATTCTTCACCAAGTTAAACTCATTAATAAGTCCTCCCCTCAATAAGATTTAACTATGTTCTCATTTGGACCAACCTCGATGCAATCCAAGGACTCTTGGGTTAATGGGTCCAATTTTTTAGACTCCATTTTGAATAATAAGCTAGAAGAGATATAGTCAATTCACATGGTGACATTTTTTCTAATGCACATGGTAATTCTTTAGTATCCTTGCGTTCTCAAGCTTTAATATATTATTCATCTCTCTTTCAAAAATCATTACATGTACTTACACTAGTAAATCCAACATTTTTCACAATTCAGCATTGAGCTCCCAATGAGTTGAATATCACTAGGGCATTGATTTAATCTTTAGGTCAACATGCCTATTGTGTATCTTAGGACCTTTGTAATATTTACTTGGCCTAGATTGATAGGTCACCATGCATTACTTCTACATAGATAAGCTAGAAGTGCAATCTTCATGGAGCACCAACTTCAAATATAAGTATAAGACCAAATCTTCATTTTTATTTTAACTAATAACATTGCTAGAAACCACTTCCTTTTATAGCACCCCATTATAGAATATCTTTGTAATTCCTTGGGATATTGAGTAGAACCAATGAATCCACAATATTCAACTAATCTCTAATCCTTGGAACATCATCTTTCCTTGTTCTCCATCTAATGATAGAGAAAACTCTAGTCTCATGCTTTGGAATTACCTCCTTCTTGCAACTCATTGTGTGATTAAATCCTTTGGGTTAGTAGTGTGACACAAGTGACAAGAACTTTTGAAGATATATTTGTCACATTTTTATATGAATTCTTTAGGTATTCCTCACTAAATATGACTCAAGGTCCCAGAGATATCTTTCCCTTGCAAAGATTTCACTATCATAGTTATCCAAGTAACTCATTCAAGTATTCCATTGTTGGTGAAAGTTCTTGATTTTGCTTAGGTTTCCCAATTTAGCATTCAATAAATAAGTCACATGGTCCTAATTCACTGCTTAGGAATAATATGATGGGTAATTTAGTGAAAGCCCCTATGTTAGGATAAACCACAAACAGAAATAAAAACTACATGCAAATATAACCAATAACAAAAAATAATAGAACACACAGAAATGAACACAAGGCACCAAGATTTAACATGGTTCACCCAATCCTTGGGCTACGTCCACCAAACAGCAAGTTCGATCTTATTACAATCCAGTGATTACAACCTGATTACAATCTGTAATCCCTTACAGCTCAATACCGCCGCAAGAACCAATTTCGTATCACAACATATAAAAAATACCCAACCCGAAGCCCTTTTATACAAGTATTAAACCGCTTTAGGGTTATAACATGTTGGCCATATGTCGGCCATAATATGTCAACTACCATTTCGGCTACTACCTCGAACCCCACTATTTATGAAGTATGTACAGTTATTTCCTGATCAGTCACCACAATCTAACAATCTCCCACTTGGGGACTGATCAGACTCCACACTAAACAACAATCTCCCACTTGGGGACTAATCAGACTCCACACTAAACAACAATCTCCCACTTGGAGACTGATCCTGTAGCAATACCACTACCACATGGGGCACCCACTGGATCAAACCATCCTGGACTCTACTGTTCTTTTATTCATGTTCAGTCTAAAAGACCAACCAAAGCTGAAGAGGAGTTCAGCTTCTCCCTTGTTACAAATTTTGTCAACATATCTGCTGGATTGTCATTGGTATGTATCTTCTCCAGCTTTAACTATCCATCCTCCAAAATTGATCGAATGAAATGGTACCACAACTGTATGTGTTTGGTCTTAGAATGCAGAGCTGAATTCTTAGCAAGATGAATGGCACTCTGACTATCTGTGAACAAATAATTATCCTTCTGAGGATGTCCCAATTCTTCCAAGAAGAACTGAAGCCATATCATCTCTTTGGTTGCTTCTGTAGCAGCAACATACTCTGCCTCTATAGTGGAGAGAGCATTATTCTTCTATAACCTATAAACCCAGCTCACAACCGCCCCACCAACAGTAAAGACATAACCTATAGTACTCCGCCTGGTATCAATATCCCCAGCCAAATCTGAGTCAACATAGCCCTGTAAATCAGTAGTAGAGCCCCCAAAGTGTAAACACTTATTGGATGTTCCTCTCAAATATCTGAGAATCCACTTGAGAGCATTCCAATGCTCAAATCCTGGATGACTCATATACCTGCTAACGACTCCCACTGCATGTGCAATATCTGGCCTAGTGTATACCATAGCATACATCAAACTTCCTACAGCTGAAGCATAGGGTACCTTGGACATCTTATCCTCCTCTTCCTGTGTCTTGGGACACATCTCCTTAGTCAATTTCAAATGACCAGGTAAAGGTGTGCTGATAGCTTTGGCATTCTCCATAGAGAAACGTTGCAACACCTTCTCAACATAATCAGCTTTAGATAGCGTCAATGTTCTGTTCTTCCTATCTCTGCAAATCTTCATACCAAGGATTTGTTTTGCTGCCCCCAAATCCTTCATAGCAAATGCATGTGCTAATTGGCATTTCAGCCCCTTAATATGATCCATGTTAGACCCAGCTACAAGCATATCATCAACATATAAACATAAAATAATGTAGCTATCATCATCCAACCTCTTAAAATAAACACAGTAATCTGAATGACACCTATTATATCCATGCTCATGCATAAAACTGTCAAATTTCAGATACCATTGCCGAGGTGCTTTCTTGAAGCCATATAAACTTTTCTTCAATTTGCACACTAAGTTCTCCTTACCTTTGACCTCAAAACCCTGTGGCTGAGCCATATATATTTCTTCATCCAAATGACCATGAAGAAAGGCTATTTTAACATCTATCTTCTCTAAATGCAAATCTTTAGTAGCCACAAGACTTAAAACAGTACAAATAGAAGTCATTTTAACAACAGGAGAAAATATCTCATCAAAATCAATTCCCTTTTTCTGTGCAAATCCTTTTACAACTAACCTGGCCTTAAATCTTTTCTTACCTCCTTCCTCTTCTTTCAACCTGTAAACCCATTTATTCTGTAAAGCCTTTTTACCTGCAGGCAACTTGCACAAATCCCATGTCTTATTTTTCAGCAAAGAGTCCATTTCATCTTTCATTGCAGACTCCCACTGAATCTTAGTATCCACTTGCATAGCTTCATCATAACTTTCAGGTTCACCAGCATTAGTAAGTAAAATAGAATACAAAGAGGGAGAAAACCTTTGTGGAGGTCTAATTTGCCTTGTTGACCGTCTAACATTCACTGGTGTGTGTGGTATTTGTTGTTGCAGTTGTTGCACATCATGAGGAATGGTTGGAACACCAACTTTTGGAGTATCATCCAACACTACATAATCATCTTCTTTCTTCTCATGTTGCTGCAACAGATCTTTATACAACACTTTCTCATTGAATATGACATCCCGACTTCTAATAATTTTAAGATTTTCAAAATCTCAAAGCCTATAACCAAATTCATTAATTCCATATCCAACAAAGACACATTTCTTCGATTTAGCTTCTAGCCTTGTTCTATTTTCAGAGTCTATATGAGCAAAAGCTTCACAACCGAAGGTCTTGAGAAAAGAATAACTCACCTTCTTACCAGTCCATGCTTCCTCTGGAATACCACAGCCCAAAGGAGTAGAGGGACCTCTATTAATCAAATATACTGCAGTATTGATAGCCTCCACCCACATGTGTAAGGGCAACCCAACATGCAACCTCATGCTCCTTGCGCGCTCCATTATAGTCTTGTTCATGCGTTCAGCCACTCCATTCTCCTGTGGAGTCCTTGGAACAATTTTTTGTCTACGAATACCATTAGTGGAGCAATAATCTTCAAATTGATGACTGCAATACTCACCACCATTATCAGATTTGAGACATTTTAATTTCTTACCAGTCTCATTTTCAACCAAGCATTTCCATTTCTTAAAAGTTTGAAATACATCAGATTTCTGTCTAAGAAAATAAACCCATACTTTTCTAGCTGCATCATCAATAAATGTAACATAATAATGAGAGCCACCAAGAGAGGATACCTGGGCTGGGCCCCATACATCTGTATGCACAAGCTCTAATTTCTCATTTTTGTTTTCCTTCCCTATCTTTACAAAACTCACTCTCTTTTGTTTTCCATACACACAACTTTCATAGAAATCTATATTCACACATTTTAGACCTGGTAACACTTTCCTTGAATGAAGTACTTTCATACCTTTCTCACTCATGTGCCCAAGTCTATTGTACCACAGCACTGTATCAGAATCTACAGCACCTATTTGTTCTTCCTGCTCAACTGCAGTAATTGTTCCTGAATATTCATTTTTTTCTGAAACAATCAAAGTAGAAGGAACAATATGACCTGTACAAAGATATAAGGTGCCTACTTTCACACCTTTTGCTACTACAAGGGAACCTTTTGAAACCTTCCAATTTTTATCATTAAAAGTAACTACACAACCCTCATCACCGAGTTGCACTGCTGAAATTAAATTTCTACTTAGTTTTGAAACATGTCTTACCTCATGTAGTAGCCAATGATTCCCATTCTGCAACTTAATCTTAATTTTTTGCTTTCCAACAATCTGATAGGGTTCATTATCCCCCAAATAAACAAGCCCAAAATCCCATTGGACATAATCAATGAAATAACCTCTATGAGGTGTAGCATGAAATGAAGCACCAGAATCTAAAACCCATGAATCATCAACACTCTCTAAAGACAGAAGCAAAGCATCCTCTTCGGATTTGTTACTTACCACATTTGCCTCCTTGTCTCCATCTGATTTATCTCCTTCATTTTTCTTTCGATTCCAGCAATCTTTCTTTTTGTGCCCTGGTTTCCCACAGTACCAGCAATCATTTGGTCCTCTCGATTGAGACCTCTTCCCCTTTGACTTTCCTCTTGATTTCCCACGATTTCCAGAGTTACTTCCTCTTTCAGTCGTTCTGCCCCTACTTTGTGCATTTAAATCACTTCCTGATGTAGATCCACCTGAGGATTTTCTACGAGTTTCTTCACTTAAAATAACACCGATCACATCATCATATTTTAGGGTGCTAGATCTAGGAACAGAATTACTCACCGCCATTACCAAGCCATTCCAGCTTTTAGGTAAAGAACACAAAATCAAGAGAGCCCTAATTTCTTCATCAAAATTGATACCCACAAAAGATAATTGACTAGTAATAGTATTAAACTCATTTAAATGATCTGCAATAGATCCACCTTCTGCCATTTTCATATTAAATAAACGCTTCATGAGAAATACCTTATTTGAAGCGGAGGGCTTTTCATACAGTGTCGCTAGGATTTTCATCAAATCTTCTGTCATGTTTGCTTTTGTAATATTAAATGCCACCGATGGTGCCAAGCATAACCGAATGCTTTCGAGTGCCTTTCTGTCCAAAAGATCCCATTCAGCCTCTTACATAGTTCCCAGATTCTTGGCTTTTCCTTCCAACGGCTTCCATAAATCCTTCTGATATAAATAGTCTTCCATTTGCATCTTCCATAACTGGAAGTTCTGCCCATCAAACCTGTCAACCCTCAACTTACCCTCATCTGCCATCGCTCCCACTCAACTATTAGACTCCCACTTAACTGTGAGACTTTCTTGTAGAGGATAATTGAAAGACAACCTTGCTCTGATCCCACTTGTTAGGATAAACCACGGACATAAATAAAAACTACATGCAAATATAACCAATAACAGAAAATAATAGAACACACAAAAATGAAGACAAGGCACCAAGATTTAACGTGGTTCACCCAATCCCTAGGCTATGTCCACCAAACAGCAGGTCCGATCTTATTACAATCCAGTGATTACAACCTGATTACAATTCGTAATCCTTTACAGCTCAATACTGCCGCAATAACCAATTTCGTATCACAACATATAAAAAATACCCAACCCTAAGCCCTTTTATACAAGTATTAAACCGCTTTAGGGTTATAACATGTCGGCCATATGTCGGCCATAATATGTCGGCTACCATGAAGTATGTATAATTCTTTCCTGATCAGTCACCACAATCTAACACCCTACACTAAGCTAGAACCTTATTCAAACTTAGCACAAAATACCATATCTTGCATCCAATTTGGCAATATGGTAACCTTGGAATATAATTTTTGTAATGAGTGGTTGTTGCCCAATAGAAAGCTCAAACGGTGAGAACTTAGATAAGACAATTGCCTGGAAATTGTAACTAAATTGAAATGCATCATTGTTGGGCTCAATTTAAGAATTTAATCATCTACTTGAATAATTTGTCCTAATCATGTTTGAACTGCACTTTAATGATTCTCGAAAATATAAACTTTTCTCACCCACTATCAAGGATGTAATGACTCTAATGTTCTAGTAATTCCTTTGGTTTAATGGACCATGTTTGGTTCTCCACTTCAAGATCATGATAATATGTCAAGAGATACTTTTTATTTTTGATTTAATCTCTCTCTCTCTCTCTCTCTCTCTCTCTCTCTCTCTCTCTCACACACACACACACACACACACACACACTCTGTCCCTCCTACCTTCCCTCTCTCCAATTTAATTATGCGCTCTTCAAATAATCATAATGTAGTCTAATTGAAGATAATTGATTAAATGCTATCACTTCTTCATTTAACCATTTCTTCCCAAAAATTATAATTTCTAATTATTTTGTAAATAGTCTATGAATTGACCTTATATATTATCCAAATGTACGCAAAATTTAAGTCAAAATATTTCTTAATTGACCCTCCACTATATTTGGCATATCTATTTCATACCAAGATTCAATTACTACTAGTACCAAGAACTCTGGTTGAGCTCAAGTCTCTGCCTTATGTGATGATTAGAAAGTAGATAAAATAGATGGAGGTTCTTCGGTGCTTATGACCATTTTGTCAAATGTATAATGGGTGTAGCTGAATAGTTGTAGTGGCTTAGTGTCTAGATATTCAGATCTTTGGCAGGCATGAATTGCCTAAAAATTGTAAATCTTTACTTCTACTTAATAAAATATAAAAATCACTTAGAAAAAAATAGAAAACAAAAGAGATGAAGGTTTTATTTGTAAAATACATTAAAAATGATAAACTAATCAATTTTAAATATTTGATCTTCTTTATGTTATCTTATTGTATTAAAAATATTATTAAAATATTCAATACTTTTAAAATATCATTATAAAACATATTTACATTATATACAATAAAATCATGTATTTATATATTACATGTGATATGATATAATAATCATTTTATATATGAAAATAAGTTATTAACCATTAATATGTTATATTGCATATCTTAAGTTTTGTATTGATTAATGTAGTGCCTGCCCCTAGTTCACATTTTTGCTATCATTGTTGAACTCTTTTAGGGCTAGTTTTATGTTGATGATTAATAGTGGTCTTGTTTTGAGATTATCAGATATTGTTTTAGATTTAGTTTATTATATGATGAGATTACTTGGCACTTTATAGTTTATGTATGTATGATGATTATTTCAGTGTTTGCAGTTGTTGATGATGATTAGTTAGTTGATTTATTATCATATGTGTTTATTTATGGATACTTACCCCGTACTTGCATGTGTATGGTGTGCGTGTTTGTTTTCTTTCTATATGGCATTTTTGATGTGGTTAAGGAAGGCAGCCATAGTCACCTGCTAGTCAGGATCTACATGATGCACCACTTCCTGTCATTGCTTGTTTAGCTTAATATATATATTGTGCTTGTACATGCATGGGTTTTATGCAGGTTGCATGTACCAGGTATCAACTTCCTTGAATTGCCAAGATGAGCGTACCCTATCACATTATCTCAATGGTAAGAGAGGGGAGATAAATACTCAAGTCCAAATCCCAACCCTTTAAGCCATTTGTTCTAATTGAAAATTAGGACAAGTATTTGAGTTGAGTACCCTTCAAATACATCGGATGACGTAATTCGTGATATTAACCCTTTTGATTTTATTTTTTATGTGTTTTGCTTTGATGGGTTTTTGTATTTTACTTTATGAGTTCTTGGTGTATTTTCTATTAATTAAGTCTAATTAAAAGATTTAATTAATGATGTAATTAAATGAAAAATTAATATGATATTTTAATAATTATTTTTATTTAATTAATTAGAAAATTAATTAAATAAAAATAATTAAATTTGAAGATAAAAGTTATAAGTTTTGGAATGTTATAATATTAATTTAATTTAATAATAATATATTTAGAGTTCATTTTTAGGTAAATGCTAAATAATATTATTATTTAAGTTAATAAATATTTTATCAATTAAGTTTTAAAAATAAATTTAACGTGGAAAAGATATTAAAATTATTAAAAGATTCTAGATTGCATGATGCATGCATGTGATTAAAATATATTAAGATAAAACAAGTGGATTTATTAAAGTGGGTGCATGAGATTTAAAATATATAAATTAATAAAAATAAATAAAGTGAATATTAAATAAATTAATGTGCATTATATTTATTCACATAGGAGTATGCGAGCTCTTGGGAGTTGTCATGTTGACAACACAAGAGTTTGCGTGTTGTCTACACTTAGGAGTTACAAATTATTTGAGCACATGGTGTCTATAACATTCTAGAGAGCTCATCATGTCTATCTTCTTGTCATGGAAGTTACATGCTTAGTTGTCATGCTTATCTCCTAGTTCTCTCTAGACACATTCTAGATGCATCTTAGAGGGCATTAAATAGAGGCTCTCCTAGTGTGTATGGACAAGCTTACATGCATTGGAGAAGCTCATATGCTTCTACATGCTCACATGATTCTACAAGCACTTCTAGTCACTTGGGGGTTTCGGTTGGTTTGATTCTTGAAGGAATGGTGAATGTTGGGGAAGGAAAGGATTTTTCTATGGACTTCTGAGGCATAAAAATTTAGTATCAGTATCCAAGTGCACTCATGATTTTCATATATTCCATTTGCACTATTTCTCTTCCTATCTTCATCGTGTCTATTATATGTGTCTAAATATACTCCATGAACAAATCTTCAATCTTGAAATTGGAATCTAGATATGTATGTTAATTTTTATTTGGTTGCAAAGAAACATTAGGAAACCCTAGTTTTATTTATGAAGACAATTTATCACAAACTGGCCTATCGCTACCCCTTACATAGACCCGAACTCAGACATTCATAACTTTTTATCTAGACCAAATTTATTCAATCGCTCTGGTCAGATGTAGCACAACTTGGCCCTCTCCAACATATTTCAAATTTGGCTCAATCCAACGGTTCATTAGGGAGATATGGCCCCCATACGGTGACTGTTTTATTCAATGACAGTCATTTCTTCATTTTCCATAACCAGGAGTTCTTTGTGCTTAAACTTCACAAAAATAATCTATCGAAGCATGGAATGAATTAAAAACTAAACCAACATAGATCTAAGACATTTATACTCAAGATTTTATCCAACTAAGAAGTCTTTTCAATACAAAAAATAGACTATGCTCTTACGGCAGCAAGCTAGGACTTTGAGGAGAATTTAATTTGGTATTGTATGAAACTTTGTTACATTGCATTAGTTAATAGTAGAAGAAGTGTAATTAATTATTAGTCAATTTAAGTAAATGGATTTTTAAATGAGGGCAAATTAAAAGAGATATTAATAAATGTTTAGTGGAATTAAGTAATTGAATTATTAATGAGATTGATTTTACTTAAAATCAATGAGGATTATTTTAAATAAATGATTGTCCTTGAAGTGTTTAAAGGAAATTGTAAACTAATTATTTAAAAGTTGATAAGTATTATTCTAATGTTTTGAATAATGTGAATGATTTTATCTAAAAGTCAATGGGAACTGGTTCAATGATTTAAATAAGTAAATAATTATCTTATGATTATTTTAGAAATTTTTTTTAAAATAATGGAGGGATAATTCTATGTTTTATTCAAAAAAATAAATGGGTTGAGTTGTAGATGAAATGAAGAATCTTATACACTTGAAATGTACTTGAAAACAAAAACTGAAATCTAATATTTGGCTTAACCATGTGATTGCGAAAGCGAACTAAAATATGTGTTTGTATCTAGTTCTTTATGCTATCCATGTTTGGGGTTTGGGTGGTCCTAGAGTGTTGACCAGTTAGGATGTCTACCAAAGGCTTGGGAGTTATGCGAATGTGATGACATGTTGATGTTATTTAGTCTCGATCTTTTTATAACCCAACTATGGTAATGTGATGGCATGCTCCATGAGATGTTTGTATTTACTAATTTTTATTGCTTTCTAGTCTCTTGTGTGAAGTTGAGATGTATGCGTATGAAACACTTGACCTAATCATTTTTGAGTCATTGATTAGTTATCCTTGGACTACTTTCTAGTTGCCATGATGGGACTGAAGTGTTGATTTATTTCTTCATGTTTTCATGTTGTGACATGTTTTGACTTGACCATTTTGGTTGCTTGTTGAGAACCAATGGATATTGTGATTATCATTGATACCTTCAGTTGCTAATAGAGAACTGTTGTGGTCATCATTATCAATGGATGATTTTTAGTTGCTCATGGAGATTTGATGTTCTTATTGTGGATTATCTTTTGGTATTTTTTCTTCAGTCGCTTGTATAGGACTGAGGTGATTTTGTGATTTATGATTCCATGAACCTAGGGTAGGTTATCTACTTGTAGTGTCAGGAAGTGGCTTGCAATGGGGGCTGGGGCCCTAAGTGGCTACTAGGGTAACTCATTGTAAGTTATTTAATAAGTGAAAATGTTTACACTAAATGGAGATTAAATGAACCTAATAAGATAATTTTATGTTCTCGCCTATGCCTCAAGTGCTAGTACAGACTAGGATGGGAGTAGAGAGAAGACTTGGTTGCGACCTTGCATTCCGTAGTATGCCTTGTCAATATGAGAGGATACTAGTGGCTGCATAGGGATCACTAGGGGGCCGGGGTCTATTAAGAGACTACCATGGTAACTCTAGCATGATTTGTGTGATGACACTTTTTCGCTTACAAAGTAGGTTTCCTACATGTCTTTGTTGTGCCTCTGGGATTAGATGTCAATCTGTGTGTTGGAACCTTTGAGTTAGTATACTTTCAAGATTCCTAGACTTAGAGAGTACTTGTGTTATGTGATTTGTTCTCTTGCGTTATGTGATTTGATATCCTGTTTGGGACTTAAGACTATCTCCTCAGCGTGGTGGGGGTGGGCCATTTAGGTCTCATGTGGTCAGCGGTAGTGCTTTTTCACTCATACCATTTGAGGTCCGTCCGAGACACCGTGGCTGGAGCATTCTTGGTTGGTATTTATCTTCATTCTATTCTTGGATCTTATGATGAAAGTTATTTACTGACATGTTTCTTTATATTGATGATTAGCATGTGATAGATGATGTTATCTTCTTTGTAGGATCATCTTATGCTTTATTCTTGCATGTTAAATTTCTTTATGCATATGTTGTAGCATGTTAGATTTTCTTCTGCATATGTTGTAGTATGTTTTAGGAGTGACATTCCTACTATGATAATATTGATGATCTCTTTAGTGACCTGGGATGTTACGTGTGGGGGATGGCTAGGGCCCACGATGGTCTAATGATGCTATTTACAGTTGGGAGGAACTGCACACTTAGTTTAGTTGTATTTTATATTGGATGGATATCTTTTATGATGATTGTTATATCATTATTGACAGATGGATGTATCATGTATGTTAATAGTTTCATTTAATTTATTGCACTTGTATTATGGATTTGATGAGGATGATATATCTTTACTTTTACATATATATATTCTTTTAAGCCTCTCATACCTTGTGATATGTATAGTGGATGATTGAGCATTCCGCATTTAATAACCAAGAGGCATTCGAAACAAATGTATATTAAAGACTGTGAAACTTTAATTATTCTTTCATGTGGATGTGGTACTTGTTAGACTTAGTTTTAATTAATTTAAATATGACTCAACATCTTGAGATCTTTAAGGAATGTAACCTTTTATGTATGTTTTTAGTTGTATGTATGTTATTACGTCCGCTATTATCTGTTTGATATGAATGGTTAATCTTTCATGTTTAAAAAAAAAAAATTGTTTGGCAAACTTAGTAAAACTTTAGGTTAATTCTTTTGGATCCCTTGGCAGGGCGTTACAATTAATTTATTATAAATTTTTAAAATATTAAAAAGATAAAAATAAACTAAAAGAAAAAATAAATTAAAAAATATAAATTGGTGACAAGTGCAATTGATTTGGAATTAATATTGATTAAACATTTATTTGTGAGGTGGAAGATAAAATGATTATATTTTTTAAAGTTAATCCACTTGTCACAAATGTTGAAAAGACAAAGTTGTAATTAATGCATTCATTAATTAATGTTAGAAAAATATTTTAATTTTTGTTGGAGAAAATTGAATATTACCTCTACAAAAATAGAGATCAGCCAATCACAAACAAGAAAATAATGTTTTAAAATTCATTTAAAAATAAATCATTGTAAACTTTTGCAATATGTAGACTTTGCTCATAAAATTTAATTGGTCACCACAACCAAAAACATTAGAACCCTGCCTATAGGCAGGGACTAATAATAATTATAAATAATATCCTTATAATCGTTTATGTATTTCGTTGTAAAGGTCGGTCGAATGTTCGCGAGGAGGGAATGGATAAAGGAGGCTAATATCTTCATTATCATTATGGATATGCATGACTATTACGTGTCCTATCTTCTCGTCCACCATAAAATATCTCCCGTGACCTACAGAACTTTTAGGCCCACCGTAGCTCCCATAATTTAGTATTTTGCGAAGAAAACTTCATTACGAAACTATCAAAATATCCCATATCTATAGATATTTTATGTCACCGACTTACGAACTACGTGGCAAGTGAAATTTCTGGGAAATTTGCATTCCATCTTACTATAAATCTGCATTCCCACATACTTTGCTCTATCAAACTCATTCACTTGCATATTATTTCTTTATCTTCATCTTGCATTAGCAAGTTATTTTTGAGCTTGAAATCTTCATTAATGGCGGAATCAACAGATCGTGGGCTTCTGGGAATGTTTGGGAAGAAGAAAGAGGAGAAGACACATCAGCAGCAGCAGCAGCATGATGGGCATGGGCATAATCACGATCACGCAGGGCATGTTCACACTACAGCTGGGTCTCACGGACCTGCCAAGAAAGGATTCATTGAAAAGATTAAGGAGAAAATTCCTGGATATGGTCAAGGAAAAGGCCATTGATTAGGCTTTAAAATGGTTTGCGTGTGCGGTATGGATTCCCTTGTTCAGATATGTCAAGTAATGGTGTTGTTTATTTACTTTATCAGACTGACTGGATCCTTTTGGTTTGATTGTTTAATTGAATGAGACTTTTAATGTAAATATAAAGGCATTCAATAGGTTTTAGAGTCCGGTTTTAAGGATAGTCCTGTCTTTTTCTCTGGTATATAGGTGTAGGCTGATTCCAATACTGTAATCAGTTGATGACAGAAATGTCAATGTAATGTAAACCGGACGTTTCTATAAAATAATCACTGATATTAATGTTTATGTTTTATCTTTGCCTATTTTATTTTAAAATATTTATACATGTGTATGTTGAATTGGATTTGATTCATTACTCCACTGTAAGTTTTGTTTTGGTTCAGTTTATTAATGAATATGACTGGAGTAAATAAATCAAACTTTATTAATATTTTGTTGTTTAATGTTTGATTATTTTATTGAGACTTGCGCAGTTCTATCTTCTTCTTTAAAGAAATATTCAAATCATATCATATTAGTTACTGTAAGAATTTAATTAGAATATAATTGTAAGGTATAAATGTATTTTTAATAAAATGTTTCAACTTATCTATTTTAAAATAAGGAAGTACTTCAAAATATTAAAAAGAGTGTATATTACATTGAAATAAATTAAATTTAACTAAATCAAATTAACTATTTACAAATTTTACAAATTTTAGAATAGTTATCACTATTTAGTATATTAAAATACAAAAGAAGGTTGTCTTATCTAGAAGCAATATAATTGAAATAAATAAATCAAATCAAATATATATAAATTTTATAATAACTACCTTGATTTGTTCAGAATAAAGTTTGTGTTGTACAAAAGTAATATAATTTAAATAAATCAAATCAAATATTAAAAAAAATTCTAGATAGATTAAATAAATATAGTTATACCTCATAATATAGAAGAGAATGATATATTTGAAATAAAACAATAACACATAATGTGATTGTAGATTGCATACATGGCTCATCCATCAAAAGAGAAACAATGAAACAATGACAAAACAATTAAAGATGAAAATCATTTCATAACTTTTAAAATTCTAAGATTCAAAATTATTATTTTATTTCAATATTTTAGCATATTGTTGTGAACTTTCAGTTTCTTTGTGAGTGTAGTTAGTGGTATTAATTAAGATTTTGCTTAAGATTTCTTGGCAAGATAGCCTTTATGCGAATCACTTCTCATCAAGTTCCCAAGACTCCTACTCTGCATCTTTTTTGGACCTCCCTTGTTTTAACATTTCCTATCCCTTTATGCGAGTTTCTTGTCATTTTAATGTATTCAAGGTTTAGGTGATATAGGTTTGGTTGGGATATGTTTTAAGCATGTTCCCAATGAGAAGTGAGTCTTCCTTCTTTCCATAACTTCTTTCTTACTCCAGTATTCTTATTTCCTTTGGATTCTAACTAATCTGGCTAGCTTTCCCGTTGGCGAAGTTCATCAAGCATGCACCTAAAGAAAAAAGCGTCGATAGTATTAATAGATGTACACTAGCTTGACCTATGAGGTAAAAAGCTACAAAAGTGCAAGTTAGAGCCATTAAGGTCTCAAGTCAAAATTCTACATTAAAATTTTTTTTCTATGCAGAAGAATGGGTCTACAGGTTTTTAGTTGCTCTCTGATGAAAATGAAAGCGTTTTGTTCTATTTTTGAAGCTATCATGGTTTGTGCTCTATTCAAAGTTTTTATGCATTAACGAGACCCAGGAGTGATGTTGAAAAGAGTTATTTTGAGGCCATAATGGTAAATCCACACTCAAAATCTCATCTCAAGGTATCTAATAAAAAAAAATAGAAAATGCCTTAGAATGTTTCTTCCCATGAAAAGTGTTGCTCTCAGATGAGTTTTCCATCCTAAGAAAATATAAAAGGTTACTTCTGCAAAGACTTAAAAAATAAAGAACTGCACTACTATAATATGAGAATATTCTACGAAGATGCCCAAAAGATGCTTCTAGTAAAGTCAGTCATAAAGGTGAATTTCTGATATAAAGGAGATCAATGTTTGAATGCACAATGTAGAGAATAAGAAAATGAAGTGCCTAAGGTATCGACGGATCATTCCTCGCACTACAATCCTGAATCAAAGGAAAGATAAGTTTATGGAAAGATAGATTTGCACTCCCCCCCTCGCATACAATGAGTTATCGTGTTGAAAAAAAATAAGGCACTTTCTGTTAAACTAAAACCCTTGTTTTGATAAGTAGCTTTTAATGATATGAGTTCACTTTAAGTGAAGTAACATGGCTTTTAGATTTATGAATCTTTATGTGCATAAAAACAAAAAGTTTTAAATAGTCATTGATTATCAAATTTATTGCAAATCCTACAGCATTGGTTGTTCTTAATTTCATACATGTGGTGCCAACATTTGGATTTCTACATCTATTTCATTGGAATTGCCTCAAAATTATTTCCTCATTTTTTTAAATGGCTATTTACGGAGCATTGCATCCTCTTTGAAATCATAGCAAATGGCAATCAGAGTAGCGGGTTATGATAAAATTATAGGCTTGGAAAGTGAATTAAAGGATCTTAGTAATACTTGATTCAAGTTCTACAACTTAGGTGATCTTCACAGAAGGCTTGATTCTTAGCCTATCCACAATTACCTAAAAATTGAAAGAGAGTGGATTGGTGGAAGCTATCGGATTTCCCATGGCTATGATGCAAGCTCCAAAGCTAGTTAGAGAATGCATTGAAAGATATATTTTGAAGATGAAGAAAATATCACTTCCTAATTAATCTGTCCTCCTCTCAATAAAGAAGGCCTTGATGTAGTCTGCATTCGGCATGCTAGTGAAGGAAGAATACTGTGATATTGATTTTGGGTCCTCTACATCTATGTTGAATGAAAAGAAATCCTTGAGAAGGGAGGATATCTAGAGAACCTAGCTTCAAACACCTTGTTCGGAGAAGAGAAAAATGCCAAAAACTCTCTTTGGGACCAATTTGAAGAGAGAAATATTTGACATCTTGGCATTACTACAAAGATTAAAAGGAAAAGAAGAAATTCTAGAATTCATTGAGGATCACTTCTTCCTTGTGCAAGCCATATGTGCCAAAGGACCACAAATTGACTAGGCTGAAATCATATGTGATGAGCTTGCCTCATGGTTGAATTTAGCTAAGGATTCAAGCAATTTGACATGTCTTCATATTTAATCTACACCTTGGCTATGCATCACCTATGGCCGAGTCTTCTCCGCATTGAATACTATGATGAAAATACAAGGGTGTATGAATTCTACCCACATCTTTAGCTATGGAGAAGCTTTCGAGAGTATGTGAAAGTGAGCAATGCCTTCACTATGTGGTTGTGTTAGGAATTGCAAGTCTGCCCCGAGCAGAGATTTTCACTTGAAGCAATTTTGGCTATTAGCTAGTTTGGATGCTCTTTCATCCAATTTCCAAGATTTTCCTACCTATGGATTGATGCTTTTGATAGTTTTCCCAAAAGACTTCCTAGGCACCCTAAGGACAAGGTTTTTCTTGTCAAATTGTGTCAAAAAATACTAGAAGTAAACACATTGTGTTTAGAAGTAAAGAAGATAGTAAGGATTTCCTTCCCAATAGTGGTTAGACCCTATTCATGTGCCTCTAGATCCGATGCTCCAAATCTAGTCAAAATTTTTGAGAGCAAAATCAAGTTGATTGATTATGAGGTACTCACACCTCAATATGATCCTATAAGCTTTGTAAGAGATCAATTGAAGCTAGGATATGCCCACTGACATGTTCTAGACATTGAAGATTTTTTGGGATGGATGTTTCAATGAATATCAAACCTAGGAGAAGTGTTGGTCCTAACTAAAAATTGATGAAATTAAATTTTATAATGACTCTATTGATGTTTTTGATCTTGCAGATGATGGATCCTATTTGTTTCCTTCATCTTATGAGTAGATTAAAGGAACTCCCATTGTGTTTACCCCACCTGTAGGTCCTATCTTCAATACAATGGAGGTCCTAATGCATGGGATCATTAAGAGGATGGAAAAAGTGGTGGAGTGGACCAGAGTGAGGAAGAAAGGAATGGGAATCATAGGGTCCACTAGCGTTGTGGCTTTTGGAACTGCTCAATCAATTGCAGCGACCTCCACCACTACTACCACTTCAACATCTGCCAAGGCAGAGATCAACCTCCAAAGAAGAATCCTCTGATTACCCCTACTTCTTGAAGAGGATCTCCTCTAGATATAGGAAAAGTTGGAGATAAGGAAAAGAAGGAAAAAGAATTGGAGCAAGAGAAGTCAATAGCTAAGCCCATCAATCTTGATGGTGACATCAACACCATGGATGGTTAAGAAGAGGAAGTATCCTAGCAAGGGGATACTTCGGCCCTCTTAGTACCCAAAGTAACATTTTTCCCTATTGTTTCTCATAGAAAGTAAACTCCCCCAGTGGCAAGGAAGTTCTTCAATACCATTTCCTTGCAATCAAGGATCAATGTCCTCTTAACCGAGTCATGGTTAAAGGAGATCATTGATCAAAAGAATCAAAGATATGAATAAGTCACTCCATCCAAAGACCTCATCACATAGGTGACTTCTTCTTAGCCATACTCAAAGAAGAAAAGAAGAAAAATTCCATAGTAGCATTGGCCACTGATCCTTCTACTAGTCACAAGGTTATGGAGATAGCAAAGCCTCAGAAGGAGGGCAAGTTCCATGATCTCATTATCAATGACCTTTGAATCAAAATGGTAGTCATTGGTATTCCTATCCATGATTGGATGGTTAATAAATGGAAGTCTACCAATGAAAACATAGAAGACAAACTGGTGGAATTGAGGGTAGGAAAAGATGTACTCAAGGCGTCGAACAAAACAACTAATGAACTACATCAAAACTACACTTGGAAGCACTTCATCTAGCACATTTTATCCAAATGGAGAAGAGAAAAAGAACTTGCTTTCAAACCTATAGTAGGAAAGACAATTTGGCCAAATTGGTAAATCATGGATTGATCATATGAAGGCACAAGGTCCCCCACTCATCAAGAATTTGGCACATCTACTATTAGATGCTAACAAGTTGAGGGTGAAGGAAATAATTGTTTTGGTTTCAAAACAATTACTTTTCCTATTAGGGCTAACATCTTAGATGTTTACTCAAATTTTGGAAAAGTGAATTGTGGTCTTAGTTGACCTAGCAGTATTTTATGTAAAGGCATGGTATTTATGCAAAGGACTTCTTGTGATAAGAGGTGTGTTATTTTGTGTGTGATTATAAGTGCAATCTTGGTGTATTGCAAAGTGAGCGAACTTTTGTGAAAGCGGTATATGCAAAGTCTTGTATGAACTATCTTATGATCCAAGATCAAGCTAAAGATCAAAGATCAAACAAGGAAGGAAAATAATAGCAAATTACTTGTTTGAGCAATGAGCTCTTCATGTAGTTGAAATTGCATGTTTGGGAAGTGAACTCTTCTTGCATACAATATTCTACAACTCCTAACAGGGTTTGAATCTCCTTTCAGGGATTCAAAGTCTCCTAACAGGGACTCCTAATACTAAATTTTCTCATTGACTCCTAATAGGGTCCATCCTCTAACAAGGAACTTATATATCAGTATATTATCTAATGGGTATCATCCCCACTAGGGTTTTCCCTTGGCTTGAGTTTCCCTAGTTAACAAAATATGGTGTCATGAGTTATCTTTGTGCATTGTTATTGTTACTGCTCAACATACTTTATTGCTTTGTTATGCATGGTTTAAAGTAAGTAATAATATCCAGTTGGTGAGTAAAGTTTTTAAATTACCAATTCAAACCCCCCCCCAACCTCCTCAGTAATCTCTATTTCTAATAGAGGGAGGTAACTTCTAGTCATTAGACTACCATGCACAATGCAACAGACAGATTGACAGAGCAATTAGAAATATTGCAAAATGTGATTGATATGAAAATCGATGTTTCCATCTCCCACGAGATCCTCAAAATAGGCCATGAGCCATTGTTTCATTGAAAATAATCTTTGGAGTTCATAGTGGAAAGCTTTGTAAGATCTAGAAATGAGCTTAAAGATGTGCACGACCTAGTGCAAAAGGTCATAGAGAAGCTTTTTGAATACTTAAAAGTGTTGCACATAGAATCATATATATCCAACAATGGCTGATTGGTAGGCATTGAGCGAATGAAAGCCAAATTCCTAGCATTTGTCAATGAGGCTACTCATCCAGTCAAGTTCTAAATTTCAAATATCCATGAGCTTTCATTAGCTAATTTCATCCTAAGGCAAGCATCAGAAAGTTCCAATCAAAGGTTGCCAAAATAGACAAGTTAATAGAGATGAATGACTACTAGATCATTCAAGCTAACAACATCGTAGTCCTAGGTGTCAGAGAATTGGATAAAATAATGGACTCCAATGAAGGCTTATAAAGCTAAGGTAATGACTCCAAAGAAAGCATGATACTTTGATATTTTCTTAGACATATATCATTCTCTCTCTTCTCTCTAATTTCTCTTTTTTAGCCATTTTTGAAATTTCCTCTATAGGCTTAGACTTTGAAATGGACAATGACCTTGTGAAGCCCTATTTTTAGCTTCTTTTTTTCAAAGATTATGTACATTACAATCATTGAATGTAATCAGCCATTTTGAACAGGCTTATATATGTAACTTTTTCAGAAGTTAATGAGATTAGAAAATTATTTTGTGGGCAAACCTATGTAGCTAGGACTATTGTGTGTGGCTCTAGGTCTACATTTTAATTTTATTGTTCATTTAGTTATGATATGATATTTGGGATGACTGTGCAGTAACTGAAAGCTGAATGATCACAATTAAACATGGTTTTATTTCTTTCATGTCAGTGGATTTTAAGCTTTACTTTCCTCAGCATAAGAATTGTTCATTTCCATTGTGTTGTGTATGATAGTTCACGTGTTCTTAGTTGATGGTATGAGAATTCTGGAATTTGACTAATGAATTATCTAAAAAGAGGACAAACTAGGTATTGTCAAATCTTAGTTAATTCAACAATCTGGTAATTGCCCATTTAGTCATTCCTTCCCCTCTCATGTTGTTGTAGCTAGTCTTGCATGTTTCCATTATTTCATTTGAGTTAGAATAAATTGTACATATTAGGTATTAGTCTCCATTTTGAAATTTTCTTGGGTTGTTTGAAGTGTTAAACATTTAGTTATTGGCCTCTTCTATTCTCAGTTAAGAGAATATCCCAAAAAAACTTTTTAAAAAATTCATTGCAAATCTTGCATTAAAAAGGGAATTGTATCTTTGAATTCAGGGGCCTTCAATAGATTACTACACTAAACCATTCTGTTGTTAACTTCTTTGTTTTCCAATAGAAATTGGACACACTAAGAGTCAAAGTATAAATCATAGAATTAAGGAATACAAAATATTAACCATCAATTTTTTTATTACTCTACTAGGGACCAAACTTTTATGTCCTAATTTTTCTTAGTAAGTTTGTTTGTGGCTTTACTCGATAACTTAAAATCTATCTCTATTGGAACTTGTTTCATTGAATCATGCCTACTATCACATAAGGAGAAATGGTGTTGCCTCATGAAGGTCAAATCTCGGTAGTGCAACCATACCTCAGCTTCTAAAGTGAAGAAGAAGACATAATAAACCAATTGAATACACTTGCCTAGAAGAAACAAAAATCCCTTGATAAGTATTGAAGTGTTAGCTTTTCCTAGAAAGAGAAGAAGAAAATATTGAGTATTGGGAAGGTATTTTGTGAGAAAGAAGATTGAGAGAAGCACTTCCATTGTAAACTAAGCAATCCACCTTGGATCTTAAGTATACTTGAAGTGTTCATGGCGATAACCCTGTATTGAAGAATTAAATAGAGATGATTTCCTAATATAGGAAGATCCTCTAAGAAGAGGAAGAGCCTACTCACGAGATCCAATGTTTCAAGGTATCTATGGAGCTTTATTTTTACCACCCCACCTCATTTCCCAGAGACATAATTATTTTTCTTCCCCTCCTATCTTTTTCTCTTAGATCCCATCAATGTGTAACGCTCTCTCCCTCTATAGAGTGGTTTCCCCTACTATTGTCACCTTTCACCCAATACCACTAATCCTTCCCACTTCATGGTTTTTCCCTAGGGAAATGCTATTGGCCCCCTTCAGCGTGTTGCTAATAATAACCTACCAAGAGATTCTTGAAAGAACTTACCCAAGTTCAATGGTGATGGGAAAACCTCTATTGATGAGGACATCACTGCTTTCTCTATAACATATAGCATTATTTGTCCTTGGCATGAAGATGTAGCAGTAAGAATATTCATAGAGACTCTTGTTTGAGAACATAGTTAATTGGTTTCAATATCTTTTGGTGGAATATATTATGTTCTAAGATGACATATGGAATCTATTTGAGGCATGCTACAAGAGTATAAAAGAAAAACATACTCTATTGTCTTAGATTGCACAAGTTAAAAATGAACTTAGCATTCCTATGAGAGATTTCATTGCAATGTTCAAAAAATTGGTCAGCCGTATTCCTAGTACAAATAGGCTAACTGCAAATAACTCGAAGATGTTTTTCATTAGCTTAATGCCCCAAGACATCAATTTTTAGACCAGAAAAGCTCATGTGGCTAATCTTTATGCCACTCATAGCTTAGTGATAGAATTGGAGGATGATCTGATAGTAGCCAAAAAACATAAGAGACAACTTTAGAGTGGAACTTAGAAATTTTTTTATGTTTGTTTAGCCAGTAACATGGAAGTGATGCTTTAGAAACTATCAAATAAGATGATTTCCATAAAAAGGAAAATGGGGAAAACAATTCCCCCATTCCAACAACCTTACTAGGACATTCCTAGAAGGCCACATGAAGGGAAACCATTACAATTACTATCTGCACAACAAAATCTTCGTAGAGAGGCAGCCCCTAAGAAGTAAAATATGTGCATAGTTCACTTAAGAGCGGATCAAAATGGTGATTCTTTCCCAAAAATGAATAGATACAAATAGCTCAGTACTACTAATGAGGTAATAGTTGAATATCCTAAAAGTGAAGATGATTTTGCTCCCCCTAGTAACTCTAGAAATTTTTTCATGGAGTATGAATTAGATTCAAATATTGGAAGTGATTTCTTTTCTACCCTGGATGGAGTATAAAAGACAATAGCAACAAGAAGTCAAAGAGACAAGAACTCAGTGAACTCTATTCCTACTTGAAATATAGCTCCTAGCTCTTCATTAGCTACAGCTAGTGCATCTACTTCCTCTTCTGGGAGGAAAGAAAAATAAAAATTAGAACCAAATGGTAAGCCTCATTCATCATTTGATACCATTCAACATTGCAAAGATGATCGTATCCGAATTTTTCACCTTGATTACTTGAAAAATCACATTGCTAAACAACAAAAATTAGTAGACTACTGTGCAAAGGTAAGGCTAATTGTAAAACTCATCCTAATGTCAATAATACTATTAGTAGCAAAAACCACAACTAAATAATGGCCCACTCACTGATGAAGAACCTATCATGCCTATGCTATTAAAAGAAGAAGAGTATTCAGTGTTAGCCACCTCTCCTAGTCAAAAACTTGAACCATTTTACATTTCCTTATATGTAAATTGTCATAAATGTAGTAATTGTATAATTGACTTCAGAGCTTCTGAAAATGTCATTCCTTAGATGCTATTGCTCATGCTCTAGGGTTAACTCTAACCAAGAACTTTGGATGTTGTTATTCCATAGACACAAAACAAGTTCCCCTTTTAGGACAAGTTAAAGATGTATAAGTAGCCCTAGCTACATACCTTGCAAAGAGAATGAAATTAACCATCCTGGTAGTTGATATTCTGGCTAGTTATGGCATGATATTGAGTAGGAGCTTCTACAGAGATATGGAAGGGGAAATCAAACTATATTGGTCTCATGCCATAATTCATGTAGGCAATAAAAGGATTAAGCTTGAACCTAAGGAGAAGGCCAAATTTACTATTATGAAATCTAATGATCCCAAGGCCCAAGTTTTGTAACAAGGGATAGAATTTGGGAACTACATGTTGTTCTTTGAATTCAATAGTCCAGAAGAATAATAAGATCCTCCTAGTGATCAAAATATTTGGACCCTAGAGTTTGATGGTAGTTATGCTACTACTAGATCTAGAGCATGTGTGGTGCTTGTTTCCCCCGATGGAGATCTTACACAACTTGCATATAAGCTACCATTCAAGAATACTAATAATATTGCAAAATATGAAGCTTTTTTGTTGGTTATGATTAATGTGATTCAAAGAAGGGTGAAAATATTGAAAGTCAAGGAGATGCAGAGTTCATATTGAAGCAAGCCCGAGGACAATAAACTATGAAGATACAAGGCTTCAAAACTACAAAAATAAGGTATGTGATGAAATTGAGGACTTGGATGCCTTTTTCAATACAAGTTTTCCCTAGGGAACAAAATGTTGGGGAAGATATATTAGCTACCTCCTCTCTGTTGCTTCCTCATCTAAAGTTCAAAGATAATCAATACAAGGTTGAAGTTCTCTTCCAACCTAATGTACCTAACAATGCCAAATCATGACAAGTCTCCACATGTGATAAAAAAATCCAATGTCTCCTAGAAGGGTCTGAGCATTTTAGTGACCAATACTTTGGAAGAAGCAAAAATTCCTAGCAAGATTTTTCCCCTGATAGTAAGAAAATTGGAGCTTGGTGTTGAGCAACTTAAAGGTAACAAAATTCCTGCGCACCTCATTTCTCTTGAAAAGTTGTTTGATATGGATGATACATTTATCAAAATATTGGCACTAAATACAAACCTAAAATGATTAATATTGGTAGTAGTTGTTCAAATGAAGAAAGGACTAGGGTGAAAGGCTTACTTTCTAAATACTAAGATGTATTTGCATGGAGATATGAGGATCTGAAAACCTTCAAGTATGGTGAGTTTAAACACAAGATCCCCCTTAAGCCCAAAGCAATTCTTTTTACACAAAAGAAGCACAATTATAACCCAATGATCTCATATTCCATCTTTAGAAAAGTCCACAAGATGTCACAAGCAAGGATTATCTATCCACTATACCTTTTAACTTGGATAGCTAACATTTTCCATGTCCAAAAAAAGAATGGAGAAATCAAAATTTGTGTTGACTTAAAAAATTTAAAGCAGGTCTCCCTGAAAGATAATTACACCCTACTTAACATGGATCACCTACTACAAATAGTGGTTGGCTTTGAGATGATGTCTACATTAGATGGATTTCAAGGCTTCAACTAGATTGAAGTGGTTCTGGATGATCAATTTAACATAGCGTTCACCTCCCCTTGGGGAGTATTTGCCTATGATAGAATGCCTTTTGGGCTGATTAATGTCAGAGCCACCTTTCAAAGAGTCATGAACTCTTCTTTTTCGAATCTCAAGGATAAGATCATTGTCATTTATCTAGATGATCTAATAGTCTTCTCCAAGAAAAGAGAAAGTCACTTAAAGGACCTGGAGAAAGTACTAAGGAGATGTAGAGAACATGACATTTCCTTTATACCCAAGAAGTCTATCTTTTGTGTCATAGAAGGTAGGTTGCTTGGTCACATACCGTCTTCTTAAGATTTCACTTTATGCATTTTGCATTTCCATTTAATAATTAATTAGTAATTATTAAATATCATTTACTTCTTAGGGTTTTCCTTTTAGGTTTTTGATCTCCTTCTATAAGGATTGATCTTTTGTAATTATCTCTTATATTTTCAGTCTAATAATATAGTTGTCATATTTTAAGAGCAAGACTCTTACCTCTTCTTTTCTTTTTCTTCTCATTGATAACTTCTTGCATGCAAGTGTTCTTTGGGTTTCGTGGATTTGTATTGCATATTGCTCAAATCATTCATGGTATTAGAGCTAGATCTGTTGTAGCTTGTTCAGTATTTGGAGAAAAAGAAGAACAAGGGTTTGATAGAATAGATCTAGCTTTTTTGGGGCTTTTTTTTTATGAAAATAGGGGGATCTCTAATTTTTGGAGCACTTTGACACCAAACAGACCTCATGGTTGGATTAAGAAGGCATAAAAACCCCATAAGTTCTTATAAAATTTGTCTAATTTGGTTAGAGTTGGAATTTGAGGCAAAATGATATTGCTTCCAGATTGGGCAAATTTCCTAAGGCGGTAATTTTTTGATTTTCAATGGGTAAATTGAGAATTTTTAGTTTGACAAATGGGATTTTTTGGTACAATTCCTCAGGCAATGATTTTCTGATTTTTTGGCATGCAAATTAAGATTTTCTAGTTTGAAAATTAGGACTTTTGGCATGTTTCTTGAGGCAGCCATTTTTCTGATTTTTGACATGCAAATCAAGATTTTCTAGTTAGTAAAATCAGGGTCTTTTGGCATGTTTCATGAGGTAGTGATTTTTTGAATTTTTGGCATGCAGATCGAGATTTTTGGCACACAAATCTAGATTTTGTCAAAAATTATGATTTTTGGGTAGACAAATCAAGATTTTTGGCTTTGAAATTGAGATACTTTTTCACAAAAATAATTTATTTTAGCACAGATCCATAGGCATTTGGCCCTAAATTTTTTCTCAAAATCAGATAATGCTTTTTATCTTCCAAGGGGCATAAATTGCTAACTTTAACTCTTATTTTTTATCTAAAAGATGCATTAGAAATCTTTTCTCATGCCCTATCCAGATTCTTCATTATTTTCATTAGTATTTCTCAAAGGTACATTTGTTTCTCAAATTGAAGCCTTTTTTCTCTCTTCCTTTTTACGCATTCCTGCTAGCAGTTAGGGATCAAGTTTTTGCATTGTAGGGATTGTTTTATATTATTGTTTATGTTATTTACATTAGTAAACTGGAAATTTTTCAAAAACAATTCAACACCTTTTTAAACAATGGCTAAGACCTCTTCCTTTCTAGAACTTCTAACCCCTCATAGCTATCACACATGGAAGACCTTGATGACACAACTTCTTTGGTCAAAAGGGTTGTGGTCTTGTTTAGATATAGTGGAGCTAGTATTTTATAGTCAAAATGAGACTTTGCAGCACAGGATCAAGATGGATAAGGCAATGGGGTTCATTTCTTTACAAGTATCCAGAAGTCTACAGTTTCATCTTGATGTGTGCAATATCCCTCTAGATATGTGGAGCAAGCTTGATGGCTTGTTTGCTATAGTGAATGAGTTCAAGGTTCCCCAGATTGAGGTAAAGCTTACCTTTCTTGTACCTGATTCTTTTCCTTCCATTGAGGACTTCTTGATGAAGTTCAAACAACATAGATCTTTACTATAGGGTTTTGGGAAATCCAAGAATAACACTAAGTGCATCTATCTAATTCTTTCTAAGCTTCATGGAAACTTTTAGATTTTTGCTTCTACCTTCTATTACACCAAAGATGCTTTGGGTAATAGATTTTCCATGCCATCCTTTGAGGTTCTTTGTGATTGTTTGACTTGAGAGTAGAATAATCCCTCTTAGTTGGATTCGCTCACAAACTCAGGGACTTATACATTGCTAGTTTTTTCATCTTTAGGGACAAAGGAGGAGACACACAAATCTCATTCTATAGAGTCTCAGATTGATTCTAGAACTCATAGTTCAACAAGGCCACCTCCTCCTAACGGGGAAAAATGAAAGATAGAAAGAAAAAGGTATGATTATTATAATAAGTCTAACATGATGAGTCACATTGCTATGAGAAGAAGTTAGATGGCTAGGGAAAAAAACTTTTTGATTTGACTGATCTCCTCTAAAAGAGAAACATTAATATTCCTTCTACTTCTCACAAATCATCTTCATCATCATCATTTCAGTTGGATGATAAAGATATAGGAAAGGGTCATGCACTATGTGTAACTACTTCTCCACCCTCTTCTAGATGGTTACTAGATTCAGGTGCTTCGCACCATATGGCATCTTCTTATGATTTGTTCTCTTCTTTTGAGTCTTCTCCTACCCTACACGTTTTGATGGAGAACAAAATTGTTATCACTATATGTGGGAAAGGTTCTATTGACATTGATGATGGCACATTTCATGATGTACTTTGTGTTCCCTCTTTTTTCTGTAACCTTCTCTCTATCTATCATATTACACACAGCAGGAATGGGAAGATAGTTGAGTTTATACAAGATTTAGTGCATATTAGAGATTGTGAGACATGCAATATTATTGCTATAGGGATTTTTGATCATGATTTCCACCTATATTCCTTCTCACATTTTGGTCCACCATATCCACTATCAAGGACTCAATCTCCTTCTTGATGAGATTCTACTAAGGTGAAGTCAAGGTGCTTGAACTTGAATTTTGTTCCTCACACTAGTGTTGTGATAGAAACACCTCCACCTCCTATTCAAATTCTATCTATTACACATTATTACTATTCATCATTTCCTACCATTTTAGCTCTAGTCATCAAGCCACCTACTGCAATTGTTTAGGATATATCAAAGGACACACATCTCCTCTAAGATGATAGATTCAACACACCTATTATCCCACCTCCATTGGAGATTCTATTTCAGTATTCTCATGCAACATTGATATTCCTTCTACTTCTCATAGATCATCTTCATCATCATCATTTCAGTCGAATGGTAAAGATATAGGAAAGGGTCATGCACTATGTGAAACTACTACTCCAATCTCTTCTAAATGGTTATTGGATTTAGGTGCTTCACACCATATGGCATCTTCTCAAGATTTGTTCTCTACTTTTGAGGCTTCTCCTACTCTACACATTTTGATGGAGAACAACACTATTATGAGTCGTATATGTGGGAATGGTTCTATTGACATTGATGATGTTATATTTCATGATATACTTTATGTTCCATCTTTGTCCTCTAACCTTCTCTCTATCTATCATATTTCACACAATGGGACAAGGAAGATAGTTGAGTTTATACAAGAGTTAGTGCACATCAGAGATAGTGAGACATGCAATATTATTGCTATAGGGATTATCGATCATGCTTCCCACCTATATTCTTTCTCACATTTCGGTCCACCATATCCACTATTAGAGACTCACTCTCCTTCTTCATGAGAATCTACTAAGGTGAAGTCAAGTCACTTGAACTTGTGTTTTGTTCTTGAGACTAGTGTTGTGACTTCTACAACTCCACCTCCTATTCAAATTCTATCTATTGCACATAATTACTTTTCATAATTTCCTACCATTGTAGCTCTAGTCATCAAGCCACCTACTATAGTTGTTTAGGATATATCAAAGGACACGCATCTCCTCTAAGATGATAGATTCAACAAACCTATTATCTCACCACCATTGTAGATTCCATTTTAGGATTCTCATGCATTCTCCTTTGAGAATCATCTAGGACTTCCAGCTTCACCTAACATTGGTATATTCATCGACATAAAATTTATCATTCTAATGAGGCTATGGAGTCTCAAGCTTCTATTATAAGGGGTTTTATTGTACTTATGGTCTTGAGAGAGTCTCTTTAGATATTTCATTTGTGCATCATTTTCTATCTTTTTTTGGAGTAGGGTTTGTCCCACAGGATTTTCTCTATGTCTTTATTTCATAGAGATTTGGTTGTAATTGGGTACCTCATCAGGCCTTGTTTTCGAGATCCAAGTTTTCTTTTAGCATTATATTTTCCTTGCACTTTTTGTATTATTTTTAGTTGTGTTGTTGCTCATCTTAAGGGGGTGTTAGAGTAAAAGGTTGATTTATTTTCATTTATTAAATTACCTATACTCCCTTCTTAAGATTTCACTTTATGCACTTTTCATTTCCATTTGATAATTAATTAGTAATTATTAAATGTCATTTACCTCTTAGGGTTTCCCTTTTAGGTTTTTGATCTCCTTCCATAAGGATTGATCTTTTTTAATCATCTCTCATCTTTTCAGTCTAATAATATAGTTCTCATATTTTTAGAGAAAAATTATTGCCTCTTCTTTACTTTTTCTTCTTTGTGATAGGTTCTTGCATGGAGTTGTTCTTCAGTTTTTGTGGATTTGTATTGTGTATTTCTCCAATCATTCAAATTTGATCAAATGAAGGATGCCATTACTAAAGCTCCAATCATGGTCCACCTAGATTATACCAAAGAATTCATACTATATTTCTATACATTAGCTCACACATTATCCATAATACTTATGCAGGAAAATAGGGAAGGTATTCAAGCAACGATTTCTCTCATGAGTACTCCTCTCAAAGATAATGAGTTAATATATTCTTAGATAGAAAAGAATGTGTATGCAATGGTAAAAGCACTCAATAATTTTAGGTTCTATGTTTTTCATTCACATTTTTTTGTGCATATACCTGGCCTAGCCATGAAGAGTATCTTGACCTAGCAAGAAATCAATTGTAGTACTAGAGGATCTTGGATAGCTAAAGTTCAAGAATATGATATTGATTTGACACCAATGAAGTTGGTATAGGAAAATGGTCTATGCAAAATAATTACAGAAAATTAGGGTTTTGGTCAAGAGTGTAAGGAAACTCTAGTGCGGAAACAGATTCCTACACTAATCTCATATGGAAAGTATGGTGCAAATCCTTTTAAAATCTTCTACACTTATAGATTCAATATCATGTAAACAACAATATTGCAGCCAACCATGCATACAAAAAATAAATAGAGAAAGAAACACATAACACAAAGATTTTCTAGTGGGGAAAAACCTTTCGGTAAAACAACCCCACCGCTCCAGAACCTACACAGTGTATTATCTTCAACACAAGATTACAATACACTTGCAATGCAAGTTCAATAGCAACAATAGAAGACTCCAACAACACCTCAGTACCTGCAAACTTTCCTCTATCACACTATTGCATTACAACATGCAATACTCATTTTATGAACATCTTAAGACCCAACAAAATGCCCACAAAGGAGTTGGGAATTTTTCATGGCTCAACAACAAAGAAACATGCACAATGCCACATGTACATCCAATACCAAGAAAAGGGCATCCATCCCTTGAATAGGCAATGACAACTTGTCATAGAATCCACCAAAAATAGTGGTCACAAGAGAAGTGTAAGGGAATCTGTCATACCAACCTATTTTTGGCATATTCTCTTACACACACCGACCACTCATCCTTGGGTGCCCAAATAGGCCTCATGTCATAACATGCTCTTACACTTGCCATAGATCATTTCTTAAATAGCTCTTACGTGTCATAGGAATCCATCATAACCATTTCAGCCATGATCTCCTTCACACACTTCAAGATGCCGACACATGTAAGTGATCAACATGTCAACTAGACATGTACACTTACATTTACTTACTATTTTAAAAAATACATTTTAAAAAACAAATAATAATAAGAATAGGAATTATACAAGGTTGAGACACCTTATTCCTGACATTCTCCCAATTGATAAGTAGGAGATGATTTCCACAGCTAGTCAAATTGTGATGTGAATATCAGGATTTAACTGTGTGATTTTGAGTCAAACTCAATGACCCATGTTTCATGAGTAGTGATTCAACATGAATCCATCTCTCATTAGAATTCTCCCAATTGTCGAACACCTTGTAAGAGAAACAAAAACTAACCGCTATAGGCCGAAAGGCCCATAGACTCCGAACACCATCTGAACTTCTCAATGCCCACTGGTTTCATTAATGCATCTGCAACATTCTTCACAGTATCTACCTTCTCCAAATTTACCTTTCCATCTTCCACCATATCTCTCACAAAGTGAAACTGCACATCAATGTGCTTCGTTCTGGCATGGAAAGTTGGATTCTTCGCAAGGAAAATAGCACTCTGACTATCACACCAAATAGTAATATGTTCTGCATCAACACCAACATCAGAACATAATCTCTTAAGCCAAATGGCTTCCTTACAAGCATGAGTAGCAGCCATGTACTTAGCTTCTGTAGTGGACAAAGCAACCATAGGTTGTCACTTACTCATCCAACTGATGGCACCACCAAACATAGTGAACACATAAGGACAGGTAGATCTCCTGCGATCAATATCACCTGCCCAATCTGAATCCACAAACCCATGAATACAAACTGAATTCGGAGATCCAAAAAAGTTACCATGATAACATATGGAGTAATCTGATGTACCCCTCAAATATATGAATACTCACTTAACTGCATCCCAATGTACCCGTCAAGGATTAGCCATAAATTGACTCAGGACTCCCATTGCTTGGGCAATGTCTGGTCTAGTAAAAACCATAGCATACATAAGACTACCAACTGCACTAGCATAAGGTACTTTACTCATGTCCTCCACCTCACTAGGAGATTTTGGACAATCATCTATAGATAACTTTGTTCCCATAGAAATAGGAACACATAGTGGTCTACAATTTGCCATGCTGAACCTGTCCAACATAGACTTCACATACTTACTCTGACTCAACCAAAGTTTTCTTTTAGACCTGTCTCTACTAATTTCCATACCCAATATGTACCTAGCTGCCCCAAGATCTTTCATCTCAAACTATGCTGACAACTGAGATTTAAAATCAGAAATCATACCCTTACCTTTCCCAAATAGCAACATATCATCAACATATAATGCAACAATAAGAAGGCGATCATTTTCAACTCTGAAATAAACACAATGATCTGATTTCAATCTTACAAATCCAATTGACAATACAAAGGCATCAAACTCAAGGTACCACATCCTAGGAGATTGCTTCAAACCATATAGAGATTTCTTTAATCTACAAACTAAGGATTCTTTACCTTTAACAATGTAGTGCTTAGGCTATGATATATAAATCTCTTCCTCCAAATCACCATAAAGGAAAGCTATCTTCACATCCATCTGTTCTATCTCTAAATCATATGATGCAACAAGAGATAACAGGAATCTAATGGATGTCAACTTTGCAACAAGAGAGAATATTTCACCATAATCTATTCCCTCTACCTGTGAATACTCCTTTGCAACCAATCTAGCTTTGTACCTTTCAACACTGCCATCTGCACAGAATTTCTTCTTGAACACCCATTTATAGCCAATAGATTTTCTCCCTTTAGGCAAAGGTACAAGGTCCCATGTTTTGTTTTTCTCTAATGAAGCCATCTCATCATGCATAGCCTCAATCCAGGAACTTGCATCTTCCATGCCCAAAGCCTATTTCACAGATCTAGGCTCATCAGTGTTAGTAATCAAAGCAAAAGCACAACTAAAATCTAACATAGAATAACCAAACCTTTCTGGTTGCTTTCTTTCTCTCATGGATCTCCTTAAGGGCTGAGGTTGAGGTTGTTCTTCCTCTTCTTCTGAACTGTCAGAGTTGCTAGAGCTCTCCTCATCATTAGACCCAACATGGTCTCTCTATTTAGTCTTCTCAGGGGTAGGACTAAACAACATCTTTTTCCTTTTCTTTTTCATCTGGTTGTAGCACAATAGGAGAAGATGTTAGCTCTCTAAAAATAAAATTTCTGCTATACAACACCTTACTAGTCACAGGATCCCAAAGTTGTATCCTTTCACACCAACACTGTACCCGATGAAAATACATTTAACAACTTTGTTTTCCAACTTAGATCTTTTCTCCTTTGGAACATGTGCATAAGCTTCACAACCAAAAACACGAAGATGTCTAATTGAAGGCTTCTTACTAGACCACATCTCCATGGGTGTCTTACCAACAAGAGCTGATGTAGGAGATCTATTAACCAGATAGCAAGCAGTGGCCACAGGTTTTGCCCAAAACCTTTGTTCTAAACCAGCTCCACTAAGCATACTTCTAGCCTTCTCCATCAATGTCATGTTCATTCTCTCTGCAACTCCATTTTGCTCCAGGGTATAAGGAGTTGTCTTATGCTTCTTGATACCTTATTCTTTACAGAACTATTCAAACTCTGCTGAGCAAAACTCACCACCATTGTCAGTTCTCACACACTTAATCTTCTTACTAGTCTGATTCTCTACAAGGGCTTTAAATTCCTTGAATCAACTAAAGACTTGTGTCTTACTTTTAAGGAAATAAGTCCATGTCCTTCTACTGTAATCATCTATGAAAGATACAAAAAATACAGACTTGGAGATTGAAGGAACTTTTACAGGACCAAATACATCAGAATGAATAAGATCCAAAACATCAGAAGATTTGTGAGAACTAGAGTAAAACTGAACACGATTTTGTTTAACATATACACAGTGTTCACAGAAGTCAAACCTGACATTGCAATCATTTAATCCCTCAACGAGATTTTTATTTTTCAGGGTTCTGAGACCCTTCTCACCAATGTGGCCAAATCTCATATGCCACAACATTGTCTTTTCTGCAGGAAGCTTTCCTTCCAAAGTGTTTGCATTTCCATCGGAACTAATAACCACAAAATTCTTCACTGCTCGTTGAGATGGTGAGGATGAATAACTATTACATAGAGGAATACATCCATCTAGCTAAAAAAAATTACCTCTCCTAGTACCCTTAGCAAGCACCATCGATCCTCTAATCATCTTACATCCTTCTTTCAAAAAAACAACTTGCACACCTACATCGTTCAGCATACTTACAGATAATAGGTTTCATGCCAAACCTGGAATGTGCATAACTCCATTGATTACCTTTACTCGTCCATTAGGAAATTTGATAGTGACCCTTTCACGTCCAACTATCTTCAGGTGAGAATCATCACCCAAGTACACCTTTCCACCATCGAACTCTTCATATCTTGAGAACTAGTTTCGATGAGAGGTCATGTGAATAGATGCACCCGAGTCAACCAACCACACATCATCAGATGCATGAGCTGCCAAAGCTATGATGAATGCATCACCATCTTCTTGAGATTTTTCAGAACCAAAATATGAGGCTTTCTTCTTCTCCTTAGGCTCTTTACAGTCCTTACGGAAGTGCCTAGTCTTATCACAGTTCCAACATTTTACCTTGGACTTATTGGAAGTCTTTGACTTCCCACGGGATTTGGATCTACCCTTATTGTTAGACTTATTATCATTTTTCTTTCCTCTTTCCATGGATCTCCCACGAATAGCAAGGGCTTCTTTTTTTGAAACGGAAGCCTTTCTCCACATCTCCTCTGATAGCAACGAAGACACCACATCATCCATTTTGAAGGTGACTAATGTTCTTCTAAGAGCCATCACAAGATGGTCCCATGAATCCAGTAAAGAACACAAAAGTGTGTAGCAATGATCCTCCTCCTCTAAATTTTTCATGTCCCCTTTTCAAATAATTAAAAAATAATAATCTCTGCTAAGGCAGGCAGGCCCAAGAAAGTGAAGTTTTGGAAAAAGGGGCGTAATCTTTGGAAACCGTTGGACTAATAAATGAAAATTATTATTAAAATATGTTTCATTAACCTCTCTTGGACGTGAGTTACGCTTATGCCCTCTTTTAAGGGGTTTGGAGGCATTTTGGGGGATTCCAAAACTTGATTTTTGCTCATTCTTGTTATTCTTCAGAGGTTGCCAAACCTATGGAGAAGGAGACCCAAGAACGGGAGTTTGCAGGTTTCCAGGGAGACCCAAGAATGGGAGTTTTCAGGTTTCCAAGAAGGCTAAGGATGGGAGTTTGAAGCCATTCCATGTGCATGCTCATACAAAGTTTGCCTTTGTGCTGAACAGTGTAGATTTGTGGGTTTTCGAGTGTGTTTTTTGTATGAGTTTGGTGTTTACAGTTGAGTATTTCATATCAGTTTGGCTTGCTATTGTATTTCAGACTTTAAGGTGTTAAAATAGAGCTTAATATATGTATTGGGACATGATTAAACTTCTGAGATAGATTATTAGTGTTTTGTGGTGTTTCCAGGCATTTTTGTGTTAATTTCGGGAGCCCGATGAGCATAGTTTTTGTCCTACATTTGTGAACTATTGTGTAAAGGCTATACAGATTTGGAAATGTCATTTTGTAGGCTGTTATGCTGCTGAAATTTCTGTAAAAATTTCCATTTTCAGATTTATTAATAATTTGTGAAGTTGTGAAGCTTTTGGCACTATTTTCAGCATACCCAATTTGGGGTTTCTTGAGAAATTTGGAGGATCTTTGTGATATTAGTTGTTTGATCTTAAAGATCTGATTAAAGGTTGGAAATATCATGTAAAATCAGAAAAGGGACATTTCAATGGTATCAAAGCCATGATCTTGCCAGCCTGAGGGTTTGTAGAAGTTTGCATGTCAGTTTTGACAACTACCCAGATCTTGCATGTTAATTTTGAAAACTACCCACATCTTGCATGTCAGTTTTGACAACTACCCAGATCTTGCATGTCATAATTTGGTGGTTGCATGTTGCTTCTAATTAGTTGCATGTCCAAATCTATGGTTGCATGATACTTCTAATCATTTGCATGTTAGTTCTTGGTGTTTGAAGAAGTTGTATCCTATTGGGGTTACACTCTACTTTATCCAAAATGGACAGGTATAGTACAGAGTCTCAGAGGACACGATCTTGGACAATTGATAGCCAGAGTCAAAATAGTAGAAAGGATGGTTATTTAGACATTCGAGATAAACTTATGAAAATAAGCCATGACATGTCTAAACAGTTGGTTGAGCACCACCATATAATGAATGACATGTTATCTGACCCAGCTAAGGTGGATAAGTTGACTGGATTTCTATTTGGTAGATTTTCTCACAGGACAGATGACACAATTCCCAAGAACTTGCATGAGGAGTTTGAGAAACTAGCTGATAGCCAAGTAGAGGTCTCAGATTCTACTCTGCTAGAGGAGGTGGTGGGAAAGGATACTAAACAGATTGCTAGTAACGGTCAACTTGATACTCAAATTGAGACAATTATTTACAAGTTGTCAAAGGGTGATGCCATAGGTATTTAGAATGGTATAGTTACAACAGGCAGTGACTACAGTGTAGTGGATTCAGATGATGATTATGAGGATGTTGTTGTGCAGGATGGTGAGATACCTGGTAGGGATGAGCAGACATTGATCATTCATGAATTTGCTGAGAAAGAGCACCAGGCATAGTTAGATGCTTCATCACATGAGGTTGAGGCTGGTAGTACTTCACATGATTTGTCCAGCCAGCTGAAGGTGAAAAAATATAGTATTGTGACTTCATTATCTCATCATGACAGGTATGTGGAGTTAGTTGGTATTGGTCATATTACTCAGGTGAGGAGTTTGCTTGAGTTACCAGTTGATTCTAGTTTACAGATATGGACTCAAGATTGTTATATTGGCGTTTGGGATTTAGTTGACTGGAGATCTTTAACACTTTTTGGTAGCAGTGTTTGTTTGGGTGCTATCATGGATTTGATTAGCAGATTACACGGTGTTGTCTTTTCCTGTGCCAGTATCTTATCCGATGTTGGTATTAGTTTTTATACACCGATGTTGGGCTTTGTTCATATATCCAGTCGACCATACTTGCTAGAATGTGTTGATGATATTTCATATTTGGCAGTGTGTATAGATGAGTCCCAAGATCATATTGGCATTGATGACATCCAGGAGGATGCAGTGGGCAGTTTTGAAGACTTAGTTTCCTTGGGTATAGAGTAGTTGGACAGCAATGCTAATGTTTTTGATACTCCGTATGTTGATATGAGTTTTAGATTTGATTCACAGGATATGGATGGTAATACTCTAGAGACTAGTAACTTTGAGGATACTCCTTTAGACAGTGCATCAGAGGAGGTTTGTAGGAGACAATCAAGCCAGTGCCATCATGTGTCTAATCAGTTGAGAGTTAGTGACCAAGACATTGCTATCACTTGCCAGCATTTTGATGCTGCTCGTCAGTTGTTAGCAGTTTATGGATGGGGTTCTCCTACTAGTGATGAGCAGGAAGGCAGTTATCTTTCCTTGACAGAGATCCACTCTTTATGGGAGGCTATTCAAATTTTGAGACAGAATTATATGCAGTTGGTAGCCGATAGAGATTATCTTATGGAGTGGGGTAGTACAGCATATGATGCAATGTTGGCCAAGGAAGATGAGGTGAGTGAGCTTACTGAGCAGCTTGAGGTGACTCCTGAGATTCTTGAGAGTACACGGTTGGCTTTCAAGGAGTCACAGTTTCATTTGGCTAAGGTGACCATGGAGTTAGAGCGACTATAGTCTTTACCTGATTCTATACAGTCACAAGTTGTGGTGTTTGGTGATCCGAGGATGACCATGGACGAGATTGTCAGAGATAGTGGAGATGGGGATGCATCCATCCTTGATACTAACATTGGCATATCAGGTTCATTTCCACTAGAGTCAGGTTCAGTTGAGTTGGGTGTTGTAGCAGATTGTTGTATGCCTGACATGGTGGTGGCCTCTAGTACTGATGGCACAGAGACTAGAGATGTATCAAAGATCATGTGTGATGTTGGTGAGTCGATAGTTGGCATGGTTCCTGCTAGTAATACTACTCCCTTGGTGATATCTTTGGAGGTAGTAGTCAGTTCCAACATGGTTAATGATCAATTGCAGTTAGTTTCATCTGGATTACAGTCTATTCTATCGGAATTACACTGTGAGGTATGCTCATCAATTTACCTTTGATGACCATGTTGATGAGATTATGATACAGAGATGTACTTTGGTTCCTAGTGCTTATCATCAGTCATGGAATAGTTTGATGCCTCAGGATGAGAGTTGTGATGGGCATGACATGGCGATAGGTCTTGCAGTTGATAGCTTGATAATACATGACTTAGAGCAGGAGTTTTGGAGTGATGCTTCAGCACGTGTTGTTATTAATTCTACTCCTTTGGCTATGACATCTCCTGACTTAGCTAGTGATCAGTCACAGTGGGTTATATCACTTGTTCATGGTGAGCTGTTGAATGAGGTTGGTTTTTTTAATCAACATTATATTGCAGGGTATGTACATCAGTTAGCAATTGATTCTTTTGTTGAGGAGTTGATGGCGGGAAAATTTGGTTTGGGTTCCATTTCTTGTTGTTTATCTTGTGATGGCTTTTCACCATCAGGGGTGCATGGGAGTTATGGTTATGAGACAGTGGCTGATGATCTACAGAGTTGTGTTGACTGCAGGAGCTGTACAGTGTGTGGATTCTCCATACTTGGTATAGTTTCATTCGAGAGCATTCACCATTGTTGCAGAGTTGGATTGTACATTTCGTATAGGCCAGTGGGATGCGTTGATAGTATTTACTGTGTTGGTAGTTTGATTTGTCCACTTTGCTTGGGTTCTGATGTTCTAAGAGTTTGTGCCTCATGGGTTTTTGATTGTGGTAGTGGTGATTTCGGAGTTTGGTTGAGCTATAATTGTCAGTTTGATTATGGATTCCTCCTGGTCATATTGCAGAGGATATTGCAGGAGCCTGTGTTAATTGGTAGTAGTATAGTTCATGACTACATTTGGGATCTAGGTGGATTGATTGGTTTATTGTTCAGCCATTGCTTGAGGACAAGCAATGTTTGGGAGGGGAGGACTTGTCATGTCCCCTTTTCAAATAATTAAAAAATAATAATCTCTGCTAAGGCAGGCAGGCCCAAGAAAGTGAAGTTTTGGAAAAAGGGGCGTAATCTTTGGAAACCGTTGGACTAATAAATGAAAATTATTATTAAAATATGTTTCATTAACCTCTCTTGGACGTGAGTTACGCTTATGACCTCTTTTAAGGGGTTTGGAGGCATTTTGGGGGATTCCAGAACTTGATTTTTGCTCATTCTTGTTATTCTTCAGAGGCTGCCAAACCTGTGGAGAAGGAGACCCAAGAACGGGAGTTTGCAGGTTTTCAGGGAGACCCAAGAATGGGAGTTTGCAGGTTTCCAAGAAGGCTAAGGATGGGAGTTTGAAGCCATTCCATGTGCATGCTCATACAAAGTTTGCCTTTGTGCTGAACAATGCAGATTTGTGGGTTTTCGGTTATGTTTTTTGTATGAGTTTGGTGTTTACAGTTGAGTATTTCATATCAGTTTAGGTTGCTGCTGTATTTCAGACTTTAAGGTGTTAAAATAGAGCTGAATATATGTATTGGGACGTGATTAAACTTCTGAGATAGATTATTAGTGTTTTGTGGTGTTTCTAGGCATTTTTGTGTTAATTTCGGGAGCCCGATGAGCATAGTTTTTGTCCTACATTTGTGAACTGTTGTGTAAAGGCTATACAGATCTGGAAATGTCATTTTGTAGGCTGTTATGCTGCTGAAATTTTTTTAAAAATTTCCATTTTCAGATTTATTAATAATTTGTGAAGTTGTGAAGCTTTTGGCACTATTTTCAGCATACCCGATTTGGGGTTTCTTGAGAAATTTGGAGGATCTTTGTGATATTAGTTGTTTGATCTTAAAGATCTGATTAAAGGTTGGAAATATCATGTAAAATCAGAAAAGGGACATTTCAAACTTGACACCAACTGATGTCAACTATGCAGCCAACAAATTAAATGAATTTAAATGATCCATTAAGGATCCACCTTCCTCCATTTGTAGAGAATACAACTTCTTCCTTAGGAACAACTTTTTTACCAAAGATTTGGCCTGATACACGGCAGCAAGTCTCTTCCACAAACTATATGCAATTTTCTCATCTAGAACATTCAAAAGGACTGCATCAGTTAAATAGAGTCTTATGAGACCCTTAGCTTTACAGTCTTCGATGTCCCAATTTGGTTGAGCTATAGTTTTTGGTCTTGTAGCGGTTGTAGTCACTTCCCATAGGTCACGATCTTCCAACATGTCTTCCATCTTGAGTTTCCACAACTCGAAATTAGTGCCATTATATTTCTCCACCTCTATTCTTCCATATGATGAACTCGCCATGTCAATCTGCAAAAAAGATTTAGAATACTCTGCACAAGACTCCCACTCAACTTGAGATTAGCTCAAAAAAACCTACCCAACAACTAGGATCAAAAGTTGATCAAGCTCCAATACCACTTGTAAGGAAACTCAGGTGCAGAAACAACTTCCTACACTAATCTCATATGGAAAGTATGGTGCAAATCCTTTTAAAATCTTCTACACTTAAAGATTCAATATCATGTAAACAATAATATTACAGCCAACCATACATACAAAAAATAGATAGAGGAAGAAACACATAACACAAAGATTTTCCAGTGGGGAAAAACCTTTTGCTAAAACAACCCCACCCCTCTAGAACCTGCACAATGTATTATCTTCAACACAAGATTACAATACACTTGCAATGCAAGTTCAATAGCAACAATAGAAGCCTCCAGCAGCACCTCAGTACCTGCAAACTTTCCTCTATCACACTATTGCATTACAACATGCAATACTCATTTTATGAACATCTTAAGACCCAACAAAATGCCCACAAAGGAGTTGGGCATTTTTCATGGCTGAACCACCAAGAAACATGCACAATTCCACATGTACATCCAATACCAAGAAAAGGGCATCCATCCCTTGAATAGGCAATGATAGCTTGTCATAGAATCTGCCAAAAATAGCGGTCACAAGAGAAGTGTAAGGGAATCTGTCATACCAACCTATTTTTGGCATATTCTCTTACACACACCAACCACTCATCCTTGGGCGCCCAAATAGGCCTCATGTCATAAGATGCTCTTACACCTGTCATAGCTGATTCCTTAAATAGCTCTTACGCGTCATAGGAATCTGTCATAACCATTTCAGCCATGATCTCCTTCACACACTTCAAGATGCCGACACATGTAAGTGATCAACATGCCAACTAGACATGTACACTCACATTTACATATTATTTGCAAAAATACATTTTACAAAACAAATAATAATAAGAATAGGAATTATACAAGGTTGAGACACCTTATTCCTAACAAAGAGGATGGATCCTCAAGAGCATTAATGGTCAATCTCGAAGACCCTTGGTTTTCAAATATTTCTTATTTCCACACTTACAGAGATTTTCCTAATGGATTGACATACATGGAAAAGAGAGTCCTCTAAACTAAGTGGAGTAAGTATGTCATCTATGATGATCAATTGTATAAGCGAGAAATTGGTGGAACTTTCTTAAGATGTGTGGATAAGCCTCAGTAAGAGAGATTTCTTTAGACATTCCACAATGAGGCCTGCAATGGGCATTTTTTTTTTATAGTTACAACCTACAAGATTTTGAGGTGGTGCTACTACTAGCTTGGTATGTTCAAATACACTTATAGGTGGGTTTCCAATTGTGAAAAATGTAGGAATTTTTCTAGTAAGCCTTAGTTACTTGCCCTATCACTGAAGCTAGTAGTAATTGAAGGCCCCTTCCAGCAACAAGGAACTGACTTCTTTGGACCAACTAATCCTCCTTCTTTTTCTGACCAATTATACATTATCACTGCTACAAACTATTTCACCAAATAGGTGAAAGCAAAGCCCACCAAGAGAACCACCTCTAAAATTGTCATTGAGTTTGTCAAAGAGAACATCTTGGTGAGATTTGGGGTGCCACTAAAGCTCAGCATGAATAATGCTACTTATTTTTCTTCTACAAAGATTGTATGGCTCTATTATGACAACAATATCCATCTCAATCATTCCTTAGACTACTTTCCTTAAGGGAATGATTAGGAAAAATCAAGAAATAAAAGCTTGATTAACATCACAACGAAGTACATTTCTACGAATTAGAAGGACTGGCAATAAAGACTACATGAATCTCTTTAGGAGGATAGGGTGACAACTAAGAAGGCCCTCAACATTTCTCCATTTGAGCTGGTATATAGATTCAAAGATAGCCTTCTCCTACCTTTGGAATTATCCATCTACAAGTTGCAACAAGTGATTGAGGACCCAATATTCTACAATGGTTTGGAGAAATAAATCATGTACCTCACTAAGCTAGAAGAAGAACTTGAGAAATTGGTCGACCACATCACCGAGCATCAAAAGTGCATGAAGACCATCTTTGACAAGAATTCCACGCCAAGTAAATTCATGGAAGGTGATCTGGTCCTACAATGGGATCAGAGGCATGAACCTAAATGTATGCATCATAAGTTTGATTCTCTTTTGAAAGGACCTTTCTAATTATGCAAGTAAATCAAAATAACTCTTTCATTCTGTCATATCCCTTTGGAGAGATTCTGTCATTGTCTAAGAATGCTCAGGATCTAAAGTTATTTCAAGTTCATAATTGAAAGTAGCTAACACCTATAGTTAGTGTTAGTCTAGGTAGGATTTTGTTTCTACTTCCTCCTTGTTTTATTTTCCTACTTTCCTAGATTAGTGTTGCTTTTTGTTGTGTGATTAGGTTGGTTTTCCCCACTATAGTTTGTCATTCTAGTTGTGTGAAACCAAAGATTTTGGGCCCCTTCTCAAACATTTGCAATGCCTAAGTCCCTATTCAATGCCTCAAGGTAGCCTTTAGGTGACTCACTTGTCATCAAGTTCCCAAGACTCCCACTTTGCATCTTTTCTAGACCTCCCTTGCTTTACCATTCCCTACCTCTCCATGTAGGTTTCTTGTCATTTTAATTTATTCAGGTTTTAGGTAATTTAGGTTTGCTTGGGTATGTTTTAAGTGTCTTCCCAATGAGAAGCGACTCTTCCTTATTTCCATAACTTATTTATTACTCCATCATTCTTATTCCTTTTAGATTCTAAGTAATCCAGCTAGCTTTCCCCTTGGCGAAGTTCATCAAGCATGCACCTGAAGAAAAAAGTCTTGATAATATTAACAAATGTACACTCGCTTGACCTATGAGGTAAAAAGCTAGAAAAGTGCAAGTTAGACCCAATAAGGTCTCAAGTCAGAATTCTGAGGTAAAAATCCATTTCTATGGAGAGGAATGGGTCTAAGAGTTTTTATCTTCTCTCCAATGGAAATGAAAGCATTGTGTTATGTTTCCAAAGATAGCATGGTTTTCTCTTTATTCAAGTTTTTATGCATTAACAAGACCTAGAAATGATGTTGAAAAGAGCTATTCTGAGCCCGTAATGGTGAATCCATGCTCGAAATCTCATCTCAAGGTATCTAATCAAAACATGGGGAAAATGCTTTAGAATATTTCTTCCCCTAGAAAGCATTTCTCTCATATGATTTTTCTGTCCTAAGGAAATACAAAAGGCTATTTCTCTAAAGACTTGAAAAATAAAGAACTACACAACTATAATACGAGAATATTCTATGGATATGCTCAAAAGATTCTTTCAACAAAGTTAGTTGTAAATGTACAATTTTGATATAAAGGAGATCAAGTGTCTGAATGCTCGATGTAGAGAATAAGAAAATGAAGTGGTTGAGGTATCAAAGGATCATTCCTCGTACTATGACCCTAGATCAAAGAAAAGATAAGTTTACAAAAAGATAGATCTACGCTCCCACCCTCCCCTTGCATACAATGAATTATCGTATGAATGTTTATTCTGGATCTTAAAGAAAATAAGGCACTTTCCATTAACTAAAACCCTTTTTTTGAAAAGTGGGCTTTAATGATATGACTTCACTTAAAGCGAAGTAGCATGGCTTTCAGATTTATGAATCTTTATGTCCATAGAAACAAAAGCTTTAATTAGTCATTTATTATCATATTTATTGCAAATCCTACCATCATGATCATTGGTTGTGCTTAATTTCATTCTTGTGGTGCCAACATTTAGATTTCTACATCTATTTCATTAGAATTGCCTCAAAATTATTTCCTCATTTTTTTAATCGACTAGTTATCAAGGATTGCATCCTCTTTGAAATCAGATCAAATACCAATAAAAGAAACAAGCTATGATAAAATTATAGGCTTGGAAAGTGAATTAAACAATCTTACTGATACTTCATTCAAGTTCTATGACTTAGGTGATCTTCATTGAAGACTTAATTCTCAACCCATCCACCCAATTACCTAGAAATTGAAAGAGAGTGGATTGGTGGAAGCTATCAGATATCCCATGGTTGTGCAAGCTCTAGAGCTAGTTTTAGAATGTATCAAAAGAAATAATTTAGAGACAAAGAAAATCTTTCTTCCCAGTTAATCTATTTTTCTCTCAATAAACAAGGCCTTGATTCAGTCTATATTCAATGAACCAATGAAGGAAGAATATTGTGACATTAATTTGGGGTCCTCTACATCTATGTTAAATGAGAAGAAAAACTTGAGAAGGGAGGATATCTGGCCTAGCCACTTTAAATCTACAAGCCCAGTCCAGTCTATCAGCCAAGATGAAGATCAACCTCTGGAGAAGAACGTTCCAATTACCCATACTTGTGGAGGAGGATCTCTTCCAAATACAAGAAAAGTTGGAGAGAAGGACAAGGACAAGGAGAAGGAAAAAGAGCAAGAGCAAGAAAAGTAAATAGCTAAGCTTGCCTCCCCTATCCAACTCATCAATCTTGATGGTGATAGTAGGCCCATGGATGGTCAAGAATATGAAGTATCCCAGAAAGGGGATACTTTGGCCCCCTCAATAAACAAATTCATGACTTTCCCCACTATTTCTTAGAGCAAGAAGACTCCCCAAGTGGCAGGGAAGCTCTTCAATCCCACTACCTTGTAACCAACGATCAATGTCCTCTCAACTGAGTCATGGTTGGAGTAGACCATCAATCAGAAAAAGAAGAGATATGAGGAAGCCACCCCATCCAAAGACCTCATCACATAGGCAACTTGTTCTTAGCCACAATTGAAGAAGATAAAGAAGCATAATTCTAGAGCATCATTGGCCACTGGTCCTTCTACTAGACACATGGTGATAGAGATAGCAAAGCCTTAGAAGGAGGGCAAGTTCCATGAGCTCACTATCGATGAAATTCAAATCAAAGTAATAGACATTGGTATTCTTGTCCATGATTCCATGGATATTATATGGAATACTACCAATAAAAAGATAGAAGAAAAAATATAGGAATTGAGGGTGGAGAAATAGGTACTTAAGGCCTCAAACAAAGAACTAATGGACTACATCAGAACTACACTTGGAAGCATTTCATCTAGCACATTTAATCTAAATAAAGAAGAGAACAAGAACTTCTTTTTAAAGTTACAACAGGAAGGACAATTTGGCCAAATCGGTAGATCATGGATTGATCAGATGAAGGAACAAGGTCCCCCACTCATCAAGAATTTGGGAAATCTACTATTAAATGTTGCCAAGTTGAGGGAGGTAGCTTTTAGTCATCATACTACCATCCACAATGCAACAAATAGATTGATGGAGCAATTAGCACTATTGCAAGAGGTGATTGATATGAAAACCAATGTTGTCATCTCCCATAGGATCCTCAAAATAGGCCAAGAGCCATTGTTTCATTGGAAACAATCTTTAGAATTCATAGTGGACATCTATGTAAGATCTTTAGAATTCATAGTTGACTGATCTAGTCAACTTCCTAATGTCAAAGGTGTAGGAGCTTTCATCAGTGGATTCCATCCTAGGGTGGGCATCAAAAAACTTCCAATCAAAGATCCCTAGAGTAGACAAGTTAACAAAGATGCACGACTACTCGATGATTCGAGCTGACAACATCATAATCCTAGGTATTAGTGAAATGGATAAAGCAAAAAATGTAATGAAAGCTTATAAAGCTAAGGCAATGACTCTATAAGAATTTGATATAGATTTGATACCATGTAAGAATTTTCCTTAGGGAAAAAATTTAATGCCAAGATCAAGAAGCTTAGTAGATAGTACAAGAGAGACAAATAGTGATCAAATAAGAATGAATATCAGATAATTGGATATGAGATGGATACACTCTAGAAGTGTTTATATATAAAGGAAACTAGAATGACAAGGAGTCAACAAAGAGATAAACATCACAACTAAACACATGTCCACCAAGAGTGGATTATCATCCATTGAGCATAGGAGTTTGTGTGATGATGAGAGGATAAGTTTATGTAGGTGTATCTCATAAAGAGATGTAGTAGACAACATGTTCTCAAACAAGTTGCTAACTCATGTGTTGTCAACAAGACAACTCATATGATTATGCATATTCCTAAGTAAACATAAGTAAATTGTAATAATAATTAATTATTTACACCAACGCCCCCCCTAAGTAAAACTTAGGGGAATGCACTTAAGCTCACAAAGCTAAATGCAAGATTCAATGTGGGTCCCAACTATTAGCCCATGTTAGGTACCCATATACAAATGCAATGCTCTACATACAATTCTATGCAATGCAATGCAATCTCTCTAAAAATAGACAAAGAGAGAAAACCTCATGGTAAAAACCTCCTCCAAAAAGAGAGATGAAATAGTACAAGATGCATGAAAGGATGGATTAATCAAGACCCCCAATACAACATGCATATACAAGCATATATCCCCCATAAGAAAAAATACATGATGGTATCCCCCATATTGAATAATCTCTTGCAAGGATGTCATGAAGACAAAAAAGTATCTAATGCCTACAAATGGCATTTCTTCCTTTAGGAAGAAGATACACCAAGTATAGGTGCAAGTATACTTCCCATTGTTGATAGGAAGATGGATGAGGAATCCATATGTAGTATGCTCTGATACCATTTAAGAATTTGGTATAGCTCTGATACCATGTAAGAATTTACCTTAGGGAAAAAATTCAATGCTAGGATCAAGAAGCTTAGTAGATAGCACAAGAGAGATAAATAATGATCAAATGAGAGTGAATATCAGATAATTGGATACTAGATAATTCGATATGAGATGAATACACACTAGATGTGCATGTATATAAAGGCAACTAGAATGACTAGGAGTGAACAAAGAGATAAACATTACAACTAAGCACATGTCCACCAAGAGTGGATTATCCTCCATTGAGCATAGGAGTTTTTGTGATGATGAGAGGATAAGTTTACATAGGTGTATCTCATAAAGAGATGTAGTAGACAACATGTGGTCAAATGAGTTACTAAATCCTGTGTTGTCAACAAGACAACTTATATAACTATGCATCTTCCTAAGTAAACTTGCGTAAAGTGTAATAATAATTAATTATTTGCACTAATAGACTCCCAAGAAATCGTGATGCTCTGATATTCTCACAGACATCTGTCATTCTATCTCTTCTCTCTCATTTCTCTTTTGTAGCCATTTTTTTGCATTTCCTCTATAGGCTTAGACTCTAAAATGGATGACCACCCAATCAAGTCCTATTTTTAGCTTCTTTTGATCAAATATTATCTCCATTACAATTATCAAATATAATCGGCCATGTTGAAGAGGCCTATATATGTAAATTTTTGAGAAGTTAATGTGATTAGAAAATTAATTTTCTAGATGAACCCTTGTAGCTCAGACTACTATGTGTGACTCTTACTCTACCTTTTAATTTTTCTAGTCATTTAGTTATTGTGTGATATTTGGGATGAATTTGAAGTAACTAAAACCTAAATGATCACAAGTAAACTTGATTTTATTTCTTTCACCACAATAGATTGTAAGCCTTACTTTTCTCAGCATAAACATTATTCTTTTCCCTTATGTTGTGCACATTAGTTTATGTGTGCTCAGTTGATTGTATGAGAAGTCTAGATTTTGATTAATGAAGTAGCTGAAAAGAGGACAATCCAAGTATTGTCAAATCTTAGTTAATTTAACAATCCAAGAATTGCCCATTTAGTCATTTCTTCCCCTTTCATGTTTTTGTAGCTAGTCTTGCATGTTTCCATTCTTACATTCAACTTGAAATAAATTGCATATTAGGTGTTAGTCTCCATTTTGAAAATTGGCTGGATTGTTTGAAGTGTTAAACAATCTAGTTGTTGGCCTCTTCTTCTCTCTATTTAAGAGCATAACACCAAAAAACTTAACAAAAAATTCATTTTGAATCTTGCATTTAAAAGGGAGTTGTACCTTTCAATTAAGGGGTCTTTGATAGATAATTACACTGACCCATTTATTGTTAACTTGTTTGTTTTTCATTAGCCATTGGACACACTAAGATTCAAGGTATAAACCATAGAATTAAGTAAGATAAACTATTAAGAAACACATATAAAGAATGTACAATCTATAATGATTTAAATGTATAGTAAAATATTGTATAAAAAATGTCTTTTAAATAAGACGAAACATTTAGGGTACATAATTGTAATTAAAAGAAAATTATTTCCCTTTTAACTTAATATAAATTCCCTTGATAATTAAGAATGTTATTAAATTCCTCATCACAAATATCTATTTTAAGATCACTTATGTGAAAATGAAGAGATAGCTATTTGATGTCAAAGCCTTATAAATAAATAAAAACTAGTTCCATACAGTCTTGGATAATATGTGTGGTCATCAAATGAAAATACGATAGGTTTGATAGACATTCCAGCAAAAATATCCAAATTGTCTAAAATATAATATATAAACTATTTGCATGGGGTTTCAAATAAGCCAGTGACAATGAGGCAACATATATGTAAATATAGCCACTGTTAAATAGTGAAAGCCTTTTATATTTTCATTAAATAAGTAGATGACACCATCAAATGAAGTTAAAGTTCTTGCCCAAAAGCTCTTTTATGTTGCTAATATCAAATATTTACAAAAGCTAAATAATCATATCTCAAATATCTCAAATAATGAATTAAAAAGGAAATTGATGTTGGTAGCATCTTACATGACTAAGGTTGGAAAAAATGATGCTAGAATATAAAGATGGGGTTGTATTAGATAAGAGAGTGAGTTAAAAGAAAAATGTGTCACAAGAAAAAATGTGATGTTTGACATTTAGAAAGATATTAGGTAGAATGCTATGAAATGTAGACAAATCTATTGAAGAGGAAAAGTTGTAGAAAATACCTAAAAAATATGTTATATCAGGAGGGCTTAAATATCATATACTAAGATTGATTTTTAGATTGAAACTGTTAAAAGTCTTGAATAGTCAAAGTTGAATATTTTTTAATCTTAATTTTCTCTTTAGAGTGTGATGTTTAAGAATGGTCATTTATATTTGCCTCCAATATTGAGAGAAAAACAAAAGAAACAAGGTGAAATATATATTTTAAAACAAGTGTCACATAGTGGCATGTACTTGCCATAATAGTTTTTATACTAATTATAAATTTCAAATTAATATTGAATATTGTAAGTAGATTCCTTGGTTCTCTCAAAGGCGAATATGTGATCTACACTTGCATAGAGAAGTCCAAAGAGAAAGATCTTCAAAAAGCAACCAATTTTTGATATTTATGAAGGTGCTCCTCTCAATTTACCTATCCAAATGCAATCTATCCAGATGCAAAATAGCGTGACTCAAGAGAAGTTAGATTTGAGAATTCATAGAGCCCCCTTTAGACCAAAAAAAGATCTGGAGAAAGAAAACTTAGGGTAAATTAGATCAAGCCCTTCCGAACTTTGCACCTGACCAATAGTTGTAGGACACTAGTCAAGAGAAATATCAGAATTATTCAGATCAAGATCCTTTGAATCCTTCTCAACAATAGTTGCATGTTACTTTTTCAAATCAAATGTTGCAGAGCTCGATCTCTACTCTTTAGCAGATAGCTCTCATAGGTAAGTTTTCTATTGCTTCCTTATCTTTTATGGATATCAAGAATTAGGCTTTCATATGCTAGTCTAGACTTAAAGATGTTTTTTTTCATGACTCGGACTCAAATTTCTTTATTGCTATTTTTAATTTGAAAGATGAAAGAGATGTTGTTAATAAGCAGAAGGGTTGGTTTTGTCAAGGAGTGGGGTTCTATACCATGTTGTGGATTCCAAATTTTAATCCAGGAGATATTAATATCCAATTCTTTCCACATTGGATTTCTCTTCCTTCCTTTCCTTTGGAATATCATGATCCTGAGATTGTGGAAATTATAGCTAACAAGTTGGGTATTTTTTTGAAACATGATTTGATTCCATATGAGTGCCCTCAAATGGAAGTTAGGGTCTGTTTATTGAGTAATATGCATAAACCATTTCCTAAATCTATTGCTCTCGTATCCAAATGGGGGCAATGCATGCAATTAGTTAAGGTGTAGGATTCCTCTATGATTTACAAATTTCAAGATAAACTTGGTCACTTCAGTTTTATGTGCCAAACTAGACAAGAGGATGTTTTACAAGTTTGTCCCCATCACTGTTCAGACCCCAATATTTTCTCTCAAAAAATTTCTTTGATGGACTGTCACACTTTTGAGGCCAATAACATTCTCTCCATGTCAGGGGATCAAGATGATTCATCAGATAGCTTGCACAATATGCATGCAGCGAACATGCATATAGGTGAATTTATGCCAATCTCATTCATGGTTTTTCTTCAACAATTTCTTTGGATTATGGCTTTCTTCTAGCGTGTGTGCTTCAATAGTAAAATATTTTTGTTGGATTTTGTCCCTTCATCTTCAATGGATTCCTTTAAAGACATGAGATCCAAGTTACTCCCTCTAATAGACTTTCAACATTGTGTATCTCCAAAGTCACTCAATTTGATCAATTTTCAAAACAGAAGTTTTTCACTTTCATTGCTAGGGCGGCCTATTTGGTGCCTCTCTATTCATCCTTCTCTTGTCATATTGACTTTTATTTGTGATCAAATTTTGTCTGAAATTACCACTTCTATTATTTTTTTTATTGCCAAAGAAGAAGGTTTGCAAGTTGAGGATTACAATTCACCTATAATTGACTCCCTGCTTCGAGAATTTCAATTTTGGAATAAATTGATCCCAGGTCAGGCATTTGAAAAACAGACAGTTCTTAACCAATTTCCTCTGGATTCTGACACAGGAAACATAGATTTAATTGTAGAAGATCCCTTGGGACTAGAGGCTAGTCTCTATCAGCTAGTGCAAAATTCTATGGTATCGTTTCCTAAAGAACCTTAGTCTCACGATCTTCACAATCTAGATAATTTTAAAATTCAGCCTCTATCAATTTTGCAATCTCCATCTACAATACCTCCTAGTGCTAAAACACCCAAGGCGTGAGGTAGACCGAAGGGTTCCAAGATAAGAACTGAAATTGTTGCAAGTATTCAAACAACTTTGGACAATAGCTTCACTGTTATTAAAAGATCGACAAGGAGAACTAGGAGTTCTCCTTGTCTCCAATGAAAATCATTTCTTGGAATGTCAAAGGTTTAAATGCCTCTGACAAGAGGCAAAGAATCAAACAAGTTATTGATTCTTTGTAGGCAAATATTATTTTATTATAGGAAACTAAATTGTCCCAACATAACTTTGATAAAATAGTTGCTAGCTAGAAAAAATGGAATTCTTATCATATGCAAGGATTGGGTGCTTCTGGAGGTTTAACAGTCCTTTGTAATCCTCTTACAGCTAATTCACAGCTCCTCCAACAAGAAAACAATTGGAATATGCTTCATATAACTGCATTTGACATATCTTTTATCCTCATTAATGCTTATGGACCTGCTTCGTCTAAGGATAAAGCATGCTTATGGGATTCTATCACATGCTCTCTTCAAATGCAAGAGCATCTACAAGTGGTTATCGGAGGTGATTTTAATGCTTTATTATCTCAATTTGAGAAAACTGGAGGTATTATCCCCCCTCCTAAAACCATACAAGATTTTAATGCTTTTGTGGATAATAACAATATGATGGATGTTCACCTAAATAATGGCTCATTTACCTGGACTAATAAGAGATCTAGATTTGCTAATATTGTTGCTCATCTAGATAGATTTCTCTTATCAAATGATTGGAACTTGAATTGCTCAGATATTTCCTCATAAATCCTTACACTACTAGGATCCGATCATTTTTCTATATATTTAAGCCTCATTTGCAACAATATATGTTTGGAACAACATTTTCACTCTTCATTTAAATTTGAAAGTATGTGGCTTAGGCATCCAAAATTTCTACATAGTATCCAATAGTGGGGGAATGAAGTTCCTATGGAAGGTCTTAAAATGCATCAGTTTGCTATGAAGCTTAAATATGTCAAATCCCAAATTAGGCTCTGGAATCAAAAGGTTTTCAAAAATGTGTTCCACCAAAAAGTAGAAGTCAAGGAATAGTTAGAAGAAGTATATAATCAGATCATCTAGTAGGGAATGAATGAAGAAACATATTCTTCTCAAAAGAATCTACAATCACAATAGGAGGACCTATGGGCTAAAGAAGAGATGTATTGGAGACAAAAATATTGAGAATTATGGCTCTAGGATGGAGATAGAAATACAAAGTTTTTGCATTCTTTAGCTAAGCAAAAAAGAATTAATAACACAATATTCCATATCAAAGACACTACATGTAGTGATCTCATGTCCAATGAAAATCTTATCAGAAATGAAGGTGTTAAATTTTTTTAAAACCTTCTTGTGCCTGACGTTTTGCCTAATCCTTCTGTGTCACAAGTGGATGAACTTCTTGACTCTATTCCAAAATTGATTACAGATCAAGACAATGATATTCTAATGGCTCCCTTCACTATTCAAGAAATTCAAAAGGTTGTATTTTCATTTCCACCTGACACAAAGCCCTTAGAGGTCCAGATGGTTTTACTGCATTGTCCTACCAAAGTTGTTGGAATATAATTGGATGGGATTTATTGGCGGCTATTGAAGAATCTAGAAGATCTAGACTTATGTTGAAATATTTTAACACTACCAATATTTCCATTATTCCAAAAATTAACGATCCCCAAACTTTTGCAGATTTTCGACCAAATTCTTTATGCAATTTATCCTATAAGATTATCACTAAAGCCATATATCTTAGGGTTCAACATCTTATTCCATGTATTATTTCTCCATAATAAGGTGGATTTGTCCCAAGAAGGGAAACCATAGAAGGCGTACTTGTGGCTCATGAAGTTCTCCACTCTATTAATTCAAACAATTCTTCACACTTTTTTTATTAAACTAGATATGATGAAAGCTTATGATAGAGTTTGCTGGAAATTTTTGCTTCAAGTTCTTGCTAAAATGGGTTTTTCAAAAAATTGGTGCAAATGGATTAAGGCATGTATTTTCGGAGCTTGGTTTTCACTAATCATTAATGGTAAACCTGTGCGTTTTTGTCCTCCTAAACAAGGGATTAGACAAGGGGATCCTTTATCCCCAGCCTTATTTATTATTATGGCTAAAGTATTTAGTAGGGCCATTTCACACCAAAACATGTTGCAGAAATGGAAAGGAGCTCTTATTTCAGGTACAAACATATCTATTACACATTCTCCTTTTGCGGATGACACTCTTTTGTTTGGATTGTCAGATGTACAGGAAGCTCACCTATTTCTTTATACCCTTGATCTCTACTCAGTTGTGTCTGGTCAAGCTATTAATGCTTAGATATCCAAGATTTATTTCTTCAATACTAAGAAAATGGTTTTTGACAAAGTTAAACTGATATTGGGTTTTTCAAAAGATTTTCTTCCCATGGTATATTTGGGTATTCCTTTCTTCATGGGTTCAAATAAATCTTCGTATTGGTCTTCTATTATTCAATGTATTCATATTAGAATTGCTTCTTCGAAAGTTAGATGGTAGTCACTGGCGGGAAGAATTTTGTTGATCAAATCAGTTCTAGTTGCAATTCCTAATTATTTCATTGCTATCCTCAAGATCCCACCTAAAGTGTTACTTACAATTCAATAATTGATTAAGGGTTTCCTTTGGTCGGGTAATATGAATGAATCTCATAAGATTCCACTTATTTCATTACAAGATATATCACAGATTTCAAGTGTTGGAGGGGAAAATATTCTTGATCTATCTATTAGAAATGAAGCATTTGGTGGGAAATTGATTTGGCACATGTATTGTAAGTTTCAGTCTACGTGGTGCAAAATTATGCAGCAAAAGTATCTAGATAACAATGATCCTTCTAGAATCCTTACTATTTCAAATCCTCCTAAAGGCTTGGTCATTTGGGATTTCATGATAGCTTCATGCAAAATCATAGTAGATTACATCTCTTGGGAAGTCAATAATGGCTTAAGTATTAATTTTTGGAACGAGTCCTAGAATGGTCAAATTCCACTTTCTAAGAATGGAATCTCATTGAATGTTATTCAAGTTGTTGAGCTTCATTGGGGATCCCAATTTAATCATTATGTGGAATATGTCTGTGAATTTTCAAAGAAAATAGTTTGGAAGGATCCTAATAAATTACCTCTGTCAGCACAAGAAATCATTCAATTTCAAAATATTTTGAATTCCAGGTAAGTCTTTCTGTCTGAAGCCCATGATCGGATTTTTTGGGCTCCGGCTAAGGATGGAAATTATTCAGTGAAAGAGGGGTACAAAATTTTAAAATAGAATGGTTTGAATAAACCTACTTCCAGAGCTTTTTCATTTTGTTGGAATCTGGTTGTTCTTCCTAAAGCAAGTTGTTTCTCATGGCTAGCACTTAAACACAAGATTTTAACGAGTGATAGATTGAATAGACTACATATTGCTATTCCTTTTAAATGTGTTCTTTATGAGGAACAAGAAGAAATTGTGGATCACCTATTTGTTACATGTTCATTTGCTTATCAATGTTGGTGCTTCATTTTGAGTAAACTTAATTACCTTACTCCTATGCCAAAAAATCTTTGGGATCTCTTTCAAGCCTAGCCACTTCTTTATCGAAAAACATTGTTTGCAAATCTTTGGAAATGCATACCAGCCTTGGTAGTTTGCACTATCTGGTTGGAATGTAATAAGCATATTTTCATAAAGGAATCCCTAACATTAAACATTGTTTTGATTGGTATTGAAAAATCAATATCAGAAGTGACTAATTCTAGTCTAAAAGTGATTAAATTCAACCTGATTGTGACCCATTGGGATTCCCAAATTGTCCAACAATGGGAACAATTAATCATACCAAATGGGTGGAAAATTAGCCACTCACCCACATATCTCTTACCTAGAGAGAATATTTGGAGACCCCCTTCATATGGTTTTTGGAAGTTGAATTTTGATGGAGGTTCAAGAGGAAATCCAGGTCCATTGGGTTTTGGAGCATGTATTAGAAATCCCTCTATTTAGGTTGTGACTATCATAGTTTCTCCTTTGCCCATTGATACTAATAACATAGCGGAGGCTCATGCCCTATTGGCCAGGCTTATTTTAGCTAAACAAGGTTGTTTTCATAGGTTAAATATTGAAGGGGATTCTTCAGTTATTATTGATTCTTGTATCCATAGGCACATCATTTCTTGGAAGCTAAAATATGTTCTTAACCAAATTTGGAGACTTCTCGAAGAATGTTTAGATATTTTCATTTTGCATATTTATTGAGAAGGGAATAAAGTTGCATATTTTTTATCAAATTTGGGTTGTGATGGGGTTACTGCCTCTACTTTTCATCCTTTACCTTTTATTGAGAAATACAATGTTCTACAAAATCTCATTCAAGATGACTTGGAAGCCTCTATCCACTCAGCATCTAAAGGTCATACTTCAGGTGCTGAGTAGATGTCGAGTCCAATAAGAAGATAATTGATGGTAAGTAATGCAGATTAATGTTAGATGTTGAGAAAGTCTTTAGGTGCCAAGCTGAGAAAGTTATACTCTGCTGCCAAGTAAGCTATGTTCTTGCACTAAGAAAAGTAGAATTATATCAGGTGTCGAGTTGGTCAGTTCACACAGTTGGTTGCTGAGTTCATCAAGAAGGTAGTTGAAGTGGAGTAATAATAATAAGTATTAGATGCCTACATTCAGGTGACGAGTGAAGTAGAATTGTATTAGGTGTTGAATTGTCCAAAAAAAATAGCTGATCCTATTCTAGTTTGAATGCAATATATGTCGAGTAAAAATAATAGGTGCAGAGAATATTTGATATCCTTCAGGTGCTGAGTTAAGGTATCGAGTTTAGGTGTTGATCCTATTCTAGTTTGAATGTGATATATGCCGAGTGAAAAATAATAGGTGCCGAGAATATTTGATTGCCGAGTTTAGGTGTCAAGCTAAGCAAGTCATATTCTGGTGCTAAGTAAGCTATGTTCTAGCACTGACTAAAGTAGAATTGTATTAGGTGTCGATTTGGTTAGTACACATAATTGGTTGCTGAGTTCAACAAGAAGGTAATTGAAGTGGAGTAATTTTGATAAGCCTCAGATGCCTATGTTTAGGTGCTGAGTGAAGTAGAATTGTATTAGGTGCCAAATTGTCCAGAAAGCATAGTTGATCCTGTTCTAGTTTGAATGTGATATATGCCGAGTGAAAATAATAGGTGCCGAGTTAAGGTGCCAAATTTAGAAGGATTGTTTCAGGTACCGAGTAGAGTTCTTGGTTTCCAAATTCAACAAGAAGGTAATTGAAGCAAAGTATTGTTGATTTAGGTGTCGAGTGAAGCAGAATGATATAAGGTGTCGAGTTTAGGTGCCGAGTTTAGAAGGATTGTTTCATGTGCCGAGCAGAGTAGATTTTTTAGATCCCAAGTCAAGGTCATATGTATTAGGTGCAACGTTGCCTGGAAATAGAGTACGATTCAAAGCTCATTAATGTCATATGATTTTATCATAAGCATTTATTATGACATGACATGCATAGTATATTTTGAGTGTTTCAAATCTGATTATTCTCTGATGACATTTAATTTCTATTTCTATGATTTGATTTCCTCATGTGGCTAAATCTGAGTCATTAAAATGCATTGTCATTAGTACTTTTTCCAACTCTTTCAAGGACATTTTTTGTGCGAGCATAGATGGCTTATATCATGTTGCACTCTGTAATTTATTGCTTGAGGAATGACATCTTCAATTGCACATATATGCAAGAGCTCAATTCTGTCATCTGTGCTTGTGTTTGTGTTACAAGATGAGTTTTGGGTGGGATATAGCTATGGCTTGTGAAATGTGTCACAAACAGCATTTTTCCATCATGCCAAAGAATTTTCATATATGCTTGCCACTGGCATTGGAGGAAATTGTGTTACCAAGTATTATTTTAGATGAGGTGTTGGATCAAATGTTTTTAATTTCTTCATTCATAGTCTGAAGAGCTATTCAGCATATCATTGGTGAAGAATTTTTATATCCTTCGGCACTTCTATTTTTCTACCCATCTCAGCTCATTTCAATTGTCATTTCCAATGCTATGGATCTCCTGCAATCTCTTGAAATGCTTCAAGCTTTGGCCCATAAGGTAATCCAACCTTACTTCATGGTTGATAACAAATTGATTTTGGCTTTGCAAAAATATGACTTATGGAATGGAGTGACATAAGTTGGTGGTTTGTTCTCACATTTTCAACTCCTACACAATCATGAATTTTATGTTGTTTTTGAGGCACTTAAGCATGCTATAGTCACTCGCAATTTCATTTATTTAAAACATGCTTTGCCACCTGAGCAAAGATTAATGGGTGTTCATTTGGTGGAACGAATAAAGATGGTGGGTTAGGCTATAATTGATTTGCAGAAGGAATCTAATGTTTCAAAGTCTAGGGATATGAATGTTGCTTCTATGTGCCCGATTGAATAGAATTTTTGGGATTTAGTTGATGAGGTTAACTCAGATTTGGATTGGATTCATGGCACTTCAAAGTTTTGTTCTAGTTGGGACCCTATTCCTGGTGGGCTTGGGTCAATTGAAGGTGGTTTTGTGTCTAATTGGGAAGATTTGTAAGATAAGTGCTAAGTGCTAATTGCTAGGATAAGTTTTTCATGAAGATAGTGGTTGGAAAATTTCAAAGAAATCATTGTCAAGGTACTCTCTAGTTCACCATTGGGTGGTAGTTGATACACCCCTTGTAATTATTTGCTTAAACTATATAAATCTATGTATATATTAGGGATGATGTTGAGTTTTCTTCACTGATTCTTTCCCAGTTGACCTCGTTGAATTAGACTTAATAAAATATTATAGTGGCTTGCCACTTTTCCCTAAAAAATAATGTTGTGATAATTATAGTACTAGATATATAGTATATATTAATATTTTAAAGTATTTAAAATTCTCATATTTTACTATTTTGTATATTATAATTTTAGTATAAGAAATAGTTTATAATGTATAATAGTTATATATTATATTATTATTCAAATAAAATAGTAATATATTACTTAAATATCATCTTATATTATAAATTTATAGAGTTAACTATTATATGTAAATCGTTATTAGAGACATATATAATTATATAGTTTTATAAAATATAGTTATATATTTTAATAAAAAATTATCATTTATAATTTGTGTACTAAAATTTTAATTTTATATTACTGCTCAAATATAACTATAGTATATTATTCAACTCTTAAGATATATTGTAATTGACAAACTGTGTATTAAAATTCTAGCCAAAAAATATGAAATATGAGAACCTTCTCAAAAAGGGCTTCTATAGGACAAAATCATAAATAAATTAAAGAACCTAAGAAATATGTAAATTACCTTAAAATTTTATTTTTGATTGGTCTTTATTCATTAAGTTAATTAAGTTATCAGTTGAACTGAATGGATGACAAGTACAATAAGAGAAAGCATGGTCACTGTGGAATGTCAAGTAGTGGAAAGAAGTACAAGTAAGATGGACAATGAAAATAGTTCATAAGTTTTAGGTATATGCATTGTTGTCTGGAGAGTGTATATCAAAAAGAAATTCACCAAGTAATAGTGATAAATAATGATGAAGACATTGTAGGCACAAAGGTTGAAGACAATGTTGTAGTAGAGATAATTATTGATTTTTTAAAGTTTAGTATAGTAGAGATGTATTGGGATGCTTTGGTGCAACTAGATCTTTCATATGAACATGTGGAAGCTAGAGAAAGAGTGTGAGTGGATTTTTGTAAATCTTGTATATGAATATGAGATGGTTGTATGTTTGTATGTGGAAGGAACAAAGGATGTTACATGTGATATTTGGTATAGGGGGTTGATTTGAAATGGAGTGAAACCTACAAAAGAGGAGAAAAGTGGAGAGAGTAATTAGAGAATGAAGAAAATGGATGATGGATGAAAATATATAAGAGGAGAGAAGATTGGTGAATTGAGTTGTGGGTGAATCATGGTAGTTGTGGTTGCATGTTTGTACGTGGAAGCAATAAAGAATGTTACATGTGATATTTGGTGGAGGTGGTCGATTTGAAGTGGAGAAAAAACTACAAAAGATGAGAAGAGTGGAGAGAGTAATTGGAGGATAAATAAAATGGATGATGCATGCAAATATATAATAGTAGAGAAGATTAGTGAATTGAGTTGTGGGAGAAGCATGATAGTTGTTCCAACAAGATTCTAGAAGAAGGAAAATACAATATTTTTGTCACCTAATATAGAAATCAGGTTCATTGTAGATTTCTTACAATATAAAATGATAATCCTATTATCTAGCAATATTTTGTTGGGCTCTTGATCACCACTATTAAGAAGAAATGGAGAAAAATGGGGATTAATAATGATGATCAATTCAAACCAAAGTCTTAGCTTGTTCACACTTATCTAGGTTGGTAAAGATGGTACAAGTTCATCATATCATCGTGCTCCCAATGATGGAAAAACCCTATATCTTGAGTTTCCTAGGTTCAACCTTAATTGGAGGAGGATTCTCAAACCAATATTTTAAGTCATTTGGCAATACTTTGCTAAACGATTCCAAGAGCACATAGTTAGAAGTGCACCAAAGGTAGATAGTAAAGTTGTTTGCTCAAAATGTTCTCTATTATGGAACATCAAAATTGACCTTTAGATGCATCAATTTGGATTTCCATTGTGAAAAATTATTTTATTTTCTAACAAAAGAGGGGTAAAAATATATTTAAACATAAATAAAAACAAGGCAAGAAAATATTAACAAAAGTTCTAAACAACCCTATCACAATTACCAGGTTGATAAAAAAAATATGAGATAAATTTAGGGTAGATGTCTCTTTTCAACAATACTATCATGCATATATTCCTAAGCTGATTTAGCCAAACACTTAGTAGTGCCATTCTACTAAAGTGTTAGATAACAACTATAAATTCTTGCCTTAAAAATAGTTTACCATCATGCTTCCAACTATGGAGAAACAATATATATTTAAATCTCTCAGTTGAACTATAACTGGATGCTGCTGAAATCAATATTTTGTGCCAGATAGAAATAATTGGTTAAATGATTCTATAAATCCAAAGTGAGAGGTGTGCAAAAGATAGATAGTAAGGATCATTGTCTACTTTTTCCTCTATTATGGAATGACAAAATCAACCTTTATATACATCAATTTGAGTTTCTATTTACAAATTTTATATTATTATTTTTAAGAGGAAAATTTTTTTATTAGAATATATTTAAAAATAACAAGAAGAAAAAGGATTAACATCAAGTTTTACAAGAACCTAACATAATTAACAACTTGATCATAAATATGAGATGAGTCTAGGTTAGATGCCTCCTTTCAACAATACTTCAATCATGCATATACTCTTAAACCTATTTGGCCAAACACTAAGAAACACCATTCCACTCATGAGGGATGTGTGTAAAAGTAACAAAATTAGGAGGCCTACATTGCTAGATTGGTGAACTAATAATTAGGGCTAAGTGTTAGTTAACATCCCAAAGCTCATGCCTAGTCAAAAGCTATACAACCACCTAAGAATTAGTCACACATATAAGCATGTACCAAACATAGAAAAAACAAGATGACAAAAGCTACCATGAAATTATTAATATGAAAGGCCTTGTACATAGAGAATAGAAATTAGATGTCACTGGAAGTGCTTCTCCTGATTCCACCAATGCAAACAGGTCCTAAATTCCTCCAAAAAATAACCATGAGTGATGATTTTTAAAGTTCCAAGTAAAAATGGAGTTAAATAATATAATCAAAAAAAAAATTATACCTAATGTGTATTTCAATTCCTTCAGTTGATTTTGTTTCAATATCTCATTCAACATTTCATTAGTTTGTACACATCTTGAGTTTTTGCCTCTACTAAATCATCATTTTCTTTTTCAAAATTTGGTCAATGGTTCCCATAGCATCCATGAAAAGGACTTAACCTCCTCTTGTGCACTATAAGTTGTGTGGTTATTTTGGGCATTGAAAGATTAGTCTTTTGGTGCAACAGTAACCTCACTCTAACATGTGGTATTAGATCTTGGTCACGGGTTTGAATCCTCAGACCCTCAGGTAACACTAAGGGGGAAATTGTTGGAAATTTGGTCAGTGCTCCTATTGGGATTCGTGACAAGGGCTTAACCACCTCATGTTAACTATAATTTTTGTGGTTGTATTGGGCATTGAAAGATTGGTCTTTTTGTGCAATGACAACCTCACTCTAATATTTCTATTTTCACAGTCTTTCACAATATCATTGTATTATCTATTCCAATTTACCTTTTCATTCTTCGATTTTCTAGTGGATTTTCTTACATTGGATTTGAAGGGCATTTCAAAAATCATGTCTAGATTTAGTTAACATTTTAGTCATATATCATTAGGGTTATGTAATATTACTTTATAAAAAATTTTATTATTTTGATATCATTATTAATCAAAATATTTATTTTTTATTTAATTTATTTAACTAATTAATATTATAATTATAATGTACATTACAATTATGCCATAATCTTCTATATTGTTTTATTTTTAGATTGTCAAATCTATCATTAGTATATAATAGATTATAATATATTTTACTTTAATATTATTATTCTTAATTATTATCATTATATAATATGTTATTTGAATATTCATATATCCTTTTAATTTGCGCTCATGACAAGTCTACCCTTCCTCAAATTGCTTGCCCTCAAGCAATTCCTAATTTCCACTCAACTTATAATCTTAAAATCAATGGCATATTCCTTGATCATTTTACTTTGGATTATTAAAATAATGATTATGCTAACAAAATTATGAAATATAAATGTATACAATGTATAAACATTAATACATGAAGACACAAACTAGACACGAAGTATACACATTAATGCAAGAAGACATGAGGCAAGCACGAAGTGGACACATGAATGCATGAAAACACAAAGCATACATGATGCAGACACATCATACATTCTTTTTTGATTCTCTATAATTTAATTTTCACAATGAAGTAGAGAAAAGGGAAGGATTTAAAATATACTTCCCCAATACACCTTTTGATCATGGATTTTGCAAACACAAATAATTATTAGCATATAATAGCTCCAAAGAAAGATGAGTCTTGTGATGATTCCTTCCCTCCTTATTACGATCATCATAAGATGGAAGATTTATAGTGCCAAAGGGTGTGTGAAATAGACTACAAGCGATTCCTTGGAGGATATCCGTCATGTGCACAAAATTTATCCTCCTCTCCCTCCACAAACTCTGTACCTTAGAATATCATAATGTGGATGAGAAGATTAATCTAATGAACATAATTATTTGGCATAGGAATATTTCTCTCTCCTTATTATGATCATCTTGAGATGGTAGATTTATGATGCAAAGGGCATGTGAAACAGACTACAAGTGATTCCCTGGAGGATATTCGTCATGTGCCCAAAATTACTCCACCTCTCCCTTGACCAACTCCCTATCTTAAGAGATCATAATGTGGATGAGAAATAGACCCCTATGTACTATCTAATCACATAGATTTTCCTTCTATCATAATTGGTTAAATTCTTTCTTTTTTGGAATATACACTACTCTATGGACATGTATTTACTATTTTCTAATGTTAGGTGTAAAACCAATAGTCTCTAAACTATGATAGGTCACTGCACCTCATTTCATATATATTTTTCATTTATATTTCATTTTTCATATATTCTAATTTCATTTCATGGTTACTATAATTATTGATAGACTATCCAATATTCTTCATGATAACAAATGTGTCATTAATAAGAAAGACACTAACAATTATTTTATAATAGTATATGCACAAAATATATACCTTGCCTCATTACCTTGAAGTGCTGATTTAGGGGTTTGAAGTAATCCTGATACCCACTTAAGGACTTCTCTAGTTTAATCCAAGATCTGAAACATAATCTCAAAATCTTCAATTTTTTTTAAAGGGATTGTTTGATATTCAAAGACTGGTCCATCTAGAGGTTTATAACCTTGTGGGTATGTTTGAAATGCACCAATCTTTACTTTTCCTATAGATACAGTTCTTGTTGGGTCTCTAACTACTCCCAAGAAAGGCTTCAAAAATTGCTGATTTAGCATTTGACTTGACACATCAATACTAGATAGCTAGCAACCATAACCAGGATGTGAATGACACCAATCAACAATATTTTCCATTCGTGCAACATGTTTCTAGGCATACCCCACCATGTAATCATAAGGGTTAGCCAACGTATTGACCCTTGTTTAAGTACCCTCTACGGGAAGAGAAAATGCATCCATAATAATAGTGCCCCCATCTATTTTTCCCTTATATTTTTTAAGGTTGATGTCATTATTCATAATGACTATCTTTATTAATAAAGAAAAAAATATCCATTCTAAATATTAAATACTAATATTCCTTACTTGTATAATCTACCAACCTTATTATTTTCCTATCTTTGATCAATACGAGTAGTGCTCAATTTCTAAAGCATGAGCAATTTCATTCTCTTTTTCTTTATGCCCAACATTTATCATATGTCAAGAGTTTACAAAGGCCTTTAGTCATACTTCTCACATATGAAAATCAATGCAGGATGTAGTATTTCCCTCACTTGGTGCTCGTTAGTGGTGGTCAACTTATATTCAGAGTGAATGTGTTCAATCCACTCTCCATGAGTGACATGTCTAGTTGATGCCATTGACTTTGTCATACAGGTCTGATAATATTAATATGGTTTGAGCTTTGTCGATTTGTTTGAAAGTGCCTAATATACTTTTCTTTATTTGCAAGTCCTTTATTACTAGTATTTTAATATAACCACCATTGTTTGTAAATTACCATTAAATGGTTTCCTATTTTCTTCACAATATCACAGCAAAGATGATATGCTTAAACTAGCTCTTAGACATACTCCAAAAATAGTGAACCAACACCACTTAATCATGCAACTAATTTTTAATTAGGTGGACCCATCACCTTCACTCAAACCTTCGTGGCTTCTTGATATCATTTGTGTCATCAAATTCTAATGTATACAAGGTTGAATGAATAATTCTAATTCTTATAAGTCCAAATTGCTAGAGAAAATTTACAAATTTATGAGAACTATTTATTCTTTACTCCGCCCTTAGCCTTAAACACTACTTTAATATATTCATCAACTAGAATATAATCCTCCATTATGGATCCATTCTTCCATTGTGTCATATCTCATCAACACCACATATTGCCTTCAACTCTTATAAAACTCCAACTTTAACGTTTTGTAATAAAATATGTTCCAAGAAATATTGCTTATGAATCTCTTTCGCTGATCTTTTCGTCTATGTTAAGAAATACAATGAGGGCTCTTTTGTTCTCCAAATGTCACTAAATATTTTCTCTTTAATATGCCAAAGACATTCATCCAACACTTTTTCTAACTTCTCCAATTATCATTGCAGATATATTGATGATATCATATTTGATCAATCATAAATTATCACTCCATAGTTGATTATATGATAATGAATCTTATCTTATGATCAATCAATTTTTAGTAGTCACCAAGATGTTGAATCAATCATTACAGTAATGATTTTTATTGCTATTGGTTCTAAATATGGTAGTATTGAAACCAAAATCAGTCTGACCAATCCTATTCAGTAATACATTATACTCTATATTCTGATATTCATCCATTTTGATTGGACTGGAAGCCTATTATTATTGAATCCTAATTCATACATCTCTAGTTGTCTACTATACATTTGAGAAATGATATCTTTGTTGAGTTGGATTCTCAATAGATACCACTTCAATGAGTCATATTGATGTTGTGTGTGTGTGTGTGTGTGTGTGTGTGTGTGTGTGTGTGTGTGTGTGTGTGTGTGTGTGTGTGTGTGTGTGTGTGTGTGTGTGTGTGTGTGTGCGCGTGTGTGTTTGTGTATGTATGTATGTATGTATCTATGTATGTATTTATGTATGTATGTATGTATGTATGTATGCCACTGTCTCTATCTAGATGTATGAATATCTGTGGACTTATCTATCAACAACTAGGAATAAGTTTTTTGACATCTCTTGTTTTGAGTATTTTTTTTTTCCATCAGGATGGCAAGGTCATGCTCTGATACTTTTCTATCTCTGCACTTTTTCTCCTTTTTCTTTTCAAAAAATTTCTTATTTATATTCTATACAATATAAGATGTGACTTTTCATAATTAACGGTCATGTCTTTGCTTTCATAAAATATTTGCAAACTAACTCACTCACCTTTAATTATATTTAATCAGTAATGTTTTATTTCAAGAGTGCCCTATCTCCAATAATATTTTAAAACCTTATTGTTATGGTTCTTATAATATTATCAAATTATGATTATCGAGTTCCTTTATAGTATCACCATGTCCCTCTTTTTGAAAGTATTATTGGTCATTGCCATCAATTATACCATTCAGATGTCATGTATCTGTGTAGACCTTCAAACTCATTATTTTTTATTGTCTCAGACATCCAAGATATAGAGATCTCATGTGTTCATATCTTTAATGTTTTTGGTACTGAACACTATCGTAAATGTCCAGATGCTTCTGGTTTCTATCGAGATACATTTAATTATTATTTCCATTTTATATATTAATGATAATGTATCACTGAGGTTCACTATCATTACCTCTGTATCGTAAGTCGGTCTTTGCTTCAAGAATTTTCAAACTCTTGAGACTCTTGTATCATGCACAATAGGGTACTTAGGTTGCCGCTGAAAACACAGTGTATTTTTTCTCAGTTGCTATTGTGTATTTAAGGTTTATAGCTGCCAATCTGTTTGGCTGAATAATCAGTAAATAGTATAGAATTCTAACTCATAATTCATTGTACCAAATGGTTCAATCTCTTCCTATACTATGTCTCTATATATTTCCTTTAATTATTCTAGATCTATATCCATTTTCCTCTATCTATCACTCATTGGATATTTGCTCCTGAGTCAGAATCTCCTACTTGATGTATGCCTACTGATGAACTTCCAGGAAGATAATTATTCATGCTCCAATATGCTATGAGAGTTTCTTTTTGCATATGATACCTCTCAAGGTATGCTTGATCAATGTGCCTGATGTAGTTGACCATTGACATGGTGATTACTCTTCATATTTCTCCCATACTCTATGTATTTTCTTTCTATTTGTTGGAAATGATTAAGAAAATCATGAATGAATAATGATGGAACTAGTAAAGAATGTTTTCAATCATTTTTTTTTCATTGATGTCAAACTTGCTACTTGCAGGAATGAGAATTTCTTAAGTGATCCAAATACTATCAATTGGTTGATTGACAAGGAGGAGGCAATCAATAAGGTGTAACTAGAGCACCTAGAGAAAGGTTGAAGTTATGATATTGAAATGAAGTATAAAGATCAGCTAAGTCATTGATGAAATAGTGTATTGATGACATACTCTAAGACACAAGGAATGGACACACTAAGACACATCAAAGATGTAAGGTTTAACTAAGTCATTTGTAGAACCTAACTAAGTTCATTTGTGAGTGCCGAGCAAGCTAGTTAAAGTCGAGCAAGTTTAACTTCAATGTGTGCCGAGAAATCCTTCAGGTGCCAAGCATTAGTAAATGTAGTAGAAACCGAGTAACACAGAAGGTGTCGAGCATTAGAAAAAGATAGTAGATGCCAAGAAAATTTCTTTAGATGCCGAGAAAATCAAGAATTATTCAGGAGCTGAGTGATTCAAGAAAATAGTAGAAGTTGAGCAATACAGGAAAGCTTCAGGTGCCGAGTAAAGCAGAAACTACAGAGGATGCCGAGCAATCTAGGACTACATAGTGCCAAGCATCAGTAATTAGCAGTAGAAGCCAAGTAACCTAGTTAATGCCGAGCATTATTAAACCAATGATGTTGAGTTGCTACATTATTTGCTAAGTCAAAAGATTCACTAGATTAGTAATGATAAGTTTGTTACATAAAATTTTGTGAATTAGTTGGATGATAAGAATGATGAGTAGATCTCAAAAAAATTTATGTAATCCATGAAAACCAATTCAAGGTGAATACTCATGAAGTTTTTGGAAGAAATAATTTGGAGGGAAAACAATATTGTTCTCTCAGATCAAATCAAATTGATGAGCAGGAAGATTTGAGTGGGAAATGAAGAACATAACTTCTTTAGAAGGAGTTATAGGTCAAAAATTAATAGAGAGAGAGTGAGTTGGTCACAAGTGTTTTTGTGTGAAGAAGCCAAGAGAAGGCTAGTGAAGTGTCAAGAACAGGACGTAGTGAGGAGTAAGCATAGAGCATCAAGACTCTAAGTTGATCAAGTGACCATAGAGTGCATTGGCATAGTGAGTGAAAGAACTCAAGGAGACATATCTTGAAGGGTGGACAAGTTGTCAGCACTGCAAGGAAGAAAAGCTAAGTAAAGAAAAGAACTGAAGAGCGATATGAAATCTACAAGGTTAGAGTTGCAATCTTTATTAGGTCAAAACCCTTCTAATACTTTCTTACCATTGTATTAGACATTGAAATCCTACATTGCTAGGTTAGCTTAATAGCTAGGTGGATAAGCCTCAGGAAAAGGATAGAAGATCCCTAGGAGAAGGATAAGAGATCCTCAGAAGAAGGATAGGAGATCCGTAGAGAGGGATAAAAGATCCTTTTGAGAAGGTGACTATAAATCCCATGGATTTGGGTGGGCCTAACAGCTCTATGTAAATCCTTTAACAGGGTGGCATTCTAAGTTGAATGTTCTTAAGTCCTCTAACAGGGCACACTCCTAATAGGGTGTAGAAATACTTTAACAAGGGCACATATAATAGTGTGAAAAACCTTTAATAGGGCAGGCCTTTAATAGGGAAAACCATCAGAAGTGGTTGAAATCAATTGCGCAGTTATTTTGTGGCTGTCATCTCCACCCCAGTTTTACCTTCTTATTCTTGGAGGGTTACTGGGACACCAAAATCTCAAGTGTTATGTGGTGATGCATGTTTACTTTTCATGATTGTTTAATGTTTAATTGCATGCATGATAAGTTCAATTAAGGATTTGACAAGAAAGTGAAAAGGATAGTACTTCTTATCCACCCCTATTTTATTAAAAAATTGTATTAGACATTATTGGGCCTTGAATAACTAAATCAGCCCCCCTCTCAGTTATTCTAAAATAATTCTAACACTATTATGGCCACTTTTCATTAATATCATGTACTCTAATTATACAGGTAGCGATGGTGGTGATCACATACATGGATGGTCCTTTGGGTATGTTTGCAAGGAACATTTATTATCATGTTTTCCTCATTATATTTCATGTCTTCGACCCGAAACTAATGTATTCATTTTCTTCTTTATCTACCCAATGATCTACCTTCATCACGTCCTCTACTCATTTATATGAGGAGGTCAGAATAGTCGTGCCCTTATTCTTAATTGTCATTTAATTATTTAACTCATCCTTTCCTAATGTTTTATATATATATATATATATATATATATATATATATATATATATATATATATCTTCATTGTTTTGAGTAATAGAGAATGTAATATATTATTTCCTATTATTAAGTATAATCAATTATTATTATGATTATTATTTTTTTATTATTTGATAATAATATCATATAATGATTTATGGTTCAAAAATATTCATTACGATTGAATTAACATTTTAGTCATATATCATTAGGGGGTTATGTAATTTTACTTATAAAAATATTATTATTTTGATATCACTATTAATCAAAATATTTATTTGTTATTTAATTAATTTAACTCATTAATATTATAATTATAATTTACATTACAATTATGCAATAATCTTGTGTATTGTTTTATTTTTATATTGTCAAATCTATTATTATTATATAATAGATTATAATATATTTTACTCTAATATTATTATTCATAATTATTATCATTATATAATATGTTATTCAAATATTCATATATCCTTTTAATTTGGGCTCATGACAAATTCAGGCTTCTTTTATTGTTTTATAGACCCATTTCACATTTCATTTGACAAGTAATTAATGTCATAATGATTCATTATGAGCAATAATATGGCTTTAATGAGAGTAAATTATGGATGTGTGTGAAAATCATCCAAAAATGGAACTCAGATCACTTAAAATTTCAATACAAGTCATATCACAGCTTGACAATAAAATCATTCAAAAATAACGAGTATAACACCTAGACACTTGTGTACTTATGACAATTGAATTCCATCAATAAAGTATGAAGATATAGAAAAATCTTTACAAATAAATAGGAATATCATTGGGTTCTAGTAACCTCCCTGCCTCCTACAAAATATGGACAAGTGTTCACACTTATCATACTTAGTACGGGGTATGGAACTTCGTAATGCCACCATAATATAAAGAATGTAGTATTAAATATAATCAATGAAATCTATGTACTATAAATGAATAATAATTTGAAAATATTATACCTATGAATTGATTGTCGCACATACCAAAAGGTGGTGGAAGTCACATCAGTAGTGGCAACATATGTTAGCAAACTTGTGATTTTTATTGAAAGCATTAGAAAATGGTAACATGGAAGGTGGGTGGCTGGAAGGTAAAGAAATGAGATGAGGTGGATGGGTGGAAGGTTAAGAAATGAGATGAGATGAGAAAGTGAATGGAGAAATTTGGAACTTTATGTGGGCATAAAGTTTTTATTATGAGCATGCACAAAGAAATTATTGTTGAAGAGGAGCAGATGGAAGGTTAACACCTTCAGCTGCAGGAAGAGTTACCTGGTGTGTATTTGAATTTGGCTGCTGAAACTGCTGTAGGAAGTCCTCTTTTGTTTGGGGCCATTTATATAACTTGATTTTGTGAGCATTGACTAATAATTTAAAAGGCACTAGATCAATGGTAGTTAATTGAATAACTCCATTGTCAAAGAAATGATAATTTCATATGGACCCAGCCATCTTTTCTAGAGCTTGCCTAGCATATTTTTAAATCTAGAATCATATAGTAGTGCCCAATCACCAAGTTGAAATTGTTTATTGATAATCTGAGAATCACGCCATTGCTTTCTTTGTTTCTATACAATTTTAGTGTGCTCCAAAGAAGATTTATGCATTTCATCCAAAGAGTTAATATCTAAAAGACGTTCTCTCTATGCTACAGGAAGTTCAATGTCTAACTCCAATGCAGTTCTTAGATTTTTATGTTCAAATTCAATGGGGAGCATTTCTACTTTACCATATAGTAGCTCAAATGGTGTGAATCATGTAGTAGTCTTCCATGTTGTTCTGTAGGCCCAAATAGCTTCTTGTAATTTCTTGGTCCAATCCCTATGGTGTGAATGAACTATTTTTGTTAGGATGTGCTTTAGGTCGTGATTTCTGACTTCTACTTACCTATTAGCTTGAGGGTGATAAGGACTGGATTTTTGGTGCCTAATGTTATATTGTTTCATCAGCTCTAAGATTAGATTAGAGGTAAATTGTGCACCTTGGTTAGTGATTAGATCTTTGGGTACACCATAGTGAATAAAAATTTCTTCATACAAAAATTTTGCAACTTTTTCATCATGAACATGCTTCATGGCTTTGACTTCAACCCATTTTGTCAAGTAATTAATGCACACAAGGATACATGATTTTCCATTAGATGGAGGATCAATTGGACCATTGAAGTCCATGCCCCATTTTTCAAATGGTGTTAATGCCATCTATTGGTTAAGAGGCATTTCATTTATTCTTGTTGGTCAGCCCATCCTTTGACACTTATCACACTTTTTTGTATAGTTGGTTGCATCTTTGTGAAGTGTAGGCCAATAATAACCAGTTGTCAAGATTTTCAAGGTTGTTCCTTTTGCTACAAAGTGCCCTCCACATGGTTCATTATGACATGCATGTAGAATTTCATATGTCATTTCCTTTCTCACACATCTTCTCATAACTTGATCAGGTCTAGTGTAAAACAAGAGATTATCTATCCAAGAGAAATGGAAACTTTTCTCTACAAGCAACTTCTTTTCCTTGTTAGAAAAATGTTTTGGTATTTTATTAGCTAAAATGTAATTAGCAATGTATGCATACCTTAGAGTTTGAATAGAAATATTAAATAAATGCTCATCTGGAAATGCATCATCTACTAGAGTAGTGTCATTGTCACCATGATGGATTCTTGATAAATAATCAGCTACACCATTGTCTCTTCTAGGCTTATCAATAATAGTTATATCAAATTCTTGCAAAAAAAGTAATCATCTTGCTAACATGCCTACTATAGCAGGTTTTTTCATGATATATTTAATTGATGCATGATCAATATGAACAAATATGGAATAGCCAGTTACGTAATGACAGAATTTGTTCAATGCATAAGCTACTGCTAACAATTATTTTTTAGTCACTGTGTAGTTTAATTCTATTCCATGAAGGCTCTTGCTAATATAATATATGTCATTTTCAAGATTTTGAGATTGTTGTCCTAGAACTACACCTATAGCATAGTCAGAAGCATTTGTGTGTGTGTGTATATATATATATATATATATATATATATATATATATATATATATATATATATATATATATATGAAAAGGTAAATTCCAATCGGGGCCTTGTAAAACTAGGGTTGTAGTGAGAAGTTTCTTAAACTACAGGAAGGCTTCATTACATTTAGATGTCCAACTGAATTCAGCTTCCTTGGTGAGTAATTTATACAAGGGACTAGCTATTTTTCTGAAATCTCTTATGAAATGTCTATAATATCCAACATGACCTAGAAAAGATCTTAAATCGTTTGATTTTATAGGTATGGGCAATGTTTGAATTACCTCTATCTTAGTTGGATCCACTTGTATTCCTACAGCTAATATGAAATGACCAAGTACCACACCTTCCTACATGAAACATTTTTCACTATTAAGCACCAAATTATGTTCTTGAAACCTTACCAAAACTTTTTCAAGATCTATAATCGCTTCCTCAAATGTGACTCCAAATGTGATATATCAGCAAAGATGCTAATAACAGCTCATTGAAATGTTGCAAGAGCATTACATAGACCAAATGGCAAAATAGAATATGCAATAGTACCCCATGGGCATGTGAATGTGGTTTTGTCTTGGTCTTCAAGACCAATTTTGATTTGATTATAACCATTATACCCATCTAGAAAAGAGAAATACTTCTTTCTAGCTAGAGTGTCTAGAACTTGATCTATAAATGGTAAAGGAAAGTGATCCTTTTTGGTGAACTTGTTCAATTCTCTATAATCTACAAAAATTCTCCATTTTCCTCTGCTTTTGGGCACTATGACTAGGGGTGACACCCATCTACTATCAGATATAGGATAAATAAAACTAGCATCAAGCAATTTTGCAATTCAGTTTTAACTATTTCTCTAAAGCTTGGATTTATCCTTCTCTGGGGTTGGCAGAGTGGTAGACACCCTTCATTGATGTATATCGTATTGGTGCACAATGTAGGACTCAACCCTTTCATATCACCATAGTCGAGCATTAAAAGCCCTTTTAATGCCTTTGAAGCAACTCTATTAACTAACCATTTGTGTGGGTGTTAATTTGGGATTAACATGGAGATTATGACCTTTAGATAGTGCAACAATAGTGGTAGACTCTATCATAGAAGCTTCAGAGATTGGACTTGCTTCTAATTCACATAGTAAGAGTTGATGAAGAATATCAAGATCTTTGAGAAGAGTACAATTCTCACCACATTCCTCATATTTGATTAATTCCAACACAAAACTTTCAGATACATCTTTTTCTACCACACAACTATTAGTAAGAATACTCTAGAGTACTGGATCTTCCTCCTGCAGCTTGAGAAAGGATTGTCTATGTAACATCATGAGTTGTACTATAGAATTGAATTCTTCTTCTTCATCTCCTAAATCTGGCCAAACACATGTGCCGAAATCTAGTAATGGTTGTGTTGGAGGATATAAATCAAATTTCTTTATTGTTTGTCCATTGGATATGGTCATATTCCCTAATCTAGAACTTATATTTGCATCTGTTGTAGCTAACCATGGTTGACCTAAGATGATAGAATAACCAGATAGATTAACTTTGGGAGACAGAATCATGAAGTCTGTAGGATACTCTAGAGAGTCTAAGGTTACAACTATGTTCTCTATCATCCCATTAGGGGTGATAGTAGAACTATTTGTAAGTTGCAGAATTGTTGGTGTAGCCCTTAATCCTTCTATTTCAACTTCTTCATAGTGTCTTGGTCATGAAATTTATAGCAGCTCCACAATCTATTAAAGCATTTTTAAGAAACTGGCCATTGATACTGACATCCAAAACTAGACTACCTGGATCAAAATATTTTGGTGTGATCAATTTTCCTAACATAATGTTAGCCTATTGTCCCACAACATGGACTACGGTGGGGTACTTTTTCTTCCTTCTAGGCTTCTTTAATGACTTTTTCCATATATTGGAACATCTTTAATGGCTTGGAATAGGAATATTTGGAGTAACATGTTCTTCAGTTGTGTTGGTGTCTGGTTTAATAGTTTTATAAATAACCAAGAAACCAAACCAATACATCTAAGGTTAGAAAATTCCTATGATGGATGCACTTGACTGCAATCTTGGGCCAACTATAAGGATAAATCCTTCTTCTTCTTCAAACTCTGTTAGACCTAGGTGGGTGCACCTCAGACTCTTTACATGGTATTAGTGTAAAAGTATACAACTGAATCTAGAAAATAGATAAAATCCCTTAATCTTCTATGTTTATGCAAGCATCCATGGATCAAATAGCTATTTGATAGAGCACATGAACTTGATAAACTAAGTGAGGGAAAGCTCTTTTAATTCTTAAACAAAAAGGAAAGATATTCAATTAAGATTTGTATCTCAACATAACCTGGGTATGCAACGACATAGAACATGCATCCCTCAAGCTGACTAGTCCCTTATCCATTGTGCATCAACTAAACCTTAACATGCAGATGGATACCTAAATTATACTCGTATATTTAGGCATGTGATATATCTATTTGACTTGTGAATAGACATTAGTCTTCATAACAACTCTCATACTTATTGTAAAATCCTTCTGGTGTAACCTATAACCCTATCAGTATAAACAAGCATTTACTTGGCTTCTTTGTTTCAACAGAAAATTCATCCTAATATGCAACCTTAAGGGGTTGCAACTGAGTTCAAGGCCTTAGTTCTTAAGGATAGAACATTACAAGTAATAGAAGTAGGAGATGCGAATCAAAATAAAACTAAGAAGGTTAAACTCTTTGCATTAATTTCATTGAAAATAATATATCATCTGTATATCAAAATTTAGAAAAGAAAACCAAGAATGACTGTATAATATGGAATACTTCAAAAGAGATATAATACGTTCTTCATAACAGGAGAATACTAAGAAAAATTGGTATCACAACTGTGAGAAAACTCAAGAAATTCGAACCAAACAGGTCTCACAATCCACCTAAAATTTTCAAAGAATTGGAACCATTACAATAAGCAGAAGAGGAAGATATATAAGAGAGAAAATCTTTCTGGGTCTCTAATCTGAATTTGACATGTGTCCCACTAAAGAGTCTTCAATCTGGAGTTGTTGAAACTAAACTTCCTCATCTACCTACACTTTGAAAACCATAAATGATGCCAAAATATCTGATATATCCCCACTTAAAATATGCAAATATCTCATGAAGGAATATCAAGAAATCATCACAATCTGTATTGAGGCTCCAAAAATCTGATCTCAACATGCCACATTTGCTTTTCCCTAAAATTCAACATTGTGCAGTTGCCAGAAAAAAAAATTGCTTCAACCACCTCCAAAAATATTCAATTCATCCTTACAATTGCTAGAGAAGTCAAATTAGATGAAAATATATCTAAATCTGATTGCAATTTCATCCACAACATTAAATTTTCACTTCTTCTCTATATAACTCCGGCAACAACTCTCCAGACCACTGGAAAAAAAATTTGTGCCCTGGCTCTAAAATTTATTTATGCTCTGTTAATTTCTTGCAATTCTATAGTTCAAATAATGGTGAGACCGCAGATTATATTCAAGCATTGAAATCACACGAATGAGCTCTGTGCCTTATTTAACTCTCAGTAACCATTACCTCCAAATTACAATCAGCTTTAAATTTTATCCGTAGATTTTCACCACATCGAGCACTTTCGTATTCCTTAAATTTCTTGCATCTTAAAATAGCGATTAAGCACCAATCATTGATCAAGAAAAGATCAATGATTATGCAATGAAAAATGGGCTAACTCACATTTCCTCTTAACACACTAGTGGTAAACCCAATAAAATAACTCCATTTGTACCTTTCCTCTAATGCTGGCATTTCAAACTAGGCCCACAGATGACTGAGGATACGTGTCATCAACTCACTACCTCGCTATACATAACTTTTGAGCATCTTTCTATAGCGAGGTAGCGATAACCATTGATTTTGCTTTGATCCTATGGTAGACATTTGATACAACACTTAAGAGAACAATGGTGGGTCCCTCACTACCTACCTCGCTATACGTAGCTTTTGCACATCTTTCCATAGTGAGATGGCGAGAATCATCGATTTCAGATCAAATCAAAGGGTAAAGAAACTGAACAAAGTACTTTAAAGAAGTGGTGGGTCCCATAGTCACTATTTCGTATAGACTAAACATTGCACAAATTTTCATAGCGAGATGGCAAGGATCATCAATCTATGCTTGATCTGACGATTTAGAATCATTGATATGTTCTATGCATGGGGGTGGGTCCAAGATACTGTTGTCGTTGAGCTGGCTTAACACGCTGGCACACACATATATTATTTAATTTCTAATGACATAATTTTTCCTTGACTCTACCATGTTTGTCATTTTCATGCATGTCGCTACCTCGCTACCAGTGAAAATCACAAACTTCTCGGTAGCAATATAGTGAGCTCCAGCAAAGTCAAAACTTTCGGCCTATAAATGCTAAGTAGGATGCCACCATGTCATTAAATCTACACAACTTATTCTTGACGAATCACTTGTTTAAGGTCCACTTATTTTAAAATTTACATTACATCACAACCTTCCGACTAGTCGCTACCTCGCTACTGGTAGGTCACATAGATTTTTAGATAGTGACTTAGCTAGTCATTGGAGAAACTTCAATTCTGGTGACACCATTTGCAAATTCCTCCTCGTGCATCCTTTCTAACACTGAAAATCCTAGGAAATAGCACATGACCATAATGTCTTCATATTAATATATTTTTTTTGGCGTCGGGCTTCACTTTTCAACACCAGGACATAGTTCTCTGATGGTCACTACATCACTATAGAAAACAACCTCGCAACATTTTATAGCGAGTATGCAACATCTGTTGATTCTAACAAGATCCAACGGTGGGATAAGATTTTTCAAAAGGACTCAACAATGACCTCAACGTAGGAAAGAAAGAATATTCAATTGTTGTTAAGACTTTCGCACCAAAATAAGATTTAAATGGCAAGACCTAGTGTTTTAAAAGATATAAAAACTACAAGACCAAAACCTAAAACCCTAGGACCTAACAAAAGAACTCACATCTAATTTTTCACCATGATTCTAAGAAAAATTAATACATGTAAAAAATCAGACCAACAAGTTGATCAACAATATCAAAAGATTGTTTCTCTATTTGTACAAGTTTATTTCGTATAAGATTTTTTGGAAAAGGAAGTTCCACCACTGATTGAGCTTGGGTTTAAATAGTGACATTGGTTGGGTCGACTGCTTTAGTGACTGAGCGTTCTGATGCTATAAGAGTATTTGTTATTTTAGTTATAAGAGGTGGTTTAGGCGCTAGTAAAGTTGTACCAGATCTCAAATGTATATCTGCAACACTCAAAGCATAAGCAGGATATTGCTGAGCATCAGCACTATACATTGGTTGTTGTGGCTGTTGACTATTTGGATTTAGCTAAGGTTGTGTAGGTAACTATTTTTTTCCTTAAGGTCTAGGATTTGTAGGTGGTGGCATTAAAGCAAGTTGTTGAACTAGAGGTGGTAATTGTGGAGTATTGGTATTTTGGTCCCCTATTGAGATCACCTCCATTGGTTTGTAGATTGGAAATTCCCTTGGAATGGTTGCCATTGGTTCTATCATTGGTTATTCTATTGGTTAGACCAGGAGGGTTGGGAATTTTGAGGCCATTGGGGTTGTTGTGGATTGTTTTGCCCAACATTATTCCAATTAGGTTGATATTGTGGAGGACCTTGGGAATTATATTTTTGCCATTGATTACCATATGAATTTGAACTTTACAAAGGGTCCTGAGGCACACCTTGATGTTGGACCCATGGTTGATGTTGAGCAAAAAAAAATACTTTCTCATCATCTTCATCTATCTTAAGGTACTCAGTTGGAAGATGTTGGTTCTCCATGCTTGCAACTAGTTTGCATTGGCAATCCTTCTTTTGTTTTAGACAATGAGGTTAGTATTTAGCTAATTGTAACTCAGCTTTTGCATGCTTCTTCTCTACAGTCATTTTGTCAAGATGTGTAGCGACATCATTTATGATGTCTTGCTTAAAATCTAACAATAGGTTAGATATCTCGAGCTTTGAAATACCTTGGCCGATTTCTTTAGTGACCATGGAAAGAGGTCCTTAGCCTTCCTTCATAGTTGAAGTTGAATAGTTTTGATAGATCTTCTTGAGTTCATCCCAAGAACCTTGATATACATCACCACCAGCCATTAGGTCCAATGCTTCTAAACAGTTATCATTCACACCTCTCAGAAAGACTAGCTTTTGTGAATCCTTAGACAACACATGCTAAGGGTTCTTTTGTAGTGTATACAAGAAATGTGACACATAGTTATCCTGAAGACATCATCTCCTCTTGAACTAGATGCTTTGCAATACTCCTTATATTTATCGAGAAATAGGGTTTTCATTTCATCCCAAGTTCCTACTGCATTAGCTCCTAAGCCCATGAACCATTGAAAAGTTGATTGTTTTAATGTTGCTAGAAATAATTTGAGCTTATGGGCATTAGTGTTGTAGTCAAAACTATGATAGAGTATATCAAACTCAAACAAGAAAGTATCAGGGTCTTCAGTTGCAAGGTTGTAGAACTTTGGGAGAGTAGTTGGAGGTATTTTTTTGAGATTAGTATTAGTTACAAGACTTGGAAGAGGGAATGGAAAAGTAGGTTGTGCCATTACTGGAGGTATTAGATTTTGAGGTTGTAGCTGAAAAGGAACTTTGGGTACTGGGTTATTAACAACTAGTGGATTTAAAGCAGTTTTATTAAGGAAATTGGCCAAAATCTCAACAAAAGGTTGAAGACCAATTGTATCTATAGTTTCTACTCTTGAAGATGATTTTGTAGGAAAAAAAGGGCTTGTGTCTTCAAAAGGAAACTCAACTTCATCTTCTTTAATTTCTTCATTCAAATTAATAGACTCTCATGGAAGAAATCTGTCATATTCATCTCGTCGTCTTCCTCTTCGATGGATGCAATTGAATTCTTCACACTTATAGTGAAGAAATTTTTAAAAACTAGAAATTTCTAAAAACCTTATCTAAGAACTATGACTCAAAAATGCTCCTAGCTTGACACAATCCTCGACAACGATACAAAAATGGTTCGTCTCACAATAGGTGTATAATAATAATGCTCTAGGCCATGCTTAGGAATAGTGTATTCAATCTAAGGATTATTTTTCCCACTATGAGGTGCATTTAATCTTGTCAACCCAAGGACATATACTTGAAATGGTTGGCACAGTATGTGCACTAGGTCTCTTAATGAGTCATTATGCTTATGTTGCAGGAAAGTAAAATGCAAAGAAAAGAACCTACACTATTGCTACAAGAAACTAACACACTTAACTCTTTACTGAAATAAATACTGGGAATGCAATGAAATGCTAACATATATTCCAACTCAGTTCATCTACTATAATTGTTCTCATAGATGCTGCAGGAACATTCACAAAGTATGATGCTATAGGAAGGAACTCACAACTTCTACTTACAATACTAGAAAAGCTTGAAAATAAATCTATACTACTCTAATCTAATCCACCTCCCAACTGGGCCCCCTTGGTTGGCTTCTGCTAATCTACTAACATAGGATAGAAGCCAAAAACTATTTCATTATGTTTTAGAAACTCATTACATGGGAGCAATATATAGAACTGTAAAAACAACTCACTACAAAAGTTAATAGTTCCTTGTCATAAACTTTCTCCTTCTAACTAAACTAAAACACATGGTCCGATCCCTATAAATAGAAGATTGACATTTATTCTAAAATAGAAAAGTAAACAACCTAGCTATAAATTTGACAAAGAGAAAGAAGGAAAATAGCAGCTCAACATGGGAATAAAAGATAACGGCTCAAGGAGGGAATAATAAAGTTTGGACAACCACTTTGACATAGAAATAAATGTAGAGAATATAGCAAGTCCTCATGGCTCCTCCATACTCGCAGCCATGTCCTTTGGTACCATTATGACTTTTCCACTATAGCTAAACCTCAATGTGCTTCTCCTTGAATGTTGTTGGTTGTCTTCAATGTTCTTCTTTGAATTCTTCCAATCATCTTCAACTTCATTGCTAATAGGTTAGTTATAATGTAGAGATATTTGCAAATAAGCATTATCAAATTAGATTCAAATATAAGAACACATATTCTGATAATTATAAGAAATACTGCATCATTTATATGATATTGGCAAAATATGACATATTATCTAGCCATAGGTTAATCATTGGTTTAGGTAAACATAAATTCACAAATGTTTTGATGAAACTAAAATAGAGTATTAACAAAGTGTTTAAAACTATCATAAAATAGAGGGAATAATTAGCCTCGTCATGAGTTACCACAAAAATAAAGCTCAGATCCCTTAGATGTCAATACAAAACATAAACACTATTGAAATTGTTGTTACTCGATTAACACACAGGCAATCGGTTAACACTAACAATATGTTGAAACTTGGTAACCACTAAAATAATAGCTATTACTCAGCACATACTAAGCATGCAAAGCTTAAGATATTATCTGTGATTAACCTTAATTTACTTAGTTGCATACACATGAAATAAATAGCATGAACACAAGTGACACCAAGATTTAACATGGACACCCAATTTGGGAAAAACCACCAATTGCAACTAGTTACTATTTTTCACTCTTCTGAAGTGAGCCCTGGTAGGAACCAACCCTGTTAAAGGTTACAAAACACACTGTTAGGTGTGACCCTATTAGAGGATTTAATCACCCTATTACAATTGGCCTTGTTGGAGGTCTTTAGACACTTGAATCTAGAAATGCCACCTTGTTAGAGGATTTACAAATAGTTGTTAAGCCAACTCTATTAAGAGATTTAGTTCACTACTACAATGGTTAGAGAGTAACAATGATATGACCTGATTTCTGATGCAACTATATTGCTGATTTCATATCTCAATTTTGGCTTGAATACTTGATCCTTCCTGATTGAATGTATCTTTTCAACTCCTTAATGATGTTATGCTTGTCCTTTTAATTCACTTCCTATTAGCATCTTCTATTCTTCCATCCACTTGCACACATTTAATCCTCAACATGACCTTATATTTATACCTTATCCATTATCAAGTCAGCTTGAATATATCTTAGAATAATTAATATTCATCTCCTTAGTTGGCTAGAACCAACAAACAAATCTATTAAAATCAATATGCCAAAACAAGAAAATGCTTCGTTAGCCGACCCTACTCAGTAGAAACTAACTCAGAAATGTTTTCCTTGTGTTAAGCAAGTGAACTTGATTAACATTGCATCTTCACAAACTTCCTTTGGTAACTAAGTGAGCTTCATTAGCACTGGTTCTAGCCAACTTTCCTTCGTTAACCGAGTGATCTTGGTTAACACTCAACTTCTGCTAACTTTTCTTTGACACCTGAGTGAACTCGACATACACTATCTTCTAAACTTGGAAACCACTGGAATGCTCGACAGACACACAAAACTGTCTTCATCACCCAAGTGAGCTCAACATACACTAACTGGTAAAGATATGACATTTTGTGTAACATCAAAGACAATATACATTTTATTAATAGTCTCCAATACTACTATGATACTCCCCCACAAAAATATCATCAATATTCATGCTAACAGAAATATGTTTACATCTATGACAACTCATATCTCAAATATGTCATAGAAATATCTAAAGTACTTATTGGGAGATTCTTCTAATAATATTCCAATTTTGCATTGATAGGAATATATGAGTTGAAAAATGAATCAATGTCAAATATAAAATTAATAATACCAACACTACTAGCAGCAATATCCATGATGTTTTCTTCATAACTTCTCTCTAACTATTCCCCCTCCAGTTAAATCACAACATATGTGAACTTCTCTCTCCCTTTATTTGTCTCTTTTTCTTTCTTCCCCTAGATTTGTTCTATTTTATGGATGCATGTCTCAAGGTATAGCTTATTTTTCACTTGATATATTTCCCCCATTGAGATTAACAATAAAGGTGCATATTTTTTAAAAAATGGCATCACATATCTCTCCCCAAAATTGAAACAATTATGAGTATCTATCTCACCTTAAATTTGAACCTAAAAATTGTAAAAAATTAACTAACTACCCCCTAAGTAGTTGCCACTATACATTAAAAAAATATAAAGTGTCTTTCTCAAGTTCCTTTGATTGTTGCAGATTAATATTTCTCAATTTTAATCTAGAGGGGCAATAACTACTATATTTTTACTTAGGAAAATTCTTAATTAATATATGTTCTATCTAGTTCTTTGTGGAAACATATTCAAACTTGACTTATTTTTCAACTATGTTCTCTCTAAATAGATGATACTTGATAGATAGATATATGTTGTGTATTTGAATGTAGCACTAGATTCTTAAAAATACTCATATCATTAGAATTATCACAATAAATAGTAATATGCACATCAATAAGTAGTCTACATTTTCTTCATCCATAAAAATTATGTAGAATTCATTTTAGTAGAAACATATTCCACCTCAATAGTAGAGTGAAATGTAAAATTTTCATTCTTACATGATCATGAAACCAATACCTTTCCCCAAAAATTGTACCACTATTTGTACTCTTTCTATCATCCATATTACTTGCAAGGTTAGCATCTATAAAATTAATCAATGTCAAATTATCCTCATTAGGATACCATAACCCATACAGTCAATTGCACCTTTCAAATATATGACTATTTCTTTTACTAACAACAAAATGAGATTGCTAAGTATCTACTTGAAATCTTGTAGGCATATATATTGTACTAATGATATTTAGTCCTTTTCGAGTCAAATAAAGTAGTAAGCCTATCATTGATTTGTACCATGTCAGATATACCTTATAAGTGTCAATATTTTTGTTAACTTTCATCTAGATACCATAGAATTACCAACTAGTATAGAGATTTTCATATCATAATTCTTCAACAATACTTTCACATAGTTAGACTAAGATATTAAAATCTCTTTTTTTTCATATTATCTACTTTGTAAACCAAGACATAATTTTATCATGTACCGATCATAGACAAGTCAAATTCATTTTTTTTCCATTAAAAAATTCTATAATTAACTTATAATTTCATCCAAAAATTATGCCATCCAAAAATACCTCAATTATCAAAATGGTATCTTGATTCAAAAAATATTTAACCAATCTTGAATGGCATGGTCTAGGGGCTCATTTCAATTCATCGAAATCTTTTATTCAAACTACATACCATACTTCTTTTATATGTCAATGTCAAAGAATCTGAAGTTCTTATATTGATGTCTTTTTCCAATTATCCATTCAAAACTACAAATTTAACCTCCGTCTAGTATACTTTGAAATCCTTGCAAGGAGCATACGTAAGAAATCACCTTAACAAATTTAATTCTAGTAATTGGAGTATACGTCTCTTCAAATAAATAGATTCCATTTATGAATAATTCTTACAAATAGGTTTATCATTCTTTCTCATAACTACACCATCTGTATTCAATTTGTTTCTAAAAAATCATATAGTACATCAATCACGTGTTTGTCCCTAAGCATAGGAACAGGAACCCATACATTGGTTTTTTGGCTCTAATCTAACTCTTTTTTCATATCTTTTACACAATTTCATCTTTTAATGTATCATGTATATCCAAGTAGCGTAACACACCAAATATTAAGATATATTTTTTCACCAAAAATAGGACAACATTTTTTGCTCCCCTTTTTTGAGGGCCATAAACTTTATGATTTTTTTTTTTAAATTAGTTTTTAGAAACTAAATTTGGAGGACTCCAACTCTTGTTATTTTCACATCTTAAAATTTTGCATCTAACTTTCTTTAGTTTCTCATTAAACTTTAAAGTTTTCTAATTTTAGAAGAAGAGGAAAAGTGACACCTTATACCTCCTTTTGGTTTCCCATATTTCTTCAGTTACCAAACTAGGAATAGATCTAATTGCATACTCTATTATTTTCACTGTAACTATACACAATGTTCTAATACACACTCTATCTTTCTAATTAAGATAGGATTTGATGATTTACTCTAGATCTTGTTTTGTAATTGAGCTTCCAAGTTATAATTCCTTCCTTGCCACCTAGTTGAGCTCTTTTCAAGATTCTTAACCAAGTTAAACTCATTATTAAATCCTCCTCTCAATAGGATTCAAATATTTTCTCATTTGGACCAACCTTGATGCAATCCAAGGACTCGTGGGTTAATGGATCCAATCTTTTAGACTCCATTTTGAATAATAAGCTAGAAGAGATATAGGCAATTCACATGGTGCCATTTTTTTCTCATGCACATGAGAATTCTTTTGTATCCCTAGGTTCTCAAGATTTAATATATCATTCATCTCTCTTTCAAAAATCATTACATGTACTTACACTAGTAAATCCAACATTTTTCACAATTTAGCATTGAGCTACCAATGAGCTGAATATCACAAGGGAATTGATTTAATCTTTAGGTCAACATGCCTATTGTGTATCTTCAGACCTTTGTAACATTTACTTAGCCTAGATTGATAGGTCACCATGCATTACTTCTACATAGATAAGCTAGAAGTGCAATCTTCATCGAGCACCAACTTCAAATCTAAGTATAAGACCAAATCTTCATTTTTACTTTAACTATAACATTGCTAGAAACCACTTCCTTTCTATAGCACCCTAATATAGAATATCTTTGTAATATCTTGGGATATTGAGTAGAACCAATGAATCCACAAGATTCAACTAATCTCTAATCCTTGGAACATCATCCTTCCTAGTTCTCCAACTAATGATAGAGAAAACTCTAGTCTCATGCTTTGGATTTACCTCCTTGCAACTCATTGTGTGATTAAATCCTTTGGGCTAGTAGTGTGACACAAGTGACAAGAAATTTTGAAGATAGATTTGTCACATTTTTATATGAATTCTTTAGGTCTTCCTCACTAAATATGACTCAAGGTCCTAGAAATATCTTTCCCTTGCAAAGATTTCACCATCACAATTATCCAAGTATTCCATTGTTGGGGAAAGTTCTTGACGATTTTTCTTAGGTTCCCCAATTTAGCATTCAGTAAATTAAGTCACATGGTCCTAATTTGCCACTTAGGAATAATATGATGGGTAATTCAATGAAAGCCCCTACACTAAGCTAGAACCTTCCTCAAACTTAGCACAAAATACCATATCTTGCATCCAATTTGGAAATATGGCATGCTTGGAATACAATTTGTGTAGTGAGTGGTTGTTGCCCAACAGAACGCTCAAATGGTGAGTACTTAGATAAGCCAATTGTCTACAAATTGTAACTAAATTGAAATGCATCATTGTTGGGCTCAATTTAAGAATTGAATGGTCTACTTGAATAATTTTATCCTAATCTCATTTCAACTTCACTTTATTGATTCTTGGAAATATATACTTTTCTCACCCACTATCAAGGATGTAATGAATCTAATGTTCTAGTAATTCCTTTTGTTTAATGGATCATGTCTGGGTCTCCACTTCAAGACCATGATAATATGTCAAGAGATAGTTTTTATCTTCGATTTAATTACTCTCTCCCTATTTCTCCCTCTATCTGTCTGATCATTTGTCCCTCTCTCTCCCCAATTTAATTAAGCCGAGAGGCTTTCTATAGTGGCACAATCTTCAATGTAAACATTTTTCATTTTGAAAAAAATTGACGTTCATTTACATGTCAGAAAAATAAAATAGAAATAAACAAAATATAATTATAAAAGAAGGAAATGAAAGTAAAAACGAGGCAAATCAAGAGTCTCGAATCATTTCTTCATGCCTCTTAGACTCACACAAACATGGGATGATAAAAATTATGGGATTATGAAAATAGGCGCCTCGAGAAGGATATCTCTCGGCTTATTTTATATATATATATAAGCTAGTTATGCGCTCTTCAAAGAATCATAATGAAGTCTAACCAAAGATAATTGATTGAAAGCTATCACTTCTCCATTTAACCATTTCTTTCCCAAACATTATCATTTTCTAAATAGTCTATGAATTGACCTTATGTATTATCCAAATGTAAGCAAAATTTAAGTCAAAATATTTCTTAATTGACCCTCGACAATATTTGGTATATCTATTTCATACCAAGATAAAATTACCACTAGCAATATCCCTATAATCGTTTATCTATTTCGCTGTAAAGGTCGGTAGAATGTTCGCGAGGAGGGAATGGATAAAGCGAGCTAATATCTTCACTATCATTATTGAGATGCATGACTATTACGTGTCCTATCTTTTCTTCCACCATAATAATATCTAACGTGGCCCACAGAACTTTGGCCCTACCGTAGCTCCCAAAATTTAGTATTTTGCGAAACACCCATACAGAAAGAAAACTTCATTGTGAAACTATCAAAATATCCCATATCAATAGATATTTTGTGTAACCGACTTACGAGCTACGTGGCAAGTGAAATTTCGGGAAGCGGCACTGAAAATTTTCATTCCGTCTTACTATAAATCTGCATTCCCACATACTCTGTTCTATCAAACGTATTCACTTGCATATTATTTCTTTATCTTCGTCTTGAACTAATAAGTTATTTTTTAGCTTGAAATCTTCATTAATGGCGGAATCAACAGTTCGTGGGCTTCTGGGAATGTTTGGGAAGAAGAAAGTGCAGAAGACACATCAGCAGCATGGGCATGTTCACACTACAGCTGGGTCTCACGGAACTGCCAAGAAAGGATTCATTGAAAAGATTAAGGAAAAAATTCCTGGATATAATGGTCAAGGAAAAGGCCATTGATTAGGCTTTAAAATCGAGGGGTTTTCTTTTTTCTTACTTTTGCGTTCGCAGTGTAGATTCCCTTGTTCAGATTTGTCAAGTAATGGTGTTGTTTATTTACTTTATCAGACTGGATCCTTTTGGTTTGATTGTTTAATTGAATGAGACTTTTAATATAAATATAAAGACATTCAATAGGTTTTACAGTCCGGTTTTAAGGATAGCCCTGTCTTTTTTTCTGTTATATAGGTTTAGGCTGATTCCAATACTGTAATCAGTTGATGACAGAAATGTCAATGTAATGTAAGAGACGTTTCTATAAAATAAATACTGATATTAATGTTTATGTTTTATCTTTGCCTATTTTGATTTAAAAATGTTTATACATTTGTATGTTAAACTGGATTTGGTTCAGTTTATTAATGAATATGAATGGAGTAAATAAATCAAACTTTATTAATATTGTGATGTTTAATGTTGATTATTTTATTGAGCCTTGCGCAGTCCTATCTTTTTTTTCTAAGAAATATTCAAAATCATATTATATTAGTTATTCTAAGAATTTAATTAGAATATATTTGTAAGATATAAATGTTTTTTTTTATATTGGAAATAAGGAGATCAAAAATACAATTGATCGCAGAGTATCAAAGTTCAGGGGCCCAAGCCTCACACCATAAAAAATGAAGTATATACAACGAAACAACAGAACAATATCATAGACCATGACACCAAGTGAATCACATCAACCTAGGTGTCCACCCAAGCCACCTAGCCCAAGGGGCCATCCATCCACACCTTGCTTTTCGGATCTTGAATTTGATTTTGCATGTAAACCATCTCACTAGAAGCATTGTGAGGTCTTCTTTAAATCTCTTTGCTAAACCTACTGAAGGTTTGATTGAAAACATGTATATTATCTAGGTGCAACCTCCAGAAATATCCATTATTAACTTCATTCGCAAAAAAAAGTAGCATGACCATCCTTGAGCAACCTTTTGAATTTAGCCTTGTTGATTTTCATGGTCATCTGAATCTATGAAAAAAATTTAAAATATGTGAAACTTCGAAAAACCTCAGTAAGCATTCTGGGGATATTTTGAAACCTTCCTTCATTTTTGCACTTTCAAATTTGCCATAAAATGTAAGATGAGGTAATATCCCAAAACATATTAACATATTTTCTAGCATTAGAGATAAAGCCATTAATAACTTCAAAAATACTGAAATTAGAAGAGATAGAAATACCAAACATTAACCAAACCTCTTTGGAAAAAGTGCACTCAAAGAAAATATGCTTTCCCATTCCTGGGGTTCTGCAAATGCTACAATAGTTAATATCAGAGAAAGAGTTCCTAATAGGAAGCTTATTGAGAATAAGTAACCATTTAACACATTTAATTTTAGGGTCAATAGAAATTTTCCAAAGATAATTAAAAACTTTCATTCAAGAAGAAATATCCAAATCGGTATTCCAAATATTGTTAATATGATTGATGATGTTAACATTATAATTTAAATTAGAATAAATATTCTTCGCTTTAAGTTTGGAGATGATGATACCATTAGGCCATTTTATCTTCAAATAACTATTAGAGTCCACATGACAAAGGGTAGGGATATCATTACTAGCTTTAACAATCATACTATAAGAAAATGAGAGTCAGGAAGTTTAAATTTATTCTTTAAAACATCCGAAGGGATAAGTCTGTCCATTTCAAAGATATCAATGAATTGCTTGATTCCAAGGTTAGTCCAATACTTAGCCAAGCACCCTTGGGTAAGAGCAAGGGGTTTATTACCAAGCTTAAGGTTCCACCAAATGGATCTTTCACCATGGAGGGTTTTATTATTATAGAAGTCTTTGTTAGTGATGATTCCAGGCTTTCTAGATGGATTTAAAAAACCCCGAGCCTTGAACTATAATAGGAAATTCACCAAAAATGAGATCAATGAGAGGATGATTTTTCCAAAATTTAGCATTTTTAGGATATCCCCTCTCAATATTATTACAAATCAAAACTTTTCAAGGATCATCTCCCTCTAAGGCATGAAAGATCCATTTGGAGGCTAAAGAAACACCACAGAGTCTTAGATCTTTCAACCCCAGGCCTGCAAGGAGCTTATCAACATCAGACCAATTCCAATTGACAGAATGCAACTTTTTATTTCCCTTCCCATCAGACCAAAGATAATTTCTAATAGCTTTCTGGATTTCCAAAACTTGGTAGTCATTAAACATCCGAGCAAAGGCATAATATATATTGTAAGAGGGTAAAATCTTTTGGCAAAGTTGGATTCTTTCAGTAAGAGATAGAGATTTATTGTGCCACTTGTTTAGCTTATTATGGATCTTATCCTTGACCCAACCCCACATCTCTTTTAAAGAGGGATCAACAGAGAAGGGGATACCCAAATATCTGACAATTTTAGAGGGACCACCCCATTGGAGATCAAATTTACTAAACCAATTAGGAGGTTGACCATCCCAACCAAGACAAATAGATTTGGCATGAGATAATCTAGCTCCAAAAATTTTACAGAAGAAGTTAATTTTATTGATCATGGCAAAAAAATTCTCTTTAGAGGCTTCATGAAATAGAGAAGTATCATCGGCAAACTGACAATTCATAATCTCCTTATTATTAGGAAGGATTATTCCTTTAACAACAGGGGATAAAGTGTTGTCCCTAAGAATATAAAAAAGAGCTTCAGAGGCAATAACAAAAAGAGTGGGAGCAAGAGGAAACCCTTGTCTAATAGATCTTCCCAAAGGGAAAGGGGTAAATAGGGATCCATTAACATCAACTTGAGCATAAGCATCCTTGAGAAGAGTTTTAACAATACCACAAAAGAAAGACGGGAAACCAAAAGCCTTGAGCATCATGTTAATAAAATTTCATTCAATTCTGTCATAAGCCTTTTCAAAATCCAACAAAAACATAGAAACATTTTTCTTAGTATGTTTAGCCCAATTAAGAGCTTCCCAACTAGTAATAAGATTCTCTAATATATATCTACCCTTCACAAAACCAGTTTGGGTAGGGCAAACAAATTTGGGGAGAATGGCTTCAAGCCTAGTTGACATAATCTTAGCCAAAATTTTAGACGAAACATTTAAAAGAGTTATAAGCCTTCAATTCTTAATAAGGGATTTATCACTCTCCTTAGGGATGAGTTTAATAATTCCAGAATTAATATCCCTACCCATGGTTCTAGCATCAATGGTTTCATTATAAATATTAATTAAGACTTTGCTAATCCATTTATTGTTAGCCTTGTAGAATTCTGCAGGCAGCCCGTCAGGCCCAGGAGCTCTATCATTATTAAGAGAATTGATGGAATTCTCAGTTTCCTCAAGAGACAAGGGCTGCTCTAGAATAGAAGCATCCTCAGCCGAGATCCTTTTAGGAATAAAATTCTTACAATGGTCTCTAAGGGGCCTAGCCTCCTGAGTATCCTCCAAAGTAAAAAGATTTTTATAAAATTCAACAAATTCGTTCTTGATAATATCAATATCAGTAATAAGATGATTGTTAATAAACAGTTTATCAATAAATTCCTTAGGTTTCTTATGTTTAATAAGATTAAAGAAAAATTTACTACCTCTATCCCCATAATGTAACTAATGGGCTCTTGAACGAATTCTCGCCCCCAGAGCTTTTTCATGTTGATGTTTTCTGAGAGCATTCTTAGCATGGGCAAGCTGGTGATAGAGATAAGATCATTCGAGTTACTTTGGATATCCATTTCAGCATTATAAAGATTATTATTAAGCCAGGATTCCTTAAATCTAGAATCTTTGGCCTTCTTTTGACCAATAGTTCTTAAAAAGTTCTACCAGGAAGAAACATCAAGACTCCACCTATCGATATAAGATAAAGAGGGAAAATGAGACTCATTGATGAGTCTTATAACAGAAATGGCCTCAAGAATGTCATTATCCTCTAGAAGGCTAGTATTGAGAATGAATTTATGATTAGAATGATTTCTATAACTAGGTGAGCAGCCAAGATTAAGATATATAGAAATAGGGTGGTGATCCAAAAGAGTGGTAGGGGAGACAAACACCAAGTTATTATTCTTATCTGGAATCACAAAAAGGAAATTGGTATTAAGATAGAATCTATCAAGTCTAGAGTAGATTCTATACTAACCCTTCTGAAAATTACACCAAGTAAACCAGAGGCCAAGGTTATTATTCGTGCTTCCCCTTAAAGGATCAAAAAGGGATTTAGCCCTTTTAAAGTTGTTCCAAGTGAGTCTTTCCTGCTCTTTCCAAGAGAAAGGGAGACCTCCCAGTTTATCTTCTTGATTCTCAATCATATTGAAATCACCTCCAAACATCCAGGGAATGTCAGGAAGTGAGTTGAGCCAAGACCAAAACATACTCCTTTTTGTATAATCATCGGTAGCATAAACAAAATATATACCAAAATCCATATCATTATGATTAAAGATCAACCAAATAGCTCTATTACAAGGTGAAAAACCAACACTTTTAATTTTAGGTCCCCATTTGGGGCTGAGCAAAATCGCCACTCCCCCTCTAACCTAAGGGTAATCAGTTGAGAATTTGATAGCATCTCTCCAGATAAAATTAATATTAGATTCAAGATTGAATCCAATAGACTTAATTTCTTGAAGCATAATCATATCAATATTGTTTCAAGAATTGATAAAGTTCTTAATAACAAACTTTCTATCAGGACATTCTAGTCCTCTAATATTCCAAGAAACACAATTCATTGAGATAGAATTAGAGAATTAGATGCCTTAATACCCATGGTGTCCTCCATAGGAGAAGCATCCTCAGAGTTAGTTTGATTTTGCTTCTTACTATTCTTGTTTTTGTTCTTGGATGACTTCAACTATGAAATCATCCGCAATCTCTTGAAACACTTTCACAGGAGGGTTTTGTTTTGAGGAAATTTTTTTGGTGTTAGCCTTAGGAGCAGATGGAGGGGGGATAGAGGGATTAGCCTTATCTTTAGAAGTCATATTAGCCACTAAAGGAGGGGATACAAAAGGCATATTTGGGGCCGAGTCTTTTTTACTTGACAAAATTTTCCTTTTTTTGTAATAGTTTGAAAACCATCTGTATCCACTATGCTGGTAAACGATGCATTTTGAGAGAATGGTGTTTGAGGCAGAGAGGGAAAAGATTGTGATGGGGCAATTAGGGAAGGCATAGGATTAATTTTAGCAGAGGAAGGAGGAGTTGACTAGGTAGAAGTGGGGAGGTTAAAAGAATTAGTATTCTTTTGGGTTTTATTTTTGATAATCGAGCAATCTTTTCTAAGATGCCCCTCTTTTCTACATAAAAAACATGCGTTCAAACCTCCTAGGGTTTCCAAAGGGCAGGAAACTTTCTCATTAACTATAGAGATGTTAATTTCTTTGGGTAAATCCTGACCAGGCTTTAAGGCAATAAGAACTCTAGCCTCTAAATGAGGGACTAAATGAGCAGAGTCATCCATTCGTAAGAAATTTCCTAGGGGTTCAACCAACTGAGGAATAAAATGCCACAAAAAAGGGGGAATTTGTTTAATGAGAACCCATCTTGGAGCCAAAAGAGAAACCACCTCATCAAGGTTAGCCTCCGCATTCCAAGCTAGAGCCTTGAATGTGGTGTTGTTGACTATCCAATACTCTTTTTTTAGCACAGCCTGTTGAGATTCATTATTGATAATAAAAAAAATACAACAAACAATCCTTTCTGAATCTACCTAAAAAAATAAATTTGATAGCCAAGCTTTAAGTTCCAATAATTATGAAACTAGTCATCTAAGAATTTCTTGGTAGGCACTTTATTAATTTCAACCGCAGAGAAGAAGATGGCAGTATTTCTTAATCTTTCTTTTCCCTTAATAATCTCATTTAACATTTTACAGTTAGGGGTAACATGAAAAGTAAAAGGATCCCCAAAATGTTTACCACTTGTTGAGATTTCATCTTGTGCAGTTAAGGCGAAGTGAGCATCAGAGGCACTTGCAGGGGATGAATTTGCAACTGCCTCTAGAAAAGATCTCGCCTTGTTGCCAGGGTTTGAACTAGGTTTAGGAACATTGTTAGTAGAGTTATCAATTGATTTTGAAGCAGGCGCATCAATTCTACGAGGTATTGAAATAGCCAAAAAATAAAAAGGCATATTAGATTTAGGGTTTGGGATTAAGGGCAGATCACACCTGATTTCTTGTCCATTCGCTGCATCAACACAATTACTAGCTGCTACCTCACCAATAGCGAAATTCCCATTGCTTCTGACGCCAACAGTATCCAATGTTTGAGAGTTGCCATGGGGTGAGTGCACATCCTAGGAGATCACCATAGCAGTAACAGGAGCCACCTTGGCACTATTCATGGGGGCGGAGCAAACAAAAATCTAATTTTGTCCTTTATCTGTGCGAGCCACCAGAATGGATTTGGCCAATATGCATTCACTTCCCTAGTTCGCAATTTTTTCGCATTTGCAGTCCCAGTCTTTTCACATTCGCAGTCCGCAATTCCTACCCTACGGAAACAGAGGAATTATAATTATTTGAGCTCACCTTGCACGCCAATCTATAAATGTATTTTTAATTAAAAAATTCTAAGTATTTCAAAATAAGAGTTCTTTGTCACAATTTGAGTCCTTGCCTTTTGGGGTTTTGGAGTCACACTCAGGGTCAGCGTAATTTGTACTCTAGTAAGAAAATGTTTTAAGTTGAAAATTTTGTTTGTAAAAGTTTAATAGTAATTGACAATTTTATAGAATGAATAAAATTTAGTTTATTTTAAAATATTTTCAGTTAAAGATTTTTATTTTAAAATATTATAAGTTAAAGATTTTGTTTGTAAAAGTTTAATAGTAATTGACAATTTTATAAAAATGAATAAAATTTAGTTTACTTATAAAATTTATAGTGATTTTCTTAGTAAGAAAATATTTTAAGTTGAATATTTTGTTTGTAAAAGCTTAATAGTAATTGACAATTTTATAGAATGAATAAAATTTAGTTTATTTGTAAAATTTATAATGATATGGTTAGGAAACATGGAAAATAGAATTAAAAGGGAACATTTATAAATTAAAAAATGAAGATGACATCATATATCATATCTAATTTTAGTTTTAACATTTTGTTTGTAAAAGCTTAATAGTAATTGACAATTTTATAGAATGAATAAAATTTAGTTTATTTGTAAAATTTATAATGATTTGGTTAGGAAACATGGAAAATAGAATTAAAAGGGAACATTTATAAATTAAAAAATTCAAGATGACATCATATATCATATCTAATTTTAGTTTTAACATTTAAAATTTAACTTTTAAATTATATTCGAAAATAAAGTCTTTTCATTTTTTAATGTCAAATAATTAATCTTCAAAATCTAAGAATTAAATAGAAATAATTCTTTAATTTTATCATAATAATTATATTTATTTATTAATTAAATTGTACTCATATCGACATTAGTCTATACTTTTTCAAAAATATAATATGTAGAGAACCATAGGCAATCTTTGAAGAAGTTCCACTGAATTAAAGTACAAAACTTCATAAATAGTTCCAATGGCACCAAAGACTCAACAAAGATAAGAAAAGATTTATAATTATTTTTCAAATTAAATTTGGATCTAATCATGTACCGTAGCACCCACAATGATCGCCCACCTAATGATGCCTTTTTTCAATCATACATTTCCCTAATCTTAACTTGTTTGAAATCCTAACCCTTAGAAAAAAACAAAGATGACCAAATCCTTCATTTCTTTCTATTAAATCAACCACAAAAATCAATACAATCCATCTATCATTTTAGAGCATTATTTTAAAACATAAAGCTTTTTTCCTTAAATAAGGAAACTTAATTTTAAAATGTCCAAATGGTATTGAAAATTCAAAAAATACTCATAATCGCCCAAAACATATAATATACATTTATTTTATTTCTAAAAACATGAACAAAGTAATGGTAGTGCTCCATGTGGTGATTATGCTATCTTCATTAATACTATTGGTTAGTCTTCTAGAATATTATTGTTGTTTTCTCCATGCTGCATCACCATAGCTTATAATAATAAAAATAAAATTAAGTGGGATGGCATAGGAATAGACATAATAAAAATAAATGCTCCACTTAGGCAAATGTGGTTTTCGTTTTATTCATCTTCCCTAGAATCTTTTTGGTTGACGATGGAAAAAGAATGTGCACAATTAATATTGAAAATTGTGGCATTATTAAAGATGGACGGTGGAACATTTTTCTTTTAGTTTTCTGTTCTTTATAAGCAATGTGAATTTTCCATCAGCTTTCGACCTTATTTTTAGCATAATTTTTTTATCAAATCACAGACATTTCTATTTTGCATAGTCAGTGATCAGCAATCATGGGAATATTTTCTAACAGTTGACAATAGTATTAATTACATTCTTATCTTTCTGAATATTTTCTACATTTTCCAATTCACAAAATAGGATTTAAGGCAAGGAAAATAGGCTTTGGCCAATCAGAAAAATGGATTTTTGCTGTCATAAATAATTTTAAAAATATACTATTTAAAACTTTAGCAATATGATTGCTTATTAAGAAAGAAAAAAAATAAAGGGGGGCAAACAAATAGATTAGTTCCTAGGGACTAATAAGGAAGTACTTCAAAATATTAAAAATATTACATTAGATAATATAATTGAAAATTTAACTAAATCAAATTAAATATTGAAATAAATAAATAAAATTAAATCAAATCATATGTATACAAATTTAATAATAACTACTTGACTTGTTGAAAATAAATTTTGCATAAGGTTGCATAGCAACTAGGTTCTGCCAAATTATTTTGATAGAATTGGTTAAACTTTTAAAAAGCTTTAATATAAATATTTATATGAAAATAATTAAAATTGAAAAATATGTAATGTGTATTAATGTAAATATTTAACTTGCATTACAACTAAAAATAATGTTATTGAAATACTTTTATATGTTATTGATATCTTTAATAGAAACTATTTTATTTTATATAATTAAAAATTCATCATATTTAAATATATATAAACTATAACATTGTAAAAGCGATATTAAAAATGTAAATAACAAATTATTCCACCAATTTTTTAAAAATTATTTTTAAAAATTTGTTTGATTTCTTTAATTTATTTATTTTAATATTTCAATGAGAATTTTAAATGTATTAAATATTTTTAAATTTTTTTAAACTAAATTAATTGATGGAAGATATATTAAAAAAATATCTTATGACAATAGTTAATTACTCAATAAAATAATAAAAATTTAAACAATATACTTATAAAATAATAGTTTGTTTAAAAAATTATAACTTTATTCATATTTAGTATGAACTAATTAATTTAAATTTAAAATACAATATAGCTCTATTTTCAACTAATTATTAATACATTTTACAAATGTGATTTGGTATACTATTTTACATTATTATAAATATTAGGTATGAAATAAAAATTTGAGATGTTCTATTATTAAAAAAATATCTAAGGTTATGTTCATTTGGGTTTCCTTAAAATCCCCTCTTATCGTTCTGGTTTTAACGAATAAAAGCAAGGATAAATAATTTTATAAAATCTAGAATTTAAATATTTTGTATTTTACTTTAGTGAATATGAAAAATTGATTTGAACACAAATAATTGTGAAAAGTGATTGATTGATGTTGATGAATTTAATCACTAGTTAAAAAATGGTCGATGCTTATAGTTCTACGTGCTGCATGAACTAATAAATCAAATCATAATATAGAAGAGAGTGATATATTTGAAATAAATCAAATAAAATATATGCAAATTTGAAATAATTACACATAATTTGATTCTAGATTGCATACATGGCTCATCCATTAGAAAGCTAAAACAATCAAACAATAACAAAATAATTAAAGATGAAAATCATTTCATAACTTTTAAAATTCTAAGATTCAAAATTAATTTTTTTCAATATTTTAGCATATAAAAAATGTAAAATCTATAATAATTTAAATGTATAATAAAACATTGTATAAAAAATATATTTTAAGAAGAAACATTTAAGGTACATAATTGTAATTAAAAGAAACTCCTTTTAACTTAATATAACTTCCCTTTAATAGTTAAGAAGGTAATTTAATTCTTCATCACAAATATCTATTTTAAGATCACTTATGCGAAAATCAAGAGATAGCTATTTGATTTCAAAGTCTTATAAAAAACAAGAGTTGCATTGTTGCAACTGAAGCCCCAGCTAATGGAATAAAACTAAAGGTTGCATTGAATGTAAGGGTAAGGTGTTATTGAAATGTGTGTTTCATATTAGTGTTTGAACATAATCTATTTAGTGGTGAACATAAGTTAATTTATCAAAATTTCCATTGGTATGAGTGTGATAATATAATTTTAGAGGTGAGGTTTCCCATTGCCCTACTATTCTATAGGCTATAGTACAAAATGGATAGTTATGCCCTAGGTTTAGGATTCTAGCAGTTACAACTAAATAGCTAGTAACAGTAGAGTAGAGGGATTCATATAAATGAACATTGGAGTCTAAATGAGATGTTGGTTGGAACAATTAGGAATAAAGATGATTAAATGAACTTTATAAGTCTTTGCAAAAGATACATATAGTTGATGATTGTTCATATTATTCGACAATCATAAGAGAACAATGCAAATATCTTCAGACCTCTCTATGAAAAACCAAAAAAATATGGATAAATTGAAGGGGCAATCCTATTGTGGAGGCTTTGTTATAGTATATAATTATATAAAATACTATAAAGAGTTTACATAGAAGGGGAATATCTAGATTTATATCAAAATAGAGTAAATAAAATAAAACAGAAAAAAAAAAATGAAATTTTTCTAAAAAAAATAGTATTGAAGAATTAGTTATTTAAGATTTTAAAATTTATAGAGAGAGTAACAATATATATATATATATATATATATACCTTCATCTTAGTAGAAGAGGGAATGCGATATGTTTAAATTTTGAAACTATTTGATTTAATTGCTAGGTTATATTTTTATAATTATAACACATTGAATATTAAATAGACTTTACATTTCATTTTAAAAAATAAAAATATCATTTTAGAAAATAGATTAAAAAATTTTAAATAAAAAATTAGCATTTTGAAAGTGAACAAACAATAAATTTAATAAAATTGAAACAACAAATGAACATGAAAAATCAATTGAATATTAAAGTTACAATTATTCTGAATCTTTTAACTACCAAATCTATGTTTGCAATCTAAGATTTATATTAAACCATTTAACATTATAATCTCATCCACTCCAAAATATATAATGAAATTAAGTATTTCATTTGCTCAATCATTTTATTAAAAACTAACAAGGAATTATTTTCTAAACTGTAGTATTATTTCAATTCAAACTTGAAGTGGAAGTAATTCTTTCCCAACACATCATTTCCATTTAACAGAATCTAGCATATCACATGTATTTGTGGATGACGATATGTGGAGAGAAAAAAATAGGAGGATTGAATCCTTAGATTTCAAATATAGAAAAAGTACTATTTCAATTTTCAGATGACTGATTTAGCAGAAGACACTTTGCTCTGATTTTTAAGCCTGAAACATAACAATTTCAATTTTCTTAGTCGATAATTTTTGCCGTAAAATGCTGAGGTTGAAACGGGGGAAAAAAAAATTATTGAACAAATGTTGCAATGTGACTTTATATCTCTGAGTTTACCTTCCATTGATTTCGTTGCCCAACAACACGCTCATAATTATACAAGTTTACTAAGGTAAAAACAAGATAAAAAAAGACTCCGCAAGGAAAACATTTAACAAATATAAAAAGATGAAAAAGACTGTAAAACTAATTTTGAAATCTTAAAGTGATTGTTCTGGCAAACAAGAACAGCAGGTGAAGTCCACAAGGCAGCAATATATTGAGCGTCTCAAGGAGCTCTATCTCCATTCATGGCATTTATGGGTTTGGGAGACTCTATTATTAAAACCATAAGGACTACTTGCCCCTCATATTCCTAAGGTTAGTTCATCGCAGTATCATGATCAAATCTTGCTTAAAGTGGGACAAAAGAACTATGAGCAAGTTTGGATCTGTATGGGAGAGGAATTTCTGCTCCTCACTCGACATATTTGCTGGCGTATACCCATTTATACGCAATGCTCTTGTGCATTTTTCAAATTGATATCGGTAGAAAGCCTCGAAATCGAATATCAGGCTAGCAAGAACTATTTTTGTGACTCGTTGTGCAAGATTTGAGACACAAAGTGCATACGTTGACATCGTCTCATTGCGAAACGGTAAGAGAAGAATTGAATTAATTAGAAGAGAGAAAGCAACTAAGTTTAGAGGAAAGGAAATAAAAGAGGAATAACATACCACAAGTTAGGGTTCCCTTCTGGGAAAATCTTTGAACACATTTGTTCAAACAAAGCAGAGATCATTGGGTCTTGAATAGAAAACGTCTTGAAGTTTCATCTTCAGAAGTAAGTATCGAGTGCCTTACCGGAAATGACCTTTTCTTTCACCTCAGCTGGCATAGATAACAAATTTTGGCTTACATTCTCAGCCATTTCGATAAGATCCGATGGAATTCCGTGGTTGAGAGCTCGGGATGGTTAAGTTCATCAGCATCGAAGACATGGTTGTTCAGTTCATCATAACCACCATGTCCTTGTCCATCAGAGTAGGTATTATGTATGCAGTAATCCACTCTCAAGTTCAACTTTAGTTGGAGGGTTCTCAAACCAATCTTTTAAGTCAATTTGCAACACTTGGCTAAATGATTCCAAGAGCACATAGTGAGAAGTGCACCACAGGTAGATAATAAATTTGCTTGTTCAAAATGTTTTCAATCATGGAACAATAAAATCAGCCTTTAAATGCATCAATTTGGATTTCCATTCTGAAATTTTATATTATTTTTTATCAAAAGTGGTGTAAAAATAATTTTAAGAAAAAAAAAGGGTAAGAAAATCTTAACAAAAGTTCTACAAAACCCTATCACAATTACCAAGTTGATAAAAAAATCATGAGATAAATCCAGGTTAGATGCCTCTTTTCAACAATACCATCATGCATATATTCCTAAGTCTATTTAGCCGAATACTCAATAGCACCATTCCACTCAAGTATTAGTTAATAAAAATAAGTTCTTGCCTTTAAAATAGTTTACAATCATGCTTCCAACTATGGAGAAACAATATATATTGAAATGTCTTACATGAACAATAATTGGAGGGTGATTAAATTGATCTTTTGCATTAGATAGAAACAATTGGCTAAATGATTCTATGAATCCAAAGTGAGAGGTCTACAAAAGATAGATACTAAGACTCGTTGTCTACTTTATTCTCTATTATGGAATAAAAATAATCAACATTTATATGCATCAATTTGAATTTCTATTTACAAATTTTATATTATTTTTTATTAAAAGAGGGGTAAAAATTTATTATAATATTTTAAAATAACAAGAAGACAAAATATTAGCATAAAGATCCACAAGAACTTATTGCAATTTACAACTTGATCATAAACATGAGATAAGTCTAGGGCAGATGCCTCTTTTCAACAATACTTCAATCATCCATATACTCTTAAGCCTATTTGGCAAAACACTGAGCAACACCATTCCACTCATGAGGGATGCATGTAAAAGTAAAAAAATTAAAATGCCCACATTGCTAAAAAAAAGTGAACTACTAATTGGGGCTAAGTGTTAGTTAATATCTTATTGGTAAATAGATTTGTCACTGTGATAGTTCCTTTTGAAACTGACCATGTTTGCCCCGTGAATAGTGAAAACTATGCCAACAGTGGGAGATATTGAAACCAATTATTACCAGATTATGATCTTCCTCTATGTTTGAGAGAGGCAACTCCCTTGTATGATAAAGTTTTGATTTTTAAATAAAGATGATTACAATTTAGAACATATAAAGGAGACTATTGATGATGAATGCACCACACAACTTCAATGTAGGCTGCTAATGAAAACAAACACGAACTATGCTTGAGAGCTATCACCAAAACAATGGTAATTCAATTATTCATGAATATTTACACTACACTATGAAAATACTCATACTAATGAATCACCACAAAAATTCAGATTTAGTATGAAAGAGAACGCAAAATGTACTTTTCTTTTATTTCTTAGCACCAAGAACATAAGAAATGACTAATTACAAGAACAACAATTCTACACACTCTCCAAAAATTTCCTTCTTATCAAAACATAAGTGTTCCCTATCTCCAAGTCCAAAAAGTCCCTTATTACATTGAGATTCATGAATTTATAGCTATTCTAGAATAGCTAACCTTTCGGGATCATAACTACTAAAAAAGAAAGAGTTTGGACTACTTCAAAGATAGTTCATAACCAACTCTAACTTTCAATGCTTAACTTCAATTGTAAAAAGTTAAAACATTAACCAAAACCAAAATTGATTCTAAAGTTGACCTCTTTACAAAATATATATAAAAAAATAGAGACAACTTTAGACATATCCACTTCTAACATTCAACTATGATCACTAATATTTTTTGTGCTTTCCCTTTGATCTATAGGTGTTGTGAGTAGCTGAGTTAGGTTTGCCATGTATGCTCTAAATGATTTAATGACTTGTTCCAAAGCCTTGTTTTTTATTATGATTAAACTCTACATTTTCAGCTTGCATAGATCATGTCTCTTTCTAGCTTCATCCAACTCTAAGAAGTAACCTAGTAAGTTTTGAATATAGGAGTCCAATGCCACTAAGAGACTGCTCAATCTCATCATAATTTTAGAATCTAAACTTTGTTTACTACCAATTTTAGTGCAAATTTTTACCTCTATGCATTCCAAAATGGAAGATATGTCTAGATCTTGAGTGTTTGCTAATAGGGATACCTTCTACAATCATTGGTATATTCCCCAAGGCCTTCTTTTTTAGTAGCTTGCAAGAGTTTAAGATCTATTCTCCTTCATCCAATTTTTCATTCATACTATCATTTTCCATCTAATGTTTTCTAGCCATATGTCAATTTGCTCTTCTTCTGCATTGGTGACTAATTTCAATGATTTGACTATATCGTTTTCCATTCCTTTAATCTCTACTAAATTAGCATCAATTTCTCTCCAAAATTTTTGTTGTTCTGTGAGAGTTGTTAGCTCTTTTTGAATGTTTTTTTGTATCTGATCTTCCTTAGCATATGTATATGACCTTATTTTTAGCATAATTTTTTTTATCAAATAACAGACATTTCTATTTTGAATAGTCAGTGATCAACAATCACGGGAATGAGGCTTCTTACAATAGGTAGCATGACCACTAACAATTGACAATAGCATTAATTACATTCTTATCTTTCTGAATATTTTCTACATTTTCTAATTCATAAAATAGGATTTAAGGCGAGGAAATTAGGCTTTGGCCAATCAGAAAAAAGGATTTTTGCTGTCATAAATAAATTTAAAAATATACTATTTAAAACTTTAGCAATATGATTTCTTATTAAGAAAAACATAAAATAGAGGGGGGCAAACAAATAGATTACTTCCTAGGGACTAATAAGGAAGTACTTCAAAATATTAAAAATATTACATTAAATAATATAATTGAAAATTTAACTAACTCAAATTAAATATTGGCAAATTATGATTTTCTATATAGAATCAATGTAATTGAAATAAATAAATAAAATTAAATCAAATCAAATGTATAAAAATTTAATAATAGCTACTTGATTTGTTGAAAATAAATTTTGCATAAGGTTGCATAGCAACTAAGTTCCTACCAAATTATTTTGATAGAATTGATTAAACTTTTAAAAAGCTTTAATATAAATATTTATATGAAAATAATTAAAATTGTAAAATATGTAATGTGTATTAATGTAAATATTTAACTTGCATTACAGCTAAAAATAATGTTATTGAAATACTTTTATATCTTATTGATATCTTTAATAGAAACTATTTTATTTTATATAATTAAAAATTCATCATATTTAAATATATATAAACTATAACATCCTAAAAGAGATATAAAAAATGTAAATAACAAATTATTCCACCAATTTTTTAAAAATTATTTTTAAAAATTAGGTTGATTTCTTTAATTTATTTATTTTAATATTTCAATGAGAATTTTAAATGTGTTAAATATTTTTAATTTTTTTAAACTAAATTAATTGATGGAAGATATATTAAAAAATATCTTATGACAATAGTTAATTATTCAATAAAATAATAAAAACTTAAACAATATACTTATAAAATAATAGTTTGTTTTAAAAACTATAACTTTATTCATATTTCATATGAACTAATTAATTTAAATTTAAAATATAATATAGTTCTATTTTCAAGTAATTATTAATACATGTTACAAATGTGATTTGATATACTATTTTACATTATTATAAATATTAGTTATGAAATAAAAATTTGAGATGTTGATTTGAACACAAATAATTGTGAAAATTGATTGATTGAGATTGATGAATTTAATCACTAGTTAAAAAATGGTCAATGCTTATAGTTCTACATGCCGCATGAACTAATAAATCAAATCATAATATAGAAGAGAGTGATATATTTGAAATAAATCAAATCAAATATATGCAAATTTTAAATAATTACACATAATTTGATTCTAGATTGCATATATGGCTCATCCATTAGAAAGCTAAAACAACCAAACAATAACAAAACAATTAAAGATGAAAATCATTTCATAACTTTTAAAATTCTAAGATTCAAAATTTTTTTTTTCAATATTTTAGCATATAAAAAATGTAAAATCTATAATAATTTAAATGTATAATAAAAAATTGTATAAAAAATATATTTTAAGAAGAAACATTTGAGGTACATAATTGTAATTAAAAGAAACTCCTTTTAACTTAATATAACTTCCCTTTAATAATTAAGAATGTAATTTAATTCCTCATCACAAATATCTATTTTAAGATCACTTATGTGAAAATTAAGAGATAGCTATCTGATTTCAAAGCCTTATAGAAAACAAGAGTTGCATTGTTGCAACTGAAGCCCCACCTAATGGAATAAAACCAAAGGTTGCATTGAATGTAAGGGTAAGGTGTTATTGAAATGTGTGTTTCAAATTCGTATTTGAACATAATCTATTGAGTGCTGAACATAAGTTAATTTATCAAAATTTCCATGGATATGAGTGTGATAATATAATTTTAGAGGTAAGGTTTCCCATTGCCCTACTATTCTACAAAGTCGACAGTTATGCCCTAGGTTTAGGATTCTAGTAGTTATAGCTAAATAGCTAGTAACAGTAGAGTAGAGGGATTCATATAAATGATTATTGGAGTTCAAATGAGATGTTGGTTGGAACAATTGGGAATAAAGACGATTAATTGAATTCTATAAGTCTTGGCAAAAGAGACATATAGTTGATGATTGTTCATATTATTCGACAATCATAAGAGAACAATGCAAATATCTTCAAACCTCTCTATGAAAAACCAAAAAAATATGGTTAAATTGAAGGGGCAATCCTATTGTGGAGGCTTTGTTATAGTATATAATTATATAAAATACTATAAAGAGTTTACATAGAAGGGGAATATCTAGATTTATATCAAAATAGAGTAAATAAAATAAAACAGGAAAAAAAAATTATGAATTTTTTCTAAAAAAATTGTATTGAAGAATTAGTTATTTAAGATTTTAAAATTTATAGAGTAACAATAGAAATATATATATATATATATATATATACCTTCAACTTAGTAGAAGAGGGAATGCAATATGTTTAAATTTTGAAACTATTTGATTTAATTGCTAAGTTATATTTTTAAAATTATAACACATTGAATATTAAATAGACTTTACATTTCATTTAAAAAAAATAAAAATATCATTTTAGAAAATAGATTAAAAATTTTTAAATAAAAAATTAGCATTTTGAAAGTGAACAAACAATAAATTTAATAAAATTGAAACAACAGATGAACATGAAAAATTAATTGAATATTAAAGTTACAATTATTCAAAATCTTTTTACTACCAAATCTATGTTTGTAATCTACTAACATTATAATCTCATCCACTCCAAAATATATATCTTTTCATTTTGAATGAAATTAAGTATTTCATTTGTTCATTCATTTTATTAAAAACTAACCAGGAATTATTTTCTAAACTGTAGTATTATTTCAATTCAAACTTGAGGTGGAAGTAATTATTTCCCAACACATCATTTCCATTTAACAGAATCTAGTATATCACATGTATTTGTGGATGACGATATGTGGAGAAAAAAAAAAATAGGAGGATTGAATCCTTAAATTTCTAATATAGAAAAAAATACTATTTCAATTTTTAGATGACTGATTTAGCAGAAGACACTTTGCTCTGATTTTTAAGCCTGAAACATAACAATTTCAATTTTCTTAGTCAATAATTTTTGCCGTAAAAGGTTGAAAGGAGGGGAAAAAATTACTGAACAAATGTTGCAATGTGACTTTATATCTCTGAGTTTACCTTCCATTCATTTCGTTGCCCAACAACACGCTGATAATTATACTAGTTTACAAGAACAGCAGGTGAAGTCCACATGGCAGCAATATATTGAGCGTCTCAAGGAGCTCTATCTCCATTCATGGCATTTATGGGTTTGGGAGACTCTATTATTAAAACCATAAGGACTAAGGTGAGCTGCAAGTATGTTGCCCCTCATATTCCAAAGGTTATTTCATCGCAATATCATGATCAAATCTTGCTTAAAATGGCACAAAAGAACTATGAGCAAGTTTGGATCTGTATGGGAGAGGAATTTCTGCTCCTCACTCGACATATTTGCTGGCGTATACCCATTTATACACAATGCTCTTGTGCATTTTTCAAATTGATATCGGTAGAAAGCCTCGGAATCGAATATCAGGCTAGCAAGAACTATTTTTGTGACTCGTTGTGCAAGATTTGAGACACAAAGTGCATACGTTGACATCGTCTCATTGCGAAACGGTAAGAGAAGAATTGAATTAATTAGAAGAGAGGAAGCAACTAAGTTTAGAGGAAAGGAAATAAAAGAGGAATAGCATATCACAAGTTAGGGTTCACTTATGGGAAAATCTTTGAACACATTTGTTCAAACAAAGCAAAGATCATTGGGTCTTGAATAGAAAATGTCTTGAAGTTTCATCTTTGTTGGTAAACAGATTTGTCACAGTAGAATATGCCCAACGAAATGTGTGGCAAACCATTCACAACAGTTGGAGAGGCCCTTGGTATGCGGCCTTCCTCTGCATTTAGAGGGGCAGCTCCCTCATATGATATAATTTTGAGGTTTTTCAAATAAAAGATGCAATCAAACTTTTAAAGATGAGAAAGCTCATGATGATGAATGCACCACACGACTTCAAAGCTTTCCCGAACTACTAACTTAAAATCACTAATAACAATGATCAAGATCTACGCTTGAAAACTATTACTAGCACAACGCTGATCCACAGATTTATAAACATCTACACCATTGCGTGAGAATGCTCACTACAAAGAGAATCAACATTTGTAACAATTTAGATTTGAAAAGAGGGAACTCAAACTGTACATTCCATTATTTTCTTGCACCAAGAATTTAAGAGGAATTTCTGATTATAAAAAGAAAATCTGTACATACTTTCCAAATATCATCTTTTAATCAAAATTTCAGCATAGTGTTCCCCTATTCTCAAGCACAAAAAAGACCCTTTACAAAACCAAAAGGTGACTTTATATAGACACAGAGGTTAATAACTGCTTCTTCATGGTTAGTAACTACCCTCCAAATACGTGATTTGGGTGAGGTTAATTAACCTCGACAAAATTAACCTATATGCCCTAACATTTGAACCTTAGACATTTTGAGAAGATGATTGAATAATTGATCTTTATTGACCCCCTTTTGCTCTTTAGATCATTTATCCAATGAAAGCAAATTCTACTTCATAGTCATCTCTCTGAAAATTACAGTATCAAGCTTTTAGATGCAATCTCATACACATTCTCTCAAAAATCATTACATGCTACAATACACTCCAGTTGAGCCTTTGCAAGTGCTTGTCTTCCCTCATCAAACCACTTCCACCTTGAGAATGCTGAAACATACGGGATGCAACCTATGGATTAAGTTTACCTAACTACAATATAACATCTCCAACAAATTCATAACCGGAGCAATCTTTTGCATGAAAGTTGACCAAACAACCACAAAATCCTCCAATACGAGAGTAAATTTTGTTAAGATTGTTGATGCCAGAAGAAGGATGTCCCATCAAACTTTGTACATTCTTGACATTGCTCGAGATACCTGAGAATGTTTGCAAAGTGAGCCAATTATTGATGACCAAGGCATTTCTGCAATTTTGATTCTCTTCAACCAAAGTGATAACATGTCCATGGGAAGAATTTGATTGTTTCCTTCTTTGTAGTTCTTCTTTTGTGTACACCTAGTGGCAATGTGACCTACTTCATTGCAATTAAAACAAATAATAGGTAGCTTACCCTTGAATTTACCGTTGCCTCTATGGAATCTTCTAGCCAGTAGTGCTTCCAATTGTTCCACATCTTTCTCATCTATATTTCTGTCATTGGATGCATGCTTTATTTTTCTACTCTTCTTCTTTGATGTCACCTCCTCAGTGTCTTTCAATATTAGCTTGGCCTTGAAAGTAGATTCAAGGTTCTCAGGTTTGTAGTTGTCAAAGTTAGACAATTCAAATGTAGTAAGTCTTCCTACTATTCCTTCAAAAGTTAGTGTGTTTCCTTCTACACACCTTAGTTCTTGGATGGCTGAAACTCTAATAGCATAGATAGGGAGCAAAGTTCTCAAGTATTTGCTATTGACAGTCTCTTCTTCCAACAGACCACCTAAAATTCTTATCGCACTTACCACTTCTTTCATTTTAGAGCCATACTAAGTAACATTTTCTCCTTCCTCTATTTTCATGTTATCAAACTTTCCTCTGAGGCTTTCTCTTTTTTCTCTATGAACATTATGATCTCCTCCATAGATATCTATCAGGGCTTTCCACATTTTGAATGCAATGTCACATCCTTTGATGTCATCAAATTCAGCATAGCTGAGTGTAGAGGCAATCTCTAGCATTGCCTAATTGTGCTCCTTCCTTTTGCTCAAATTATCTATAGAGAGGGGTCCAGCTGGATCCACATGTTCTATTCCAATTGAAGTTTTTGCATAATCATCTATTGATTCAAGGTGCAATTTCACCAGACTTTTCCATGCAACAAAGTTGTCTTTGTTGAGCTTGGGAACTTCCCTCTTGGGCATCTTAATCTTCCTACTTATAGTACCTTGAAACTAAACCAACAAATGGCTCTGATACCAATTGTTAGAAATGCTTTAGAATAATTGAGAGGGGGGAGGTGAATCAGTTATTTGGGATCCAAATTTCCAATTCAACCGTTTTCACTAAGTAAAGTGTGCCCATCAAACTATTCATTCATTCAAGCTTGAAAATTCATATTTAGTAGGTTACTATAGATCAACATGCAAGTATAAGACATGAAAAATCATCACATAACATAGTGATTTACATGGAAATCCAATTTGGAAAAAACCACCAATAAAATGCTACTCAATTCTCACTCTTCTGAAGTGATGCCATGTGAAAGGCCTGCTCTGTTAAAGGATACAACACACTATTAAATGTGACCTGGTTAAAGGATTTAACCACCCTGTTAGAAGTGGGCCTGGTTAGAATATTTTAGAATATTCACTTGGAATGTCACCCTATTAAAATATTTACAAATGGCTATCAAACCAAACTAATTCCATAGGGTTTCCATATCTAATACAATTGCTAGAGATTATTAGAAAGTCTTTGACCTGATTACAACATACAACTTAACCTACAAATTTTAGATCACTCTTTTGCTCATACCATTTCCTGGCTTTCAATCTCTACAACTCTTGATAGCTTTCCCTTCTTTCAAGCTTGGTCTCCTTGAGTCTCCATGCTCAATGTACTAGTGCAATCATCTCTCTCTGACCACTTATTGAAGTAGAGTCTTTGTGCTCAATTCTTCCTTCTCCTAGATGCCTTCTCCTTGACACCCTTCAACCACTTTACAATTTTGGCACACCAACTACTCTTGATTCTTGGCCTGTGACTCCTTAAATAGAAGTCTGGAGTTTCTTTTCCTACTTGATTCTTCCCTCCTTTAATTTTGGTTCAAATGGATTAGGTAGGATTCATTGTATCTAACTCACATTTTGTTTCTTCTAGAAACATCATGAAGAATCCTCTTGAATTCTCTCAAAAATGGTTTACATAGAATTCTATACCACCAACTCATCATCCTTATCCTCCAACTAGTTCACAAAATTCAAGGTAACAATTATTTCAACTTAGATCTAGTGAATCTTTGACTTTTCAAATAATGTAGCAGCTTGACACTATTGAAATTATGGTGCTCGGCACATACTATGTTACTTGGCACCCTCTACATTTTACTGATGCTCAACACCTATTGTGGATTCACTTGGCATCCACTAAGTTTTTTGTTTGCTCGACTCCTTCTATATCACTCGGCACTTGAACTTCACTCGACACCTGAAGTTCACTCAGCACACACTAGATTTTGCATTTGCTTGGCTCCATTGAAAATTCTCACTAATGAACTTAGTTTAAGCTTTGTAGTCAACCTTGTTAGAAATTATACTTCTAGCGTTTCTAAGTGTGACCAACCTCTATATCTTAGAGTATGTTATCAATACATCATTTAACCATTGTCTTAGTTGATCCTTGCACTTCATTACAAAACCATAACTCAACCTTTCCCTTAGGTTCTCTTGCTACATTTTGTTTTTTAAATCCTCTTCATCAATCAACTAAGTGATAGTACTTGAATTTTATAAACAATTATCATTCCTACAATTAGTAGGTTTGACATCAATGATAAAACAATGATTGAAAATATTCGTTATCAACCAACTTCCTTCCTTGCAACAATCTCCCTCTTTGATCTTAAACAACAATATTTTCAATCAGATTTCCAACAAATGACCACTCAGACTTCTTATTGCACTTACTACTTCATTTATTCTAGAGGCATATTGAGCAATGTTTTCACCTTCCTCCATTCTCATGTCATCAAATTTTCCTTTAAGGCTTTCTCTTTTTGCTCTTTGGACATTCTAATCTCCTCCATAAATATCTAACAAGGCTTTCCACATCGTGAATGTAGAGTTACATCCCTTGATGTCATCAAATTCAACATAGTTGAGGGTAGAGGTAATCTCCAGCATTTCCTAATTATGCTCCTTCTTTTTCTTCATATCTTCTACAATAGGGGCACCAACTAGATCAACATGGTTCACTTCAATTGAGGTTTGTTCATGATCACTTATTGATTCAAGATGTAGCTTCATTACATTTTTTCATGTAGAAAAGTTATCTATGTTAAGCTTCGGAACTTCTCTCTTGTGTAACTTGATCTTTTTCACATCTAGTACCTTTAAACCAAATCAGCAAAAGGCTATGATACCAATTGTTAAAAATTCTTTAGAATAACTAAGAAGGGAGGTGAATCATTTACTCAAGGTCCAAATGTCTTGATAAAACTTTTCACGAAGTATAGTGAGCCCATTAAACTAACCATGTATCCAAGTCAAACATTCATCTTAGCAAGTTACTGTAAAATCAACATCTAGGAATAAGACATGAAATATCAACACATAACACAGTGATTTACATGAAACCCAAGTTGGAAAAAACCACCAGTAACATGCTACTCCTTTCTCACTCTTCTGAAGTGATGCCCTATGAAAGGCCTATCCTATTAAAGGCTACAAAACACACTATTAAATGTGACCCAATTAAGGGATTTCAACCACCCTATTAGAAGTGAGCCCAGTTAAAGGACTTTAGAACATTCACTTGGAATGTCACCCTATTAAAGGATTTACAACATGGTTGTTAAACCAACCTAAGTCTATAGGATTTTTCCCTAACTGATACAATTGCTAGAGAGTAACCATAAGGGCTTTTGACCTAATATAACTCACAACATAACTTGCAGATTTCAGATCTCAATAAAGTTCACAAGTTTTTTTTGCTTTCAGTCTCTGTAGCTCTAATAGCTTTTTCTCCTTGAGTCTCCATTCTCATTGTACCAATGCAATCACCTTTATTGTCACCTTTTGAAGTAGAGTCTCTATACTCTCTTCCTTCTCAATGCCTTTTCCTCGACACTACATACTCTCTCTGACCAACCAGTCTCACTTCTTGACTTGTGACTCCTTAAATAGAAGTCTGGAATACTTTTCTGGCTCTATTCTTCCTGCTCTTATTTTTTGGGTTCAAATAGAATAGGTAGGATACAATGTATCTATAGACCCCTTATCTTGTTTATTCTAGAATCATCATGTAGAATCCACCTGTATTCACCCAAAAAATGGTTCACCTAGAATTATGTGCCACTAGCTCACCATCCTTATCTTCCATCTAGTTCAAAAACTTCAAGGTAACAAACTTGTTAGCTCAAATCTGGTGAATCTTTGACTTTTCAAATAATGCAGTAGCTTGGCACTATTGACTTTCTAATTCTTGGCACATTGTGTTACTTGGCACCTACTATGGTTTCACTTGGCATCAACTAAGTTTTATTGATACTTAGCACCTATTACATTTTGCCTAGCTTCACACCTGAACTTGCTCGACACCTTCTGTTTCACTTGGCTACTTTTGTTTCACTTGGCTACTTCTGTTTCACTCAGCACACACTAGATGTTTTATTTCCTTGACACTTATTGATATTATGCTTGGCATGAACTAACTTGCTTAGCACCCACTAATGAATTTAGTCAAGCTTTGCAAATAACATTGTTACAACTTATTCTTCTAAGTTTATACGTGTGGCCAACATCTTCATCTTCAAGTATATTGTCAATACATCATTTTAACATTGTCTTAACTGATCCTTGCACTTCATTATGAAACCATAACTCAACCTTTCCCTTAGGTGCTTTTGTTACATCTTATTGATTAAATAATCTTCATCAATCAACTAAGTGATATTACTTTGATCTTATAACCAATTTTCATTCCAACAAATAGCAGGTTTGACATTAGTGACAAAGCAATGATTGAAAACATCCTTTATGAACAATCTTCCTTCAATCTCCCTCTTTGCTTCTTCAATAATGATATTTTCATTCAGATTTAACCAGTTTTGTACATCCTAAATTAAAATATGACATTTAATAAAGTTAAAATTTATTGTACTTGATGAAATTTAAGAAACTAGAATTTTGTAAACACATGAAATTAAATAATGTGTGTTTAAACATGAAATGAACATAACATGTACTTGTGTACATTGCACTGTTTTGAATTAAGTCTAGATAGACTCTATACCGCATGGCTAGACTGCCTGACATATAACTAGGTTTAATATAAAACTAGATTCACTATATAATTTAATAGGTATATTGTCATTATCATGGCTAAGGTTACTAGGGAAATAAGTAGGACTATGGTTAGAGTTAGAGTTAGTGTTAGATTAAGAGTTAGGCTTAAAGTTAAAACATTAGGGTTATGTTAAGACTTATTATTAGGGTTAAAGTTAGGTTTAGAGTTATAAAATTACTAGTACATAATGTTCCTATTTCACATTCCTCATAGTGCATAAATTAATTTTATTAGGCTTGGCATTCAAGGTTAATGTTATATCATGATTGTGGTTTGTGTTATGGTCCTAGGGTTAATCTTAGGGTTACCTAGTTTAGTATTATGGGAGAAGTATGATAGTCATTCCAACCATATTCTAGAAGATATGGAAAAGACAATATTTTTTTACCTAATATAGAAATCATGCTCATTGTAGATTTATTAAAATATAAAATGATAATACTATTATCTAGCAATATTTTGTTAGGCTCTTGATCACCACTATTAAGCACAATGGAGAAAAATGGGGTTTAATAATGATGATCTATCCAAACCAAAGCTTTAGCTAGTTCACACTTATCTAGGTTGGTAAAATTGGTACAAGTTCATCATATTATCATGCTCCCAATGATGGAAAAGCCCTATATCTTGAGCTTCCCAGGTTCAACTTTAGTTGGAGGAGGGTTCTCAAACCAATCTTTTAAGTCATTTTGCAACACTTGGCTAAATGATTCCAAGAGCACATAGTGAGAAGTGCACCAATGGTAGATAATAAAGTTTTTTGTTCAAAATGTTTTCGATCATGGAACAATAAAGTCAGCCTTTAAATGCATCAATTTAGATTTCCATTCTGAAATTTTATATTATTTTTTATCAAAAGAGGTGTAAAAATAATAATTTTTTTAAAAAAAGGGTAAGAAAATCTTAACAAAAGTTCTACAAAACCCTATCACAATTACCAAGTTGATAAAAATATCATGAGATAAATCCAGGGTAGATGCCTCTTTTCAACAATACCATCATGCATATATTCCTAAGTCTATTTAGCCGAATACTCAATAGCACCATTCCACTCAAGTGTTAGTTAACAAAAATAAGTTCTTGCCTTTAAAAAAGTTTACAATCATGCTTCCAACTATGGAGAAACAATATATATTGAAATGTCTTAGATGAACAATAATTGGAGGGTGATTAAATTGATCTTTTGCATCAGATAGAAACAATAGGGTAAATGATTCTATGAATCCAAAATGACAGGTGTGCAAAAGATAGATAGTAATGGTTGTTGTCTACTTTTTTCTCTACTATGGAATGGAAAAAATCAACATTTATATGCATCAATTTGAGTTTCTATTTACAAATTTTATATTATTTTTTATTAAAAGAGGGGTAAAAATTTATTATAATATTTTAAAATAACAAGAAGACAAAATATTAGCATAAAGATCTACAAGAACTTATTTCAATTTACAACTTGATCATAAACATGAGATAAGTCTAGGGTAGATGCCTCTTTTCAACAATACTTCAATCATACATATACTCTTAAGCCTATTTGGCAAAACACTAAGCAACACCATTCCACTCATGAGGGATGCATGTAAAAGTAACAAAATTAAAAGGCCCACATTGCTAAAAAAAGTGAACTACTAATTGGGGCTTAGTGTTAGTTAACATCTTGTTGGTAAATAGATTTGTCACTGTGATAGTTCCTTCTGAAACTGACCATGTTTGCCCCATGAATAGTGAAAACTATGCCAATAGTGGGAGAGATTGAAACCGACCATTACCAGATTATGATCTTCCTCTATGTTTGAGAGAGTCAAATCCCTTGTATGATAAAGTTTTGATTTTTAAATAAAGATGATTACAATTTAGAATATATAAAGGAGACTATTGATGATGAATGCACCACACGACTTCAATCTAGGCTGCTAATGAAAAAAAACAAGAACTATGCTTGAGAGCTATCACCAAAACAATGGTAATTCAATTATTCATGAATATTTACACTACACTATGAAAATACTCATACTAATGAATCAGAACAAAAATTCAGATTTAGTATGAAAGAGAACGCAAAATGTACTTTTCTTTTATTTCTTAGCATCAAGAACATAAGAAATGATTGATTACAAGAACAACAATTCTACACACTCTCCAAAAATTTCCTTCTTATCAAAACATAAGTGTTCCCTATCTCCAAGTCCAAACAGTCCCTTATTACATTGAGATTCATGAATTTATAGATATTCTAGAATAACTAACCTTTCAGGTTCATAACTACTCAAAAAGATAGAGTTTGGACTACTTCAAAGTTAGTTCATAACCAACTCTAACTTTCAATGCTTAACTTCAATTGTAAAAAGTTAAGACATTAACCAAAACCAAAATTGATTCTAAAGTTGACCTCTTTACAAAATATATAAGACATATCCACTTCTAACATTCAACTATGATCACTGATATTTTTATGCTTTCTCTTTGATCTGTAGTTGTTGTGAGTAGCTGAGTCAAGTTTTCCATGTATGTTCTAAATAATTTAATGACCTGTGCCAAAGCCTTCTTTTTTATGATGATTAAACTCTACATTTTCAGCTTGCATAGATCATGTCTCTTTCTAGCTTCATCCAACTCTAAAAAGTAACCTAGTAAGTTTTGAATACAGGAGTCCAATGCCATTGAGAGACTACTCAATCTCGTCATAATGTTAGAATCTAAACCTTGTTTACTACCAATTTTAGTGCAAATTTTTACCTCTATGCATTCCAAAATGGAAGATATGTCTGGATCTTGAGTGTTCACTAATAGGGATACCTTCTACAATCATTGGTATATTCCTCAAGGCCTTCTTTTTTAGTAGCTTGCAAGAGTTTAAGATCTATTCTCCTTCATCCAATTGTTGATTCATACTATCATTTTTCCATCTGATGTTTTTTAGCCATATGTCAATTTTATCTTCTTCTCCACTAGTGACTAATTTCAATATTTGACTATATCATTTTCCATTCCTTTAATCTCTACTAAATTAGCATCAATTTCTCTCCAGAATGTTTGTTGTTCTTTGAGAGTTGTTAACTCTTTTTGAATTTTTTTTTGTATATGATCTTCCTTAGCATATGTAACCTTAACTTCCTAAAATAGGCTTGATGCCCATTCTTTCATGAATTTTATCAATGCTTTCACCATCTTACCATAAGTTTGGCATTCTCCTATGTCTTGAATGATTTCTTCATCAAACATCTTCTTGGGTTCTTCTATTATTTTTGAAGATGAACTAGGGTCTAGAAAGGAATCACCGATCATCGATCAGATGCATCAGGAAAGGGCTTGAACTTGATACTTGAGTTGGTTCTTAGCTTTTTTATCTTTGCTTCACTGTTCCATTAGGACAACAACTAACACTTGAAAATTATGCTCTCTTCCTTCGTGAATGGTCTAGCCTAGATCCACTTCAGTTATGCTAAAATCATCTTTGTCTACTTCATCCAAAAAATCCAATAAAACAAACTTGTTGGCTTAGATTCATTAAATTCATGATCTTTAAAATAATGTAGTAGCTCAGCATTATCAAACTTTTGATTCTTGGCATACACTATGTTACTTGGCATCCACTACAATATCACTCAGCATCAACTAAAGTTTATTGGTGCTCAGCACCTACTAAACTTTCCTCTATACTAACTAACTTGGTCGGCATCCATTAGAATTTTCATTTACTCAGCACTAATAGATTTTCAACTTGGCTTGAATTGACTTTTATTGGCACCTACTATCCACTCAGTCAAGCTTAGTAGACAAATTCTATATTACATGTTCTTCCATTCTTTCTTAGTGTAGCCAACATTTTTAACCTTAATTAGATAATCAATGCATCTTCTTAAAACAATCTTAACTAATCCTTGTACTTCATTGCATAAGCATAACTCAACCCTTTGTCTAGGTGTTGTTGTTACCTCTTATTGATCAAATCCTCGTCATGAATCAACTAAGTGATAGTACTTGAATCTACAAGCAATTATCTTACCAAAAAATAGTAGGTTTGACATTAGTGACAAAATAATGATTGAAACATATAACAATCTCCCTCATAATAATCTTTCTCATATAATGATCTTTTCAATCAGATTTCAACAATCTCTCTCTTTGGCATTGATGGAAAACTAAACTAATCAACCCAAAAATGATCAAATGATGAACATCTTGTTGAATCAGTTTAACTGGGTTAAAACAATAAGACAATACCAAAAAGAAATTTTGTATCAGCATTACTCCCTTTATCAACAACTTCCATCTTCTGATTAGGTTACAAAAACTTGTACATATAACTCCTTCTGAGTTTCTTCACTTAAATCTCCCTCTTAGTAGGTAGATCAAGATTTCTCCCTCTTTCATGTACTATTCTTCTATCTCCCTTTTTGATCATCAACATTATCTCCCTCTTAGGATAAGCTTTCTTCTACTTTTTATTCTTTGATCATTTTAGTACATATTCTCCCTCTTTGACAACAATGCCAAAGACATATGCCAAAAGACTTTGTCATCTTTAAGAGATGTAGATATGAACTTGTTCAATGTCTCTAGCTTCTCCAATTTGCTCCTTCTGTCACCTTACTAGTGACTGATTTGTAAATTTCAGCTCCATGAATACTTTAGGCAGATCCTAAAGTAAGATCCTTTGCATCTATTTCTAATATTTTGATAGTAAGCATGTTTGATGCAGGGTACTCCCTTTGTTACTTAGATAGCCTTAGATAGGGGTATCACCTATAGTTTACCTCTTAGATACTCATGAGCATCCTTAGGTAATGCTTTTGTGAAGATATCAACAATTTTCTCCTTTGTGTTAACATATTCCAACTTCACCTCTTTATCTTGGACTAACTCTCTCACATAATGATATTTTACTTCAATGTGCTTTGTCTTTGTATACATCATTGAATTCTTAGATATGTTTATAGCACTTGTATTATCATAGTAAAGTGTTACAAGTTCTGTGATCTCTTCCCTCATTCCTTTGAGTAGCTACTTGATCCATATAGTGTTTGTACAATTTACAGCAGCAACAACATATTTAGCTTCAACAGTAGATTGTGAGGTGCAATTTTGTTTCTTACTAGTCCATGTAACTAGCCTTTTGCCTAAGAAAAATGCTCCTCCACTAGTTCTCTTTTTGTCATCAATGTTTCTAGCTCAATTAGCATCAATGTAGGCTCTCAATTCAAATTTCTCATCCTTCCTATAGGATAAACCAAACTCCTATTTTCCTTTCAGATATCTCATTATTCTCTTCACAACCATTAAGTGATTCTCCCTAGGATTAGCAAAGAATCTTACAACTATCCCTATAGATAATGCAATGTTAGGTCTACTATGTACTACATATTGCAATTTTCCAATCATAGACCTATACAATGTTTGATTCACCTCAGTTGAATCATCATTCTTTGATAATTTATGTGTTATCACCATAGGTGTACTTACTAGATTGGAATCCTACATTCCAAAAGTCTTCAATATCTCTTTCACATATTTTGACTGAGTAATGTATACACCATATTTCATCTGATATACTTGCAAACCCACAAAAAAATTGATCTCTCCAAACATAGACATTTCAAATTCTTGCTTTATCTGATTTGCAAAGTCCTTACATAAAGCATCTTGAACTCCAAATATGATATCATCAACAAAATTTCAAATATCAAAATACCTTTTCCTTTATCTATCTTCATGTATAGATTGTTGTTATCATCAGTCCTTTCAAATCCAATCTTCACAAGATACCTATGAAGTCTCTCATACCATATTCTTGGTGAATGCTTCAAACCATATAGAGCTTTATGCAGTCTACATACTGTGTTCTTATTGTTAACATCAAAAAAGCCTTCTGGTTTTTCTATGTAAACTTCTTCTTTTGGTATGCCATTTAGAAATTTAGACTTAACATCCATTTGATACACCTTAAAACCTTTTGTATGTAGAGTAAGAAAGTAGAGTTCTTACTCCTTCCATTCTTGCAACTAGGGAAAATGTTTCTCCATAGTCAATTCCTTCTTCTTGTGCATATCCCTTGTAAACTAATATTGCTTTGTTTCTTGTCACTTCACCATTCTCATCTAGCTTCTTTCTAAATACCCACTTGGTACCAATCACATTTTAGTCTTCTGGTCTAGGAACTAGACTCCATGTTTTGTTCTTTTGAACTCGTTCAATCTCTTCTTCCATGGCCTTGTACCAATCATCATCTTCTAACGTATATTTTACTATTTTGGGCTCCTTCATACTTAGCAAACATGATTCACTTCTCAGTCTATTTATTGTCATTGGCCTAGCATCTTTATCTCCAATGATTTGTTTAGCAAGATGATGTCTTTTGACATAGTTTTCCAATCTTATCTCTGCTCTTATTTCTTCATTTTTTCTTTCAGCTTTAGAATCATTATGTGAATCTCTATCAAGTATCTCAATATTTCTTTCATGTACACTAACTTCAAAATTAGAGTGTGCGTTCACTGCATTCTATAACTTGGCATCTAAATGTAACTCGACATTCAAGAGATGTGATTTAGTAGTACTAAACTTGTTGTGGGTTTGTAGCTTTATTTTCCACATCTTCTTCAATAGGCCTACCTTCATACAAGTATACAAGTGATTTGTATTGTTCTAGTTCCTTTACTGTTTTAGCCTCATGTACTTTTGTATATTCATCAAAGTTCACATTGGACTTTCCACAAATTTTTAGTGTTAGTATTCAAACACTTATAATATTTACTTCTTATGGAGTAACCAAGGAATATACCTTCTTCACTTTTTGCATCAAGTTTACCATTCCTAAATTTTTTAAGAATGTAACATTTGCTTCCAACTACCTTAAAATATTTTACATTTGATGAGTATCCATACCATAAGTCAAAAAGTGTTATTTGTGTACCTTTCTTGACTTGTACATGGTTCAAGGTATATACAACTATACTTACAACTTCTCTTCATTATTTCAAAGCAACATTCTTCTCCATCATGAGTATCCTAGCACGGTCCATTATAGACCTATTCCTCCTTTCAGCAATTCCATTTTGTAGAGGGGTTCTAGTTGCAAATATTTGTCTTTTGATTCCTCTATCATTACAAAACATCTCAAACTCATGTGATGTGAATTCTCCTCCTCTATCTAATCTCAAGAACTTTAGACTCTTACCTATTTCTTTCTCAACTCTTGCTAAATACCATGTAAACATTTGGAAACCATTAGATTTTTGCTTCAATTGAAAACATAACTATCATCATTCTAGAATAATCATCAACAAACAACATAATGTACTTATCTCCTTTGTATCTTTGCACATATATTGGTCCACATAAGTCAATATGAACAATCTCAAGTATTTCCTTAGAGGTATAAGTTTTACTCTTAAAACATGACTTTTTCATTTTCCCTAGCTGACATTGTTTGCACATTGTATTGTCAGGTTTCTTCGATTCAGGAAAACCTCTAACTTTCTTCATGTTATTGATATTAACCAAGTTATCAAAATTAACATGACATAACCTCTTGTGCCATAGCCATATATCATCACATTTAACAACTAGACAAGTAGCATCCTCTATATCAAGGTAGAATAGATTTCCTCTAGTTTGGTCACCCTTTCCAATTAGTTTACCATTAGTATCAAATATCTTTGCAATCTTATTTACAAATTCAACTTTATATCTTGAGTTATTCAGTTGAGACACACTCAAAAGATTATAGTTTAGTCCTTCAACATAGTAAGAATTGTCACATGAAATCTTGTCTGAGTTTGATGGAACCTTTTCCTTTTATTAAACATGGTGCATCATTACCAAATCTTACAATATTTCCTTCATAAAAATTTAGGGTAATTAACTTACTTTACTTAACACAATATCATCATCTATTTTACCAGTAGCACCTTTTATTGCACTTACTACTACTTCTATCATAGCAACATATTAAGCAATATTCTCACCTTCTTCCATTCTCATGTCATCAAACCTACCTCTAAGACTTTTAGATTTGGCTCTTTGAACATTTTGGTCTCCTCCATAGATAGTGGTTAGGGTCTCCCACATCTTCTTTGCAATGTCACAGCCTTTGATACCATCAAATTTGGCATAACTTAGGGCAGAGGCAATCTCCAACATTTCCTAATTGTGTTCTTTCTTTTTCTTCATATCTTCAATACTTGGAGCACCTACAAGATCAACATGTTCCACATCAATCGTAGTATGCACATGATTTCTAGTTCCCCCAAGGTGTAGCTTCATCAAACTTTTCCATGCTACAAAGTTATCTTTATTGAGGTTGGGTACATCTCTTTTTGTCATCTTGATCTTTTTGCTTCTAGTACCTTCAAACTAGTTCTCTTAAGAAATCAATGCTCTAATACCAATTGTTGGAATTACTTTAGAATAACTGAGAGCAAGGGTGAATCAGTTATCCAAGGTCTAGATGTACAAATAAAACTTTTCACAGCTTAGTGAAGCCATAAAACATTTACCATTATGCATGCATCCATAAGATTATGTAATAACTTAAAACGTGTAGCTTACTGTCAAATCAATTTGCAAAAATGTAAAACATGAAATATAACAGATTTAGCAACACACATAATACAATTATTTACATGGAAACCCAAATTGGGAAAAACCACTAGTAACATGCTACCACTTTTTCACTCTTCCGAAGTGATGCCCTATGAGAGGCCAACCTTCTTAAAGGTTATAATACACATTGTTAAATGTGACCCTATTAAAGGATTTCAATCACCCTATTAGAAGTGAGTATTGTTAGAGGATTTTAGGTCATTCACTTAGAATGCCACCCTATTAAAGGATTTACAAATAACTGTTAGGTCAACCTTAATCCAAAGGATTTACCCTAGACTAATACAATTGTTAAAGAGTATCAGTAGAACTTTGATTTAATACAACTTACAACTTCTCTTGCAGATTATAGATCTTTATTCAGTCCTCCATTCTACTTGGCCTTCATACTTTGCAGCTCTAATAGCTTGTTCACCCTTCAAGCATTCATCTCCTTAAGAATTCTTTCTTAACATGTCATTTTAGACACTTCTCTTAGGTCACTTGATGAAGCATAACCCCTTTTTACCTCTTATCTCCTTTGGGTTCTCGCATATGACAACCTTTGCTTCATGACTACAGATTCCTTATATAAGAAATTAAGATCATTTGCTATTTATTCTCCATCATCCAAATTAAAGTTAAGATGGATTAGGTCTAGGATACAGTGTATCTACCCCATATCTTGTCTATTCTAGGAAATTCCTCTAGAATCCACTTTGAACTTGCCTCAAAATGGTTCACTTAGAATTTCGTGCCACCAGCTCATCATCCTTATCTTCCCCCTGGTTCAAAAAATTTAAGAAAACAAACTTCTCATCTTAGATTTAGCGAATTCATGATCTTTAAAATAATGCAACAACTCAGCATTGTCAAATTTCTGATGCTCGACACACACTGTGTTACTCGGCATCCACTATAATATCACTCAACATCAACTAAAGTTTACTAGTGCTTCGCACCTACTAAACTTTGCTTGGCACTAACTAACTTTCTCGACATCCATTAGAATTTGCATTTACTTGGCACTAACTGATTTTCAACTCAGCTTATACTGACTTTGCTCGGCACCTACTATCCACTAGGTCAAGCTTAGTAGAAAAATTCTGTATTACATTTCCTTCCATTCTTTCTTAGTGTAGCCAACATTTTTAACCTTAATTAGATAATCAATGCATCACATTACCACTATCTTAACTGATCCTTTTACTTCATTACATAAGCATAACTCAACCCTTCCTCTAGGTTCTGTTGTTACCTCTTATTGATCAAATCCTCTTCATCAATCAACTAACTAATAGTACTTGAATCTATAAGAAATTATCTTACTAGCAAATAGCAGGTTTGACATCAGTGATAAAATAATGATTGAAACATATAACAATCTCCCGCATAATAATCTTTCTTATACAATGATCTTTTCAATCAGATTTCAACAATAACATATATATATTTATGTATATATATCCATGTATACACATGTGCACACACACACACACACACATATACATGTATACATGTATACACATATGGTATATATATATATATATATATATATATATGTATGTATACATACATGATATATATACATACATACAAAAAACATATAAATTGAAACTTAAAATGTATAAAATAGGAAAAGAAGGGAAAATAATACCTTTTATGAAGGCTGCTAAATTTGGATGCCTCTCTATTCTCTGCCCTTCCAATCAAAACCCTCTGCCCACTATCGAAAATGACATGTGGGGTTGTACAATGATTATTTGAACATTTCCATTTTTTTAAAAAATTTATCGAAACTATTTTAACTAGTTTCGATTGAAACTAGCAAGCCTGATAACAAGGTTAAAAAACCCCAGTCGAACTTCATAGTTTCGATCAGAACTACATAAGAAGTTTCAATTGAAACTATCTATTTAGTTTCCATCAAAACAATGTGGCATGAATTTTTTTGATAGAAACTTGAAGTTTTATTAGTTTCGATAGAAACTAATTTGTTTCTATCAAAACTTTTTAAAAATGTTTCTATCGAAACTAAGACATGTAAAATTCATAGTTGTGCAATTTTGGATGAATTTATTCCTCCAAAAAAGAGTAACCCACTATTGTGGGTTCACCCATTAGTGAACCCACAATAGTGGGTTACACTTTTTTGCCTAAATTGACACTGAGCTATGAATTTTCAAGAAAACTTTCATTTTTAGATGCAAATTGTCATTTAACGGTTAGGAATTTGAAGATGAAATAAATTAGAATCTCTTAGGATGTTTTGTGTAGAAAAAAAAAATATATTTTTATTTTATTTTTGAATTGATTTGATTGAATTATTTTTTCTCCCATGAAAATTGGTATGTTATTAAAAACATGATTTTTTAAAAGTGACATGATTTGTGACATACATAACTTTTTTTCTACAATAGATATCAATATGATTCTTTCGAACTTAGTTTGCTAACATCCATATCAAAACCATAGAGGTGATTTGATGTCTTTATCCTTAGTATTTCATATTTTATTAGAGTTTAAAGTTGACCTAACATGAATTTGGATATACATGTTTTTTGACACATGTAACTTATTATATACTTACCCGATTTTAAAATTTCTTTCTTTGATTGAAAGAGGACTCCAATATGGATACTATAGTTATTTTTCAAAAAAAATTCTCTTAGTTACTATTTTTTCATGAGTGTCCAATATATAGGTTTATTGTTTTATAAAAAACCTTTGTTCTATTCACGTGCAAAAATGTATACATAAAAAATTCAAAATGTAGCAAATTCATAGTCATTAGAAAGCTTGTTTAGAGTACTTCTATCATACAAAATTGTAAGGAAACTTGGCAACAAAGAATATAACCGTTTCCACATAACCCATAATAGATCTGAAATAAACACGGAATTAAAAAATCCACATGCAAGAGAAAAGACAACATACCCACAAAATTGTGACACAAGATATACCTTGGGAAACCCTCATTGAGGGAAAAACCCAGCCTCCAAAAGCATCCATCACCATGTATTATTCAGCAAAATAACCATTGCCATACAACCATGGAATCCTTCATGGCCATAGCCACAACCGAGCAAACTATGTGAACAAGTATGAATCCACACATCCCATGCCATGCTTTCAACCTTCACAAATGTTCCCTTGGCTAACCTGTCGAGCCTTGTCCCGCTCGACTCTTGCCTTTTGTCTTCTCCTTGTCACTCTCTCTCTTTTGTTTTCCATACACACAACTTTCACAGAAATCCATATTCACACATTTTAGACCTAGTAAAACTTTCCTTGAATGAAGTACTTTCATACCTTTCTCACTCATGTGCCCAAGTCTATTATGCCACAGCGCTGTATCAGAATCTACAGCAGCTATTTGTTCTCCCTGCTCAACTACAGTAATTGTTCCTGAATATTCATTTTTCTCTGAAACAATCAAAGTAGAAGGAACAATATGACCTGTACAAAGATATAAGGTGCCTACTTTCACACCTTTTTCTACTACAAGGGAACCTTTTGAAACCTTACAATTTTTATCATTAAAAGTAACTACACAACCCTCATCACCGAGTTGCCCTGCTGAAATTAAATTTCTACTTAGTTTTGGAACATGTCTTACCTCATGTAGTAGCCAATGATTCCCATTCTGCAACTTAATCTTAATTTTTCCCTTTCCAACAATCTGACAGGGTTCATTATCCCCCAAATAAACAAGCCCAAAATCCCCTTGGACATAATCAATGAAATAACCTCTATGAGGTGAAGCATGAAATGAAGCACTAGAATCTAAAACCCATGAATCATCAACACTCTCTAAAGACAGAAGAAAAGCATCCTCTTCGGATTTGTTACTTACCACATTTGCCTCCTTGTCTCCATCTGATTTATCTCCTTCATTTTTCTTTCGATTCCAGCAATCTTTCTTTTTGTGCCCTGGTTTCCCACAGTACCGGCAATCATTTGGTCCTCTCAATTGAGACCTCCTCCCCTTTGACTTTCCTCTTGATTTCCCACGATTTCCAGAGTTAATTCCTCTTTCAGTCGTTCTGCCCCTGCTTTGTGCATTTAAAGCACTTCCTGATGTAGATCCACCTGAGGATTTTCTACGAGTTTCCTCACTTAAAATAACACCGATCACATCATCATATTTTAGGGTACTAGATCCAGGAACAAAATTACTCACCGCCATTACCAAGCCATTCCAGCTTTCAGGCAAAGAACACAAAATCAAGAGAGCCCTAATTTCTTCATCAAAATTGATACCCACAGAAGATAATTGACTAGTAATAGTATTAAACTCATTTAAATGATCTGCAATAGATCCACCTTCTGCCATTTTCATATTAAATAAACGCTTCATGAGAAATACCTTATTTGAAGTAGAGGGCTTTTCATATAGTGTCGCTAGGGTTTTCATCAAATCTTCTATCATCTTTTCTTTTGTAATATTAAATGCCACCGATGGTGCCAAGCATACCAAATGCTTTCGAGTGCCTTTCTATCCAAAAGATCCCATTCAGCCTCTGACATAGTTCCCTGATTCTTGGCTTTTCCTTCCAACGGCTTCCATAAATCCTTCTGATATAGATAGTCTTCCATTTGCATCTTCCATAACTGGAAGTTCTGACCATTAAACCTGTCAACCCTCAACTTACCCTCATTTGCCATTGCTCCCACTCAACTATGAGACTCCCACTTAACCGTGAGACTTTCCTACAGAGGATAACTGAAAGACAATCTTGCTCTGATACCAATTGTAGGGCCCATTTGTAGTTGCACCAAAAGTCATGACTATCAGTGAACATGGAACACGTATTAGAGCCTGGTTTTGGCCTGGTCATGGGTTCAAATCTCCCCGGTGCCTTCCTAACCCACGTAAGCACCTGGTATGCGCGTCGAGGGGGAGATTGTTGGGTGATGCAACGCGCTCCCCTGCCCACAGGTGGTTAATTATGTCGTGTTCCATGTTCACTAATAGGCATGGCTTTTGGTGCAATGACAAATGGGCCCTACAAAAATGACATGGCTTTAGTGGTCAATCTGAACTTGGTAAGAGCCTAGAAGCCATGAAAACACTGGATATCTTCTTACACTTGGGTAGGACCTATAATTACCTAGTTTCGATAGAATCTAAGTTTCTATGGAAACTAAAAATATTAGTTTTGATAGAAAAAAATTATCTAGTTTCTATTGAACTTAGAAAGTGTGGCCTGTGTGGTTAACTAACCTGACCTTAGTTATGATTGAAACTACATTAGGTAGTTTTGATTGAAACTACATTAGGTAGTTTCGATCGAAACTACATTAGGTAGTTTTGACTGAAACTACCTAATGTAGTTTCGATCAAAACTAAGGTCAGGTCAGTTAACTTAAGGGGTTTATTTTTAAATTAATATATTTATATGAATAAACTTTTTTTTTTTTCAATTATAACATTCAAATCCAATCAAATAATTCACACTTCAATCGGGAAGGAGGAAATACTTTGCAGCTTGCCTGTTTTCAAATTTTGGAAGAAAATTGCAACATGGGAAATAAAGGTAAAAGGGAAAGTAAATATAAATGAAGAATAACTCACGAACAAGAAGATGACAATCATCGAAAAAGTTTAGCAAGATATTTTAGAAGGTAAGGTATACATGTGCAATCTTTTTTCCAATGCATATTTAGTTCATATAGTGTACAATTTTTATATGTATGTAGTTAGGATTAGGGTTTATCCAATTAGGAACATGGTAAATATAAACTTAGGGTTACTATTACCTTAATATTAAGAGTTTATTGAATTATGAATATTTAGGAATAGGTTAAATACTAAATTATGAATATTTAGGATTAGGGTTTATTACATTATGGTTTTTAAATTATGAATATTTAGAATTAGGGTTTATTACATTATGGTTTTCTAATTATGAATATTTAGAATTAGGATTCATTTTACTTATTGTATTTCAAATTATGAATTTATTTAGGATGCAGTGAACCATGACAACATACTGAGGCTAGAGAAGGTTCATCCCAAGTTCAAATAGGTACATGTATGCACGCATCTCTCACAAGTACAATCTCTCTCTAGATTTCTTAGACTAGAGGCAAACTTTAGATCTTTGATTTTTAATTTTAGAGACAAATCCCCTTACAAAATTGCTTGATTTTATTTTTTATATCATGTACATGTAGTAGTAGATGATGAAAATGTCAGACATGAAGAAATTGAAGATGAAGCAATGGATATCAAAGAAGGACCATCTAAAGGTTAGATAAAATTGTATTTAATAGTATATTTATCATACACACAAACACGCGCACATGCACGCGCGCGCGCGCGTGCACACACACACACACACACACACACACACACATATGTAGACCCTAAAGAGAAGTTGTATCTTAAGTCTTTATTTTAATTTTTCTTGTAGCCTGGGCTCAAAAAAAAAATGAAAATGTTAATCTAACTCAAAGTTTGAAGACAATAATTAATCATAGAAATATAGATCATTTAATTGAAATGGATTTGGAAAAATTGAGAGAATATGCTAGACAACCTACACATACTATGAAGAGGAAATTTCAAATAAAAATTCTAAAGAAATAATTGCACAATTTCAGAATCTTGATATAGTGGAGAAAGCTCAACTATTATCAATTTTAGTTCTTAAAGATGAATTAAAAGAGTCTTTGAAACTATTGGGTATAGATACAAGTATAAAAAAGAGGAAGACTTCTAAACTAGAAAAAGATATTGTTAAAAGTGTTAAGAAAGGGTTACATTTCATTGGGGAAAAAACTAGATCTAAAGATCAATCTATTGCATGAAAATTGATATTGCCATCTCTTTTAAATAAGAAATTATGGTAAAAAAGATAGACCTCTTCACTTTCATCTCATATTGGGTGTAGTCAAAAGATGATATTACATGATTTGAAAAGGAGAAACAATTTGGATGATGGTACATTAGAAGGAAATTGTGCGCTAATTGGTGCATTCCATGCAAAGGGGTGTGGAGGAATGGGTAGAAAGTGTAGATCAAGCACGAGTCATTAAAAAAGAGTATCACTTTTACATTAGTGATGACAAAGAACATGACACACATTTTGTGGAACATTTTTTTAAGAAATGTTTTGATTATTTGAAAAAAAATGTATAAAATGGAAAAACCATTTTGTATGGTTAGATGGATGTGTAGGAAAATTTAAATCAGCTAGACCATTTTATGCATTATGTAGATATCATTGATACCTTACTATACCACACGTTTGGAGTTTTTTTGAGAGTGGACATGGAAATGGTGAGCATGATGATGTAGGAGCTTGTATCAAAAGTGCATTAAGAAATAATCAAATGGACAATAAATAATATCACATTAATAATGCTCATAATGTGGTCAAGTGGTGCAAAACACATTTTGCGGTGCCAACAAATACAAATAACACATCATCACAAGTAGATCAATTCATACTATTCAGAGTGTTTTTGGAGGTGTCAAGTATAAATTAATTTGAATATTATAATAAAAAATCAAATTTATATTTAATACGTTATGTGACAACTAAATTATGGTACACACATGTTTAAAGCTTATTTTTTATATGTATGGACCTTACATTCAGGTGTCGATAAAAGATCAATGCATGCATGCAAGAGGGTAGAAAAGACACAATCTTTCCATTCAATTATGAGTATCGATAGAAATGTGTGATCATTTTACACAAGAGAATACTCCTAATTTTTTCCTAATTATATTGATGAAAACTATGATGCTTTTATTAATCAAGAATGTGGATATGTGGGTGATTGGACTTTAGTGCCAATTGATTTCTAGTGATTATGACCATATTTCAGAATTGATCAAAGTTGGTAATGATGTATATATATATAAAAGTGTATTTGTTTCATAATTTTGGTTAATTTATTTAATATAAACATATACTCCTATACATGACACATGAAATTTATATAAATACTTTGTGTAGGCAACGATTTTGTAATCATGGAAGAATCTGAAAATGTAGAAAGGGTTAGCTATTCTTTATTGTGTTGCACCATACAAAGAAAGAAGCTAACAAAGACTGAAATAAGTGATGGAATTATGTTTTCCATAGGTTAGTTTATAGTTGAGTCATGTACGTGTATGTACATCTATGTTTTCTATGAATTCAAATTTATTGACTTATTTGATCAACTTGTATGTAGTTTTGTTGTTGTATATGGAGCATATTTGAAGCAAAATAGAGTACTTAAGAATAGGATTCATTTCATTGATTATCAACCTAACAATAAGGTATATTAGTATAGTAACCATGTGATTATCACTAGTCAAACTCTTCATCCAATCAAAGGACCTGAAATATGTAAGTGGAGGCTCAATATTGATGATCATGAGAAAATATTAATTGTTATCCAGCAATGAGCTGACCCACTTGATACAAGATAGAAACAACTTGTAATTTGAAACAACTTGAACATTTTGAAATTTTATTGAACTATTTGAAATTTGAAATTTGGTTCAACAATTTGAAATTTGGTTGAACTAATTATATATTACTTTTACTCTTTCATTTAACTTGTGAAGTTTAAATTGTGATTTGTAAGCAATTATAGAAATTAGGAACTTGTATGCAGCTAATTAGGACATGTTCCTTGAGGGTAAGAAATTTGAACACTTGTCTTAAGGGGATGAAATTGTGACGTGTGTCTTAAGGGGATGAAATTAAGAATTGTGTCTTAAGGAGATGAAATTAGGACTTGTAACTAATTATATATTACTTTTACTCTTTCATTTAACTTGTGAAGTTTAAATTGTGATTTGTAACTAATTATAGAAATTAGGAACTTTTATGCAACTAATTAGGACATGTCTTAAGGGGAAGAAATTAGGAATTGGGTCTTAAGGATATGAAATTAGGGCTTTTCTTAAGTGGGGGTGAAATTAGGACTAGACTTTAATCATATCTAAATATAACTTGCATTATTACGAATTAGGAATTAGGTAAATTTAATTACCTAACCCTAACCCTTACCAATTTCATATGTATACAACAATTTCATAAACCAACATAATGTAATATAATCTAAAATATCAAAGAACATAATCTAACATAATCCAACATAATCCAACATAATCCAACATAATCTAACACAATCTAACATAATTTCCAACATAATATAACATTATCCAACATAATTTAACATGTAAAAGAGCATAGTCTAACATAATCTAACATAATCTAAAATAATCCAACGTAATAGAACATAATCCAACATAATCTAACATGTAAAAGAAATTTCTAGAAAATGTAAATATCTATGTCAATCATCAAACATGTATAATATGGATGAAAGTCTAGATCTAATAACAAATAACAAAAACATCTATAATCTAGATGAAAGTCTAGATCAAATAACAAACAAAAAAAACATGTATAATCTCGATGAGATTCTAGATGAAATAATCTCTTTGGATGCAATTCTAGATCAAATAATCTATAATAAAAAAAAAGCTATAGCTCATCAAGTGTAGGACTATCATCATGACGTCTCCTCATAGTGCAATCTGAAGACTCACTATCGGGATGCTCACTAGGATGTGCTGACCCCTATAAATATTCAAGAGAAAGTGAAATCAATGTACATAACTTCATATTTAATTAAAACCCACATGTGTTTAATTCAAAAAATTAAACTCACTTGTCCACTACTAACATCATCGAATGAGTCTCGATGATGTACACGATATGGCATCAAAGATGGAGTAAAAAGAGGCACGTCCCCCTATAATACATACATATATGTGTGCAAAAAAGAAAATTAAAACTTGTATTTAATTAAAGAGGCATGATATGTATACATGCATAAATTATTAGTTGAACAAAAAATTGAAATTTTAACATGAATGTAAAAAAAATATAGATTTACCTATGTAGATGTTGACATCTAATAATGCTCAGACTGTCTAGTATTGATCGTGTCCACCAATATATGAAGATTTTTTTGGGCCTCATCTAGCTCCATCTCTACATTTACACTAGCATAACTAATGGTTGGCACACATCCTAATAATGATAAGCCAAGTGGACTAACTAGATGCAATGGCATAGAAGTAGAATTATCACATGTCAACAAGTCCATCCATCCTATGGTTGAAAAGCCAAGTCAACATCATTAAGGCCTACATCTAAACTCTGACTATGTCCTGCACTCACTAAAGGGTCTATACTAGTATGTATATGTCCCTCTGTAGCAAAAGAGTGGTTAGTAGTTAGACCATGATGTGTACTACCACCATGACCACCACCTAATCGATGATAGGAATGTGGCTAAGGATGTGTCCCAACACAACCATGGACACAATATTGAATATCTAATATGAGTATGCTAAGATGCTCTAATATGAATCTATATGAATATAATAGATCCTTAGTAGGACTACTCATAGTATCCTATGCCAACACTCCAATGAGACCCTCTAAGCTAGTCAGTGAAGGGATGTTTGCTGCACTATACAAGTGGGTATATAGTTGCTTGGTATATATGTGCAAAAATCTATGGATCTATACACTTAAATAGAATACCCCTTGACATACTTTAGTGGAAGATAATGAGGGAAGCATTCCCTCTTCAGTGTGTCTTTTCGCACTAAGCCCTATACCTACTACAGTGAAAGACCTAAAGAGACCTCTCATTTCTTACTATAAAGTACAATCTATATAGTACATGTAGACAATGGAGCAGCACCATTAATCCAATCTCTAATATATGTGAAGCTCCATAAGATGCTCTAACATGTACTACTATACACACTACAACATGTACCACTAGCCAAGGATTCATGAAGTCTCTAAATCTCTTGGTTAGTGTGATCATAGAGCATGTTAGGTGGGATAGGTTTTTGGTCTATGGGAATAGGGCACTGTTGGGGGGGAATAGGCTACTACTCAAGGGGGATAGGAGGCTATTTTTGCTTGGGGGGGATAAGAGGCCACTACTTCTCAAGAGGGATAGGAGGCTACTACTTAGGGAGGATAGGAGATTGATGCCAGTCAAGCGGATAGGAGGCTACTACTCACAAGAGATAGGAGGTTGCTACTTGAGTGGGATATAAGGCTGATGATCTACCATGTAAAGGTCAATTTATGTAGTGTTAGTGCATTTATATAATGTGTAAATGTAGAATTTAAATTAAAATATGAATTTTTTAATAAAATTGAAATTTATCAAGTACAATGACATTTAAGAAACTAGAATTTCATAAACATGAAACAAACATAACATAGGAAGTACACTACATGTGTGTTGTGTACATACTAAATTAAATTATGACATTTAATTAACTTGAAATTTAATGTACTTGATGACATTTAAAAAACTAGAATTGTGTAAACATGTGAAATTAAATGATGTGTGTTTAAACACATGTGAAATGAACATAACATGCACATGCACATGTGTACATTGCACTATTTTTAGTTAAGTCTAGATAGAGTATAGATCACATGGGAGGACTACCTGACATGTAACTAGGTTAAATATAAAACTAGATTCACTATATAATTTAATAGGTATATTGTCACGATCATGGCTAAGATTAGTAGGGAAACAAGTAGGACTATGGTTAAAGTTAGAGTTAGTGTTGGGTTTAGAGTTAGGCTTAAAGTTAAAACATTAGGGTTAGGTTAAGACTTATTATTAGGGTTAAAGTTAGGTTTAGAGTTATAAAACTAATAGTACATATTGTTCTTGTTTCACATGTCTCATAGTGCATAAATTAATTTGATTAGGCTTGGAATTCAAGATTAATGTTATATCATGATTATGGTTTATATTATGGTCCTAGGGTTAATTTTAGGGTTACCTGGTTTAGTATTATGGGAGACACATGATAGTCATTACAACAATAATCTAGAAGAGATGGAAATGAAAATATTTTTGATACTTAATATATAAATCATGTTCATTATAGATTTCTTACAATATAAAATGATAATACTATTATCTAGCAATATTTTGTTGGGCTCTTGATCATCACTATTAAGCACAATAGAGAACAATGGGGTTTAATAATGATGATCAATCCAAACCAAAGCCTTGGCTAGTTCACACTTATCTAGGTTGGTGAAATTGGTACAAGTTCATCATATCGACATGCTCTCAATGATGGAAAAGCCCTATATCTTGAGTTTCCTAGGTTCAACTTTAGTTGGAGGATGGTTCTCAAAGCAATATTTTAAGTCATTTTACAACAGTTGGCTAAATGATTCCAAGAGCACATAGTGAGAAGTGCACCAAAGGTAGATAATAAAGTTTCATCTTCAAAATGTTTTCGATTATGGAACAATAAAATCAACCTTTAGATGCATCAATTTGGATTTCCATTCTGAAAGTTTATTTTGTTTTTTATCAAAAGAGGGGTAAAAAAAAATTTAAACATAAAGGAAAATAAGGTAAGGAAATCTTAACAAAAGTTCTACAAAACCCTATCACAATTACCAAGTTGATAAAAAAATCATGAGATAAATCTAGGGTAGATGTCTCTTTTCAACAATACTATCATGCATATACACCTAAGTCTATTTAGCCAAACACTTAATAGCACCATTCCACTCAAGTGTTAGTTAATAATAGAAAGTTCTTTCCTTTAAAAAATTTTACAATCATGCTTCCAACTATGGAGAATCAATATATATTGAAATGTCTTAGATAAACTATAATTGAAGGAGGGTTCTTGAATCAATCTTTTGCATCAAATAGAAACAATTGGCTAAATGATTCTATGAATACAAAGTGAGAGGTGTGCAAAAAATAGATAATAATGCTCGTTGTGTACTTTTTTCTCTACTGTGGAATGAAAAAATCAACCTTTATATGCATCAATTTGAGTTTCCATTTACAAATTTTTTATTATTTTTTTATTAAAAGAGGGGTAAAAATTTATTATAATATTTAAAAATAACAAGAAGAAAAAATACTAACATAAAGTTCTACAAGAACTTATTGCAATTAACAACTTGTTCATAAACAAGAGATAAGTCTAGGGCAAATGCCTCTTTTCAACAATATTTCAATCATGCATATACTCTTAAGCCTATTTGGAAAAACATTAAGTAACACCATTCCACTCATGAGGGATGCATGTAAAAGTAACAAAATTAAGAGGCCCACATTACTAAAAATGTGAACTACTAATTGGGGCTAAGTGTTAGTTAACATCCTATTGGTAAATAGATTTGTCACTATGATAGTTCCTTCTGAAACTGACCATGTTTACCCTATGAATAGTGACCACTATGCCAATAGTTGGAGAGATTGGAACCAATCGTTAGCAGATTATGATCTTCCTCTACATTTGAGAGGGGCAACTCCCTTGTATGATAAAATTTTTATTTTCCAATAAAGATGATTACAACTTCGAATATATAAAGGAAACTATTGATGATGAATGCACCACATGACTTCAATGTTTCCATAAAATTGATATAGACTACTAATGAAATCAAACAAGAACTATGCTTGAGAGCTATCACCAAAAAAATGCTAATTCAATTATTTATGAATATTTACACCATACTGTCAAAATACTTGTACTAATGAATCAACGACACAATTCAAATTCAGTACGAAAGAGAACTCAAAATGTACTTTTCTTTTATCTCTTAGCACCAAGAATATAAGAAATGATTGATTACAAGAACAAAAATTGTACACACTCTCCAATAATTTCATTGTTATCAAAACATAAGTTTTCCCTATCTCCAAGTCGAAAAAGTCCCTTATTATATTGAGATTCATGAATTTATAGCTATTCTATAATAGCTAACCTTTCAGGTTTGTAACTACTCAAAAAATTAGAGTTTGGACTACTTTGATGATAGTTCATAACCAACTCTAACTCTCAATGCTTAACTTCAATTGTAAAAAGTTAAGACATTGACCGAAACCAAAATTGATTCTAAAGTTGACCTCTTTACAAAATATATAAACAAAAATAGAGATGAATTTAGACATATCCACTTCTATCATTCAACTGCAATCACTTATCTTCCTATATATGATCTTCCTTAGCTTCCTAAAATAGGCTTGATGCTCATTCTTTCATGCATTTTATCCATGCTTTCACCATCTTACCATAAGTTTGGCGTTCTCCTATGTCTTGAATGGATTCTTCATCAAACATTTTCTTGGGATCCTCTATTATTTTTGAATATGAACTAGGTTCCAGAAAGGAATCACCAACCATTGATCGGATGCATGAGGAAAGGGCTCGAACTTGATACTTGAGTTAGCTCTTAGCTTGTTTATCTCTCCTTAATTGTTCCATCAGGATAACAACTAACACTTGAAAATTATGCTCTCTTCCTTTGGGAGTGGTGTGGCCTAGATCCACTTTAGTTATGCTAAAATTAGCTTTATATGCCTCATTTATGTCCTTCTCTATGACTGGTTGTGCAATTTCAACAAATAAGTTTCCTGAGGTAGGATTCACTGCCAGTCTGGAATCTATTCTAGTCTTCTATACCTTCATACCTTTATGCACTAAATCAGCTATGACATCTAGATTCGGTGCTTCCAATTGGATCATCCTTTTCTTCTTTCTGTACAAATTTTTTTGTAACCAAGATGTTGAGGTATTGGTAGATGGATCGATCACTCAAGGAACTTGTAAGATTGTAGATTATAAATCCAAGTTATGCACATTCTCTACAACTAGTACCTCTTGAGTTGCCTCCACACTTTCAGGAGACAATGAGCATGCAAGGGATGCTATGGATTGAATCATCTCATCCACAAATAATGATGGTAAAGCATTCATCTCGGTAGCTTCATCTATCATCTTTTGAATTGATTTTAAAGTCTTCTCCTTGGGTTTTGATCTCTTCTTCCTAGTTACTGCATTGAGCTTGCAAGCTGAAACTAGATCAATTCCTTTATCTAGATCTTCACCATCATCTCCACCTTGTGTTCTATGTAAAGCACTGGAAGAAGTAGGGATAGAAGATGGAATTGTTGAAACCCATGTACCTTCCTGGGAATTATTATTTTTCTTTGCGCTACCTCTTCCTATAGATCTAGTAGTCATGACTTCTTTAACTAGTTATGAGTTCGTTGAATCACAAAGAAGGTTCTTTTTTTAAGGTCTTTCAATTCTGGCAGAGACCAATTAATGTATGGAAAATCTAATAGTTGTATCCACTCAAAGAAGAAAGGATCAGTTAAGCTTGAACCATCTTCTTTTATGTTTGTCACATCCCATCACATTTTGTAATCAATGATTTTTTGTACTATGAATCTCATCTAGTCCCTTATTCTCACTTTGAAGTCATTTTCATAGTTAGCCCAATAGTCTTCTATTGTAGGGAAATGCAAATAGCCAAGTCCTAGTACCAAGTTTTTTTTTAACATACCCACTGCCATCAAATGGGAAATGACTATGGAAAGAGTGTAGAGTCATGTTCACCATGGATCTCTCGATATTTTGAGCATTTGAAGAAGAAAGACAACTATAATTCCTAATACCAATTGGGAAAGGAATTGATCTTTTCTTCCTACACTTTTTGTTTACCTAACCAATTTTCTTGCAAAATTTTGAAAGCACCAACCTGTCATCTATGAAGCAAGGAAACATAAGAGGACAATCTTGAAAACCTCCAATGTGGATGTAACTGAATCGGGGGTACTATATGAAAAAGTTACCATAAGTGCTAATGAGATTGGTGGCTTTAGGAGAAATTCAGAGTCTTATATCTCCCTGTAGCTCTCTGGCTATGAGCATAGAAAAACCATCATTCACCCTGTGAAAGTGAGCATTTCTTTACGTTGATTGCAACTAGGGGTAATAATTATAAATTTGTGTGGTTAATTTATACTCCCCATCAAGATTAAAACCAGGCCATGACTTCATACTAGCAATTACTTACATTAGGTACAAGGACATGTAAAACCCTTAACTCACATTGAATTTAGTTAACTGGTGATGAAGGGCATCACTAATAATTTCTCTCCAATCTATAAATTATTTTCCAATGGTGATGGTATTAATGTAAAAAAAATCCAATTCTGAAAGTCTTCAGCAATCTGATTTCCCATGACCCTATTGAGGAGAATTATCATATCAAAAATATCTTCATTAAAGATATTTCGACACAACACTCTTGGTAACTGTGACTATCCTCTTCCAGGTTGATCTAGCCAACTCCTAGCAATAACATTCAAACATGTTTTCTTATTCTAATGGAAGTATCCTTGAGCACCCTCTTTAGATATTTTTTTGCACTCTTCTCTTATTAGTAATCTAAATGTGATGGAAATAGACACAGGATCTAGCCTTGCCATGATATTACCTCTTGAGGTCTTGATGTTCTTAGAATTTTGATCATATGCCTTGACACACTCCAAAACAATTTCTGCACACTAAACTACAAGTGGATGTCCTCCTGCGTGGGCTATACCACTTTCCAATGTTCAGTGTGCTAGAGGTGATCTACCTTCTCTATTCATCATCTTCCAAAGTCTATAATTTCCATATGTCTTATCTTTGTATCCAATATCTCAAGAACTGTTCTTGTTAATATCAAAGGAATCTCTTTGCATTGGAATTTGTACTTCATAGTATTGCTTACCAAATTCCTTGATAGAAGTTTCTTCGAGTATGTTTTTTCAGACTATTGACTTCAAAGCACACAAATTCACCTGAAGTATCATGTCAAAATTTTCCTTCATTCTTTTCAAATTTTCTATCTCGATGCACACTTTTGGTCAACATAACATGGGTTGAGGATGTGAGAATGTAGAAAGCATTACGTCAAACAATTCATGTACTTGTCTATATTTGATAAAACTATTATCACTTGGGCCCTACACCTGCTATTTGCTTTTGCTGCTCACCATTCTTAACAATCTATTGCTCACACTTGATGGCTTGGGTATTACATCTTCTGGATGCAGGTATTACATCTTCTGGATGCATTTTCCTTTTTTAAAATATCATGTCAATTATTTTGAACAACTCCCATACCTCATCTAGTTCACAATTTTCATTGCTCTCTATGTGCTTGGGCTAGAGATAAGATCTAAATTTGATTATATCCTTCTAAAACTTTGAACCCTTTCAATGAATGTCTTTTCTTTACGAATCTTTCAATGACTCGATGTACTATAAGTCTTACCTCAATCTTTTAAACATATGGTCCAAGAGCAATATTTTCTTATCGACATGGGTGGTAGAGGCATTTAATGCATCCAAACATGATTTATAACATGCATGCATGATCCATAAAGATCCATGGGCTATATTTTGGTGATCAACATTGGCAATAATTTTACATTGGTTGCAATAGCTCCTTTTGATATGCTTTTATGCTCTATATATTGTAGATGCATATCACTTTAAATGAGACTACAATTTTGCCTTTGGACATTTATTCAAATAGTTGAATGCATCTTCATCTATTTGGAAGCCACCATTTTCATTCTTGCATTGTGAAGAGTCAATGTTATACTTATCTAATTACCTATTCAACTAAGCAAACCAAGAGTCAATGAAGATAGCCATGCCACCAACTAAATTGATTGAGGTATTCTGTAAAACAATTCACATGCATGATTCATGGTCTAGCTAAGAATAGAAAACTTAGATCAAATAGCTCTTTTGAAGGCCATGGATGAGTGAGGAGTAATAGAAACTTGGTCAAGCAGATCACATGCCTATAGATATACATATCTGAATCATGCACTATTAACTACAACTACTGCTTGGTGATTTGTATGGTCTATTCATAACAACCTATGATGAATATCAACTAGTTGATGATCTCTACCCAATGACCTGAGTTGTCACTTGACAATCATCTATGGTTTCAAGTGATCATTCACTTTGAATATGGCTTGCACTCTCTTGAATATTCCTTACACATGTTTGCCCATTATGAAGCTCAAGTTTCATTGAATTATATCCTGCCTACTTGGACTCTTATCTCCCATGATATGGTACACCATGGGTCAAAGATTGAAACATTCTATCAAACAAAACACAAGCATCATCTTGTTCAGAATATGAGGCATCAGCCCCCAAGAAGGCATTCAATCAAACAAATGGAACACTGTCTATGCTTCCATGCTTATGCAGTCTCAAAAGAAATTCTAACAAATATTTTGAATGCTTTCACTCTTTTGTCAAATTTCTATGAAATTCCAAGCATTGGTGGAAACACATATTGATAATGAATGGAAGTTACACCACCTTCAAACTCACCATGACTAACCTGCAAGTGTCAAATGGTACCTATGTACATTGTAAGGATGGTCTCCTCTCTAGATAAAACCAATCATTTAGATTATATTTGTGAACTTTATTTCTAGTCAATGGTTGTTTTAAAGGTGGAGTTTGGGTTGGAAATTTTAGGTTAAGATTAGGTTGAAAAGGTTGAGTATGTAGAGAGAGAAAAGAGCTTTAGTAAGTAGTGAGAGGAATCCAAATTCAAACTTCTTTGTAGAAGTTTTAGTACATGGAGGGAGGTAGTACATAGAGAGAGATGGATTTGGTATGGGGAGAGAGAGACTCTTAGTATGGGGAGGGAGGTAGTATGTGGAGAGAGAAAATTTTTGAATAGTGGGGAATTAGTCTCTCTCTCTCCATCTCTAAAATTAATTTAACTAACTCTCGCACTAAAATATCTAGGTAACACATCCCTAAGCTCTTGCCTAGTCAAAAATTTTACAACCACCTAAGAATTAGTCTCACATGTATAAGCATGTACCAACCATAGAAAAAACAAGATGGCAAAAGATGCCATGAAATTATTAATATGAAAGGCCTTGTACGCAGAGAATGGAAATTGGAAATCACCGAAACTGCTTCCCCTAACTTCATGAATGTAAACGACTCTCAAATTCCTCCAAAAATAACCATGAGTGATGATTTTTAAAGTTCCAAGTAAAAAATGATTTAAGTAATCCACTAACACAAAAATTCATACATAATGTGTATTTCAATTTCTTCATTTCATTTTTTTTCAATCTCTCATTGAACATTTCATTAGTTTGTAAACATCTTGAGTTTTTTCTTGTTAGAAATTTGGTCAGCAGTCCCCTCAGAATTTGTGACAAGGGATTAACCACGTCCTATGTACTATAAGTTGTGTGGTTGTATCGGGCATTAAAAGATCATTCTTTTGGTACAATGATAACCCCACACTAACAAGTGGTATCAGAGTTTAGTAACAGGTTTGAATCCTCAGACCATCCAATAACATTGAGGGGGAGATTGTTAGAAATTTTGTCAATGCTCCCCTTAGGATTCATGAAAAGGACTAAACTGCCTCTTGTGTACCATAATTTGTGTTATTTTATTGGGCATTGAAAGATCAATCTTTTGGTGCAATGGAAACCCCACTCTAACATTTCTATCTTCACAATATTTCACAATATCCTTGTGTTATGAGTTTCAGTTTACTTTTTCATTCTTTGATTTTCCAGTGGATTTTGCTAAGTTGGATTTGAATAGCGTTTCAAAAATCATGTCTAGATTTAGTTGTTCATATCTTAATTTGTAAGATTTTAGTGGGTTTGGATCAACTCTATTTACATGTGAATATTTGTACTATAAAAAGTATTTCAATGTAACTTATGAGAAAATTCTTGTGGTCCTTCTTCTAGATGTTGAAATGTTGCTTCCCAAGACTTTCCTACTATTAAAGAATTAAAGGCACACTATTGGATCCCAAAAAAGTAACCAGACTCTTTTTCATAGTAAAAAAAAAAGAAGTTATGGTGACAAATTTATTTTGGCAACAAAAACAAAGTTATCTCACAAAGTTAATTCACTTTAAAATAATTTTAAAACAATATCATATATAGAAAAGATTAAGTTAAAAGACTATGTGCACATGTATGTATTTTTTCTCAAGTAAATAATTAATTATGATTTCCTCTTTGTGTATGTGTGTGTGTGTACACACACACACACACACACACACACACACACACACACACATATATACATAAATACATACATACATACATATATATACATACATACATATATATATATATATGTGTGTGTGTGCATATGCATATATATATATATATATAGATATATATATATGTATATGCACATATATATATACATATATATATGTATATGCACATATATATATACATATATATATGTATATGCACACACACACATATATATATATATATATATATATATATATATATACATATATATGTTACAAACTAGAGTTGTCGTTGCACCAAAAGATTGACCTATCAATGCATGATACAACCACTAGACTTATAGAACATAGGAGGTGGTTAATCAATGTCATGAATACCAAAGGGGAGTGTTGGAGGTTAGTCCAACAATCCCCCCCTAAGCATTACCCAAGGATATTTGAACCTATGACCAAGCTCTAATACCACTTGTTTCAAGCTAGAGTTTTCGTTGCACCAAAAGATCGACCTATCAATGCTCGATACAACCACTAGACTTATAGAACATAGGAGGTGGTTAAGCCCTATCATGAATCCTAAAGGGGAATGCCGGTACTTAGTCCAATATTATATTTCTTAATCTTATAGTATGTGAAGCATTAAATTTGATGTGGTTTTCAAATCTTAAAATGTTATAATATGTTAAACTTATAGTTGTTAATCAAATTATTCTATCAATTATGACTTTATATGTAATCCAATTACAAAATTACTAATTATTTTAAGTTTATTTTTAATGTATTTAAGAAACTAAATGATCAAAAATCACTTGAAACATGTTTTTGGTATTAAAAGAAGTTAAATTTTTGACTGGTGTATAGAATACAAACTTAGTATAGATTCATTGTTAGTAGAGACACACCTCATAGACCCATAGTCAATATACTATAAACTCATAAATAATACAAAAAATATAGCAGTCAACCACCAACTTACTATCAAAACTAGTCCTGAAGATAGCAAAAAGAAAAACCACCCACTCTAAAGTGACAAATATACTAAACATAGTCTTAGGGAGGTCTGCAATAACAATCATTAAAACCATAATGAGATTGTTCCAAAACCTCCCATGTGAGGCTTGAGAGTTTAAATAATGGTAAAATAACATAAAATAAATAAATTTAAAGACACAAAAAGAGGAAAAATCCTCAATCTATTTTGTCCTCTAGGTTGGGCTTAGAAAAGATAACATCCATCTTGTCCTCAACAAAGAACTAGTACAACTTTCCTGCATCACCATTCTCTTTATGTTCCCCCTTCTTCTCCTTTTATAGGAGTTGGAGGGTAGTTGGAGTAGCATTAAAATCATCTAAGGTCATGAAACAATACTCCATCTCAATCATTATGTACTTATGCTTCTCCATCTTGATTCCTATTGGAAAATACAATAGGAAAGGTAAATTCTAAGAGGGAGGGGGTGGGGCAAGGGACGGAATAAGTGCTTCAAACTTTTACTCATAAAACCATTCACCATACATCCATCTCACAATTTAACAAGTAAAATAAAATGACATATAGAGAATATACATCTAAAGTATGTAAACAAGTAAGCATTCACACATGTATGACACAAGATATGATTACCAAGAAACCCTCCAATGAGAAGGTAAAACTGGGGTGGGGATGACACCCACAAATCTTCACTACTGCGGTAATAAAGTGTATCCAATGAAGGTTACAATTTTTTATCATGAAACATGATCTACCCTATGAAAGGTTTATTCTATTAAAAGCTTGCAAAGACTATTAGGTCTTACCCTATTTAAGGATTTTAACACCATGTTAGAAGTGTGCCAAATTAAAGGACTTTAACTCACAATTAAGCAAGCACCTTGTTAGAGGAATTCGATACAGCTTGTTAGGACCACTTTGTTAAGAGATTTAATTGATTCATCTATTAGAATGTATCATTAATTATCCTACAATTATCACTTTGTTGATTGATGTCAAATCACCTCTATATTGATGTGTACTTGATCTTTTCTTATCAGATATCTCTTTGCTATCCAATGTTTCCTTTCCTCTATTCTCCTTTAATTGATTTTGTAATGTAACTTGAATCATAATACCTTGGTCACCATGATTTTCCTATTTGTGAATGCAAACTCTCCTTCTCTACTCTTCTCTCTCTCTATCTATCTCTAAAACATTTAGTGTTTGTCCTCGTTAAGAAGACATGGGTTACATAGGATTAGGTATGAATCAATAGTTGTGATTCATCCATATTTCCACTTAAACTTTCCCTTTTCCTAATTTGATGCATGTGTATGTAAGGATTCATACTTAAGATTTTTCCTTATCAAAAAAAGATCATAAATAAATCTTCAAGTCAGCTTAAAAATGGTTTACATAGTAGTCTATGCCAATACAAACAACTATGTTTAAACTATGTTACTCAACATCTAAAGTCCATAGAGCTTGGCACTAACTGTGACTTGAATGTTGTCACTTGACATCTGAATTACTTAGTACATACTATCTACTTAGCACTTGAATGACTCAGCAAATGAGTGACTTGGCACTCATTGTTTACTCGACATTCTCTAACTTATATGTTGTGCTTAGAATATGTTACTTTTTCGGCATGAACTAAGTAAATGACTTAAGTTTGTAGACACTCACTTGTCAAAACCAATCTGAGATTAAAAATCTCCCCCTTTGTCTCTTTTGATTTAGATATCTCTTTGCTCTACTTGCTTCCCCATTACTCAAACTCCCCACACTTATGTCAATGGGTTATGCACTAATAGTGTATTTGTCCAAAAACAAATGATGGACCTCAAGTACAATATTTAGAGCTACATCCCAATTATCACAAGCTACCTCCAAAGACTTGATTTGGATGGCTAGCTCAATAGTAATTTGGACAAGGTCATCCAGTGTAGAAAGATTAGGGTCTTTCTTCATAAGATTTTTTGCATAGCCTAGTTCCTTGTGTAATATCTCCATATGAGGAGTCAATGTTGAATAGATACTAATTAGTTTAGCCCTAATGTTGGTTTCATCTACTTGTAATGATGCTAACTAACTCTGGGATTACAAGAGGGTCCTAAAATGTTTCTTACTTTGAGCTAAAGACTTGGGAAAAGTAGCACTAGATGACTGCATATGGTTCTCCAAACTCAGGATGTGATTTTGTACTTCTTATGTGAAGAGTGTAGGATTACATAGTTGTGTGTACAAAGAGAAAATGTTCTCTAGTACCTTCTTCACACTCTATATCTTGGTTGCTAGCTCAACCTGTGTTAGTGCAATTTCACTTGATATCCTCTCATTCACCTTATTTTGAAACTTCCTTTCAGACCATTCAAGTAGTTTTACATTTGTGTCTAGGTCTATGTTAGTAACCCTATCCACTATATTGGTTAATTGTTCAATGATGGGCATGTTTTCATCTAGAGTTAGTAGATTGAATGTATCTAAGAAAATCTCTTTGATGTAAATCAAAGCTTGCTTCTACCTATGATCCCTTCTAAGCAGTTCTTGATTTTTAATCCCTTATAGGGCCTCTTATAAAATACACATCTACTCAATTTTGATTGTTGCCAAATAAAATTTAGGCAATACAATCTCTTCATCTAGGCTAATATCACCATAAGTAGTTACCTCATCTACCTTATATGAGCTAGGACTCAACCTCTAAAGAGTTTGAATGGAAGGAGTACTAGATTTTGGTAATTTCACTAATGCTTGAATAGCTAGTAGTTCCTTTGTCTTGGGTGTCAAACTTGACTCTTCAATCTTAACCTTTTCTTCCTCTGTAGTTCTAGTTGTACCTTGATCTTGTGCTAGAGGTGTAGATATGTCTACCTAACCTGTTTGGCCTTGATTTTCTTCATTCTCTAGTATCTCCACCTTGTCTTCTCCAACTATCTTAAACTTATCTATTTTAGTTTCTTGCACATTCACTGAGATTGGAGTTTCTTGAATAAGTGTACAAACAGTGACACTTCCTATCTCCTTCCTTTGATATACCACTAAATTTTATGAAGGTTGTACACTTGTGACTTGAGGAGTGATTATAGATGTGTCTAATGCTTTGACTTCCTCCCCTCTAGTTATTGTTTTGATCTTTTGAATTTCATCTACACTCACCTGTATAGGGTTGTCACATAATTTGGCCTAGAGAGTGGTCTTGACAAGTATCCTTTTCAAATCATCCTCTATAAGGGAATTTGGTGTTCTAAGTAGTAATATTAGAAACATCCTTAACTGGAACTCAACATTTGTGTATCTTGTGCACTCTATTTTGTTTGCTTCTTATCCTCAGGTTGTGTCTAGGTGTCAATGTTCATATATGTTCCTCCCTCAACTGTGCCTTGTTTAGTGTCATTATCTTCTTCCTCACCTACCTCAATACGTGTCTGCTTGGCTTCCCTAGATGTTGACAGTCCATATGTTATCTTCCACATTTACTTGGACTTCTATACAACATCCTCTATGTTGTTTTGCAATATGTTTAAATTCCTTGTATTTTAGCACAAATCTTACAACATACTTCTTAATGGTTTTAGACATGCCATCCTTACTAAGTTTTGGCATAACATGAGTGAGGGTTGTCTCCCTAATTCATTTTTTAGTGTCTAAAAAATAATGTCATTTTTGCTCAACTCTATCATATAAACTTTTAGGTATGGAGTTGGAAATTTCTAGAGGAGTCTTTTTAAATATAGCCACGATGCCATATACTACCTCTTCCACTTGGTTCTTTTCAATCTTCCTGAGATTTTCAAACTCAATGTGAGAGAATCCTGATAAATCAACATTACTCCTAATATTCTCACTTAAATTTTCTAAATATGAAGAGGGACTATGAGTTACCACTTGAAATTGGCTATTGTTATCTGATTCAGCTTGAGCAACATACTTCCTCCTTGGTCTCTTCTATGATCCAACTTTCTTCTCCTTAGGTTTGGCTACTTCTTTAGCCTTTTGTGCATTGACTCTTGTGCTAGCCCATGTGGTAGCTGTTGTAGGTTTGGGCTAAATAGGTTTAGCAACCTTCTTTGGTTTTTTCACTTCTTGTGTCTTTTCTTTTCTCTTTTTCTTCTCAGTAACTGTAGGTGCTTCAATGGCTTCTTCTTCCTTGACACCTTCTACAATTTCTACTTCATCTTCTTGTTGGTCTTCTCCCTAACCTTGTGTCAATGCCAAGGGTGCTTTAGTTTGTGTTTCCTCTTCTTCTTCATCATCTTCCTCTTCTTCTTCCTTGACTCCTCCACCAAATATTTCTTTCAATTTCTTTACCAGTTCGTTATTCTTCCTAATTACTAAAGCAATCTTCAATTCCATTGTAATCTTTGATTTGGCCAAGTCATAATTTCCAAATGCTATAGCTTCTTTATCCACTTCTTCTACAATTAATGTTGTGCTTGTTGCAAAGGCCTTATCAAAATTTATTTCATATCCTAATCGCCTTAGCCATCTCACCCTAGAATTTCTTCCTATACATATGTGAAATCAATATCAAATAGGAAGAAAACATCATCAAAATGTTTCTTCACTAGTGAGACTGGTATCCTTAGCCTTTTCTTCATAGATTGTTTGAAACCCTTAAAATATATTAACATGATAGATTCAAATCTATCACCTATTTGCTCAATAAATTAACCCACTTGAACTACAATAGGCCTATTCACCTTCGAAGAAACCTTACCAAATGTAGGAAATGTATTCTGCATATAAAAAAAATACATACAACAATATATCTGAATTTACATTGTGCACTTTTGGTCTTCCTTATAACTCCCAACTTCTCAATCAATTTTTGCAACTACAACTTGGCAAGATCATAAGTATGATCCTTCTTCATAATTTTACAACCCATATCAACTACAATGCAAGGTACAATGTTTAATCTAGTAGATTGATAAAAATTGTGTGTTATAACCCTCACTGCAAAAGCTATCAGGGTGATAGTATCAATTGTCATTACTCTTTTATTCCACAGAACCCCTATGTTCTAGGGTTGGATACCTTTTCACTCTATGAACAATCTTCTTAGTGATTTTTACTAGCCCATTTTCTAGCCATACAAAGTTGTCATGAATTCTACTCAAAACAATTTTTATCCACTTTGTCTTAAATACATTAGGGAAGCTTAGGGCATGAGTTAACCCTTTCTTCTCAACAATTTTAAATTCTTTCTTCAACAAAACATTCTCACATAATTTTCCATACATCTCCCTGATTTCCATACCATCTATACTTCCAATTTTTCATGTGTAACAATCTATGAAATCTTTAATCATCAAAACTTGTGGTGGTATCATGGATAATGCACCAAAGGGATTCTATTTGTAAGCTATATCAAGGATAACCATAAAAGTAGCTTTTTTGATTTCATTACTTATAAATTGCACATTTAAAACCTATTTACCCTTTACACCTTTAGCTACTAAAGAAGTAGATGCCATTACATGAAACTAGGAATTGCAAAATTTAAAACTGTCTAGCTCAATACTCGATAAATACCTTGCGAATCCTACTCAAATGATGTTGAAAAACCTTCTAAATCTCTTGAAAATGCTCACATAAAATTCTCTAGATTTCCTTTATCTCTTCATGCTCTTCTTCAATTTTGAATGATGTTAAATGAGCAGAAATTCATCAAATAGCCCTTAAAATGCTACATTTAATTCTAAGTTCTTGCATAGTTGTAAGCTCAGCTTCAATTGAATTTCTGGCTCACTTGACATCCATGTTTTTTTCCATATTCTCAACAACCACTATGAGCTTGGTCTTTACTAACAACCTTTGCTAGCTTGGCATCCACTAACATTTCACTTGACAACCATAATGAAACTTTTCATGCTCAACTAACATGAAAACTGACAAAACATAAAGATATATTCTTAATTCATAACAACACTTTGCATCTTTATCCATGCATATGTAATCTTTTCAAAACTTAATCCTTGGAACTAATGTATGGCATATGCACTGAGTTGTGGTGCCAAAAAGGTGACAAGTAGTTTTGTTTTTCCTATTTTAAATAGCGCGTGCACACTATAGAGTGCACACACTATGGCTTGGGTTACACGCTATAGTGCGTACGCGATATTACCAAAACAAAAAAGTATATATGATGGGTTGCAGACCCACAACCCATCAATTTCATCAATATTTTGTTCTACTCCTATAGCGACCAATGCATACATGAGTTGAAAACTTAACATTTTCACCACCATTTGCCAAAATGCCTCCTCATCGATGAAATCCAAGACCACAAGCGCACCCACGATGATGCCATAAGTGATATAAACCTAAATTTTCATTGTTTGATATGTTTTTCATATTTTTTTGTTGGTTTTTTATATTGTTTTGTAGGGTTTTTACAAATTTCATTTAGATTTGTTTATTTATTTGGATTTCAATTGATTTTTTATCAAGAAATGTCCATAATCAACCGAAAAATCCACAAGAATGTCAAAACCCTCAAGAAACTCAAAACCAAAACCCTCCTCAAGAAGAATAACAAATTCCACAACCCAAACCAATTGCAAGAGCTCCGCCAGGCACACAAAAAAATATAATAAATGAAATAGTGAGAGGAAAAATTGAATTAGAAAGACTCATTGCTTGGTTGAAAGAATCCAGACAAACCAATCCAATGAGGACTCAATTGGGATCATCCCTCAAATCCATTAACACCTAGATAGCCTTAGTTAGTGGTTAGTTAGATATTTGGTAGGTTAAGAGGGATGAACAAAAAAGATTTTATGCAAATAGTTTTTCATATAAAGATGTTAAAAAAAAAGGAAATACCAAAAGGTAGTATATGTGCATTATTTAGAAAACTCGATGAGAAAAATACTGTTAGAGAGGGTACTAAATCATTCCCCATCCATTGGCGCATACATGATGCTATTAGAAATAATTTTTGGGATAGATGGTGGATGGTTTTTGATGCCCCTCCTTACAACAATCACAAGGTCCCCATGTATTTTTTGAAGAATTTATATTGTGAGTTTATCCTTGGGGAGATCCCTAATTATTTTGATATATTAGACTCCCAGGGTAGAGGTGGGGGGTCATCATTTGAGAGTTTGGGAGCACATCATGACCCTAATGTACTTAGGGAACCTGTCGTTAAGCCATAGTGTGAGCATGTGACTATTCCTTCAGTTGTGAAGGAAAATGTAGAGGCCAGCACTCTAGGGACCATTAATGCTTTGACACAGACCCTCATCCATTCCATGAGCCCATTAGTTAAGGGGGAGCCTTCTGTGCGTTGTGGTCACATGTGCACTTCATGTAGATCCCTATGCACATTTGACACTCATACTAGAGTTGGTGCGGATGATCGGCTTGTCATTGATCAGTTCTTGAACGACACATTTGGCATTGACACACAGGTAAATTACAATCATAATTTACTAATTTGATCACATTTCATATGTATAGTGAATGATTAATTAATTAGCATCTATTGACATTGTTCAAAATTCAAGGTTAGAGTGTTGTTGGGCTTAATAGCAATCCTCTAGGCCCATTTTTGGTCCCTTCCACGAGTCCTGAGGTATGTATTGATTTAATCATTTTAATTAATACATATATTTATTACCTAATCATATTAAGGATTGACAAAAAAAATTATGCATGTGCATCAGTTCTCTAGAGGACCCTCAACCTTTACCACAAACTCGGAGCATAGACATCATACAAGCTTCACATAGGTATAGTTGTTTCATGTTAATTTAATTAATTTGATTATATTTATTTTATGTTTCATGTTAGATGTAATGTGTATTGTATGACATGTAGCTCATGATTTCAGACACACCTCCTCATCTGTCATAGTCTATTGATTGTGGAGTGGCTACAACTGTGGCTAGCTCACAGCCACTAACGGAGGTATGAAAGAATTTTTTTTTTTTTAGTTGTTGTTTATAATAGTTAATCTCAAAATTTCTAATTTTAACCTTTGTTTATATATTACTATAGCTTTTATGGTTTTTACACAAGCAGTATGTATGTTAGGCCTACTGATACTCTTTTAATTATGGATTGAAACCTTGTTTTTGTTTTACTAAGTGGTAAGGGGTAGTTTTGTTTAATGGTTATCTACTGATAGTAGGTCAGTTTATTGTTAAAGGGTCATCCCCCTAGTTTTGGCTACTTTTAATTCAAAAACTAGGAGTGAAGTTAGAAGTGGCAGTGAAAGAATTAGATAAAGAAGAACTAGGAGCACATATTGAAGTTAGAAGTAGAGAAGAAGTAGGAAAATCAAATAAAGGTATGAGGACTAAGAGTAGGAGATAATGAAATTAAAAGTAAAGATAGGAATAGAGGATTAGTTGTATTCCAAGTTGATTGTAACTAGGAGTAGGACCTACAAGATGGAAGTTATATGTTTTCTATAAATAATAGTCAAGTTTAAAGATATAATTGGTGATTAGATATACTCACCTTGGTCTAGTAGAGTCATAAGTGTAGGAGAATTTGTGTTTTAAATTAATATTATTCATAGGCAAAAGTCAAATGTTGAACTTGATAATAGAACTAGGTGTATCCTTAGGATTCAAAGAAACTATAGTTTTTGGAATCAACACCATCAACTCTCCTTCACTATTTCTTTGGGATGAATGGAACTAGCATAACAAAATTCTACATTCTTTCATTCTCGTCCTCCTCCTCCTCTCATACAAAATAAACTTGGATAAGATAACTTACTAGACTTTTGGATTCATGGCCCTTCTCTCTTCTTTTCATACTCTTATAGCTATGCTAGTGGGATAAATCATTGAGTATTTTCTTATCTTTTATTTTTGCTCTTTCTTTTCTCAGGTGACCACTTGAGCTTTTGCTATAGCCTTTTCAACACGATGCTTGAGATTGAGACATTTTCTTGAGTGAGGTCTCTTCAACTAGTTGACTTGGAATCTTAGTAAGCTTTAGGATTTTGTTGTTCTTTTATGTATCCCTACAAATGAATGTAATAGTTAATATTCTTGGTTTGGGAGCTTTTTTCCTTAAGCTTGGTGATGTTTAATCTACTTGTATTTTTCCCAAAATCTTTACCTCTTTCTCTTTTTTTCTTCTACTTTATTGTGTGCATGAGGTGGCCACATGCTTCCAATAAAGTGGGGACTACATGTATCATTTTAAAAAGTAAGAACACTTATTTGGTATTAATTTTAGCCCCATTTTAATATACATTATGGGTTCCTACATTGATTTCACACTCTCTTGACACTCATTGGACCTTCAAATTATTATTTAAGTCCTATATTGATTCGTTTTCTTTAAAAACTAAAGGTTACACTTATCTATAAGTGTGCTTCTCTATTTCAACTTCAATCAAATAATTCCTTTCATTTATTGGACCTTATCTTACCATTTATGACATGTATTTTCTCTCTAAACCCAAAAGTAAGTTGTTAGATCAAATTTCACATGCTCTAAATATCTTGGACCCACAATAAAAACTTGGGTTGGAATTGGTGGGTATAAGATGACTTTAGTGATATTTACTTGGGTACAATATTTTTGTTGGTGATATGTTTATTTATAAGTGATTATATTTATTGAATTTTTGTAGGGTCTCGTCATGCCTGATCATCCATGAGCATTTAAGGTGAACTTACAGAGTGACTATTTGTTGGCAATAAGAAAATAATTGATTTTCTGTGTACATATATTTGATTTCAACATATAATAAATATTGATTCATATCTAATTTCTTTGTATCAGTTGGAGCTGGAGAAGAGCCTCAACAAGAGGTCGAGTGAGCGTGTCAAGAGGGCCCCATCATCTCCACAATCTCCCTCCACATGATAGAAAAGGACATCGAGAGACTTGTTTCCTTCCCCTTGTGGGAAAGAAAAGATGTAGTTGATCTAGACATGTATATATATAGGCATCAATGAACACATTCGATACATATTTGATGTATATGACATTCTATATTTGATGTATGACATTTATTTGATGTATGACATTATTCGACTTATGACATTATTGCTTAATATATGATAAGTTTGTTCATATATGACATATGATATGATATGTTTTTTCATGTTTGTTCATGTATGATATTAAATTAGATATGTTCATGTATGACATTAAATTAGATATGTGCATGTATGAAATTAAATTCAATACCTAACTATTCAAAACTTTGATAGAATATTGATTAACAATAAACTTTATCATTTTTTAAGCATAAGTTAATCATTTGCAATATGTCATTGTCATATGATTTATGATCTTGTTCATGTTTAAAGTTTTCCTTCTCTATCATTTTTTTATCAAGTTTAATTCAATACCTAATTAGTTTGAATTTTTGATACAATATTGATTGGCAATAGACTTTATCAGGCAATATTCGTGGACCTCCTACCTATTGGTCACCTAAATGGGAACCTTGAGATTTATTAGGAACTCCATTAAAGAAATCAGTAGTTTGAAATTACTCTATCCAACAAAATAGTGGTCTACAAATATTAGTGAGATAGACTTAATATTTACCAAGGGGCCATCCAATGCCAAGTGTTTTGGATGTATCTCCATTCAAAGTTCAATCACATGTTAAATAATAGACATTTTAGAAGTAAGAATAAGTTATCTAACCTTATTAACATTCTTTTGTATGAGTTCCAAGTAAGGTATCAAGAGTGCTTGAAATTCAAGACTTTGTCTTCCCATCTTGTCCATGTCTTTACTTAAATCAACTTGGATTAACTAAGGTACCTCAGTTAACTTAGAAACACTATTCTTTAAATCCTCATCAATATTTTTCAACTTTCTATAAAATATATTGTGTCAAATGTAGTACATCACATAACTATTGGAGTAGGTGGATTATCTCCTTAAGAATATTTTCTAGCTCAGTTGTAATACCACCAAGTTCAACTTGTTGAGTAGTAATGGACTCATTTAGTTTCTCCATAATCTTCTTCTCTATTCTTTTCTCTTCTAATTGTATCAAATTTTTATTAACATCAACATCAGGTGCATTTACCTATTCTACAAGTAAACTTAATTGATCAATCATTGGAGGTTTTTCATTGGCTAGTGCATCTAGAACAATTTGTAATAAGATGTCCTTTACATCTTATAATACTTGTTTGTACTTCACTTCCTATCTTTCTCTTTTGCATCTTTCCCCTTCACAATTCTCCATAATTTATCATAGCATCAGAATCCAATTTTGTATGATCATAGATTGAAAGTATGATAGCTTCATGTAATATTAACTGATCTCTTCTGCTCTTTTTCATATTTTTCTTGTCTTGTAACGTGATTGATCTTGTACTTGGTGATATAATTGGTTGCACTAAAGCCATCTCCTCCTTAGATTTCTTATTTTTCTCATCAATTAAAGGTTTGTCTTACTTTACCCACTTTTTGTTGTGCAAATATTAGGCTATTTAGCTAGTGTCCCTATACCAACATTTGAAACAACAATTTTTTTTAGTTTTGGCTATGTGTATACAACACTGTTCATTATTATTTAAGGGAATAGTGATAGTTACTAATCCATGTAAACCCAATAATGTTTCCTTTTATTCATTATAGTCCTATAATAGTTGATAATTTCTATAAGGATTTAAATAATTCTAACTTGGTTGTGCATAAGGTGCCTATTAGTAAGTCATATTTTGCAAATAAGGACCCTAAGAAGAATTTTGATCCTTTGCAAAGCTATTCTCCACATCAAACTCCCATGCCTGATTCAATTCAAGTGTCCACTTGTAAGAGACAACAAAGCAAACCTAATGCTTAAAAGATTAAGGAGAAAATTGACATTGGTATTCAAGCTACTCTGGATAACAATTTGATAGATAGCAAAAGGAAAAGGAGTGCAAAAGTCACTCCTTAGAAAAATGAGGGACCTTTCGTGAAATGTCAGATAAAAGATCTGCTCTCTAATCTAACTTGATACGAGTGGTAGTGATGTAATTTTGCTTCTAAAATAAAAATTGTCTCAATAATTATATTCTTCTATAATTGCAAAGTTGACTAAGTGGAACTGATTTCATGTTCATGTTGCAGGTGGTTCATGTATTCTTTGGAACCATAAATCTTGCACTGCTATAGATTCAGTCTTTTCCTAACTAGTGGCAAGTAGTTGTTACTAATTTTGGTATTTCATTCACAGTACTCAATATATATGGCCCTACTTCTACATGTGATGATAAGAAAGAACTTTTGGATTCCTACTCTTAGGCTATTTCTAGCATTGAAGATGATAAATTTATTATGCCTGGGGATTTCAATGGCATTCTGTCTCAGGATGAGAAAATTGAAGGTATATTCCCCCTCTTCATAAAATGATAAATTTTTTGATTTTGTGAATAATAACACCCTCATTGATATCCCTTATTACACTAATCCTCACCAATCAACTCAAAACTCTATTTCAGCATGGGGTCTCCCTAGTGCTCTCATTGCACCGTTCTTCACAACTGGCTTCCAAGAGTGTATTCTTGGCTATATTGAATTCTAGGGCTTGTATTAGATATCATTCAATAGTTTTTAGGATCACTAAGTGGATTGGAGTATTGGGTTTCCAATCAATTTGCAGATTGCGAAGTTAAGAGGGCTACTAGCACTAATAACTAATTAGGCCTCCAGAACTAATTTTTGGCTTATATATCCTCAAACCCTTAATAAGAACTCAAAAAAATTTATGATTTGGGTACCCTTTTGGCTCCCCTTGAAGATTTTTTAGGTCTGCAACACCCAAGTCATCTGTACAAGGGATTCCCAAAAATATGCCTATTTACAAGGGTTTCTTGTTTGTATGAATAGGAATATAGAGGGTTTTTCCTTCCACCACTCAAATGGACTCTAAATTACTAAGCTTATAGAATTAATTTCCTTCACTCGCCACTCTTTCCTTTCATGAATTTGTATTGAACCCAATTGATAGGGAGAGAAAGGACGAATCAATCATTGATTCATGTTTCCAGTCTACCTCTGAGACTTAGGGTGTCCTCCAAGATCACCACATGGATTTATAAGATCTTTTTCAATCAAATATCCCCTAATCCTAAACCCTTCTCTACTATCTTGAGAATTTTTCACTTCTTGCTACGTGCCAGGCTGCCATTCTTAATGAAGATCATTTGAAACCTTTAATCAAACTAGGTCTTCTTGACCAATCTTACCAACCACTTGTAGTATCATGGAAGGAGTCTTGCACCCTTGAAATTTACTCCTTTATCATGTGAAAATAGGTTTCTGAAGCCTTCTTCTTTACCAATTTCACCAAATTGCTCCAAAATAGAGCTACAAGGAATCAAAGGACAACCTGTTGTCCTATCTTGTTTGTTGGCCAAATGGATTGGTGGAGCACTGTCCTGTCACCCAAAGAATCTCCTTTCACTCCTCTTCCAACCTCCTTCAGCAACCTGCAACAAAATCCACAATCTTGCAATGTAAAATGCTTATTTATGCAACTCTTCCCTAACCGGGCTTGCTTTGGCTCACCTAAGGCAAGAGATTAAAAATGCTTTCCAAAATTTTGAAGGTCCCTTATTTTTCTTGCATATAGTACATTGAGTTTACTCACTATCCCCAAAAGACCATACAATTCCTACAGTGGGATAGTGAGTTATCTTATTTTCTTTACAAAGTGTTGTAAACTGGATAGCAAACTACCTAAAAACAAAAGATTTGTATAACTACCAAACGAAATGCTTTCAAGCCAAACTTCCTAAATAAAAATTGTTCTAAATCATTCCATCTAACATTATATCAGGTACAACATTCAAAAACAATGAAGGAAAACATCAAAATTGAAAAAAACTAGTCTTTTTTCTCTCAAAATGCATGCTACAACACTTGTTTTTTTTAAAATGACAACTTCTTCCTCACTTTAGGGTTTTGGAAGTCATTTATACTTCCTCCTAGGTCTTTTCCTCCTCTCATAACTTTTTGCATCAGCCTCTTTATGTTTCAAAGAAAAAAACTCCAATTTCTAGCAAAGGACAACATTTTTTTCAAAAATTGCAAAATTGCAATAGAGCAACTTTTGCATTTTTTCTTGCTTACATGCCTTTTTACACTTCCAACTTGTCAAATAGGTCACCCCTTAGCAATTTCATGCTACATACCCTTTCCTAAGTTAGTTACTCATCACTTAAGCTACCCATTACCCCATGGTAAGGTATACCTTGCCTTTTAGGCCATTTTGCACTCTACCTAGGACATTTTGACTTCCTACACCCGAACTACCACACTTAGGTCCAATGAACCTTATTATTATTTAGAAGAGCTCTCTTGGAGCACAAGATAAAAAAAATAAAAGATGAGGGACCTATGTTTCAAGGTGCCCCTGCACCACCAACACCCCATTCTATGCTCCTTTAAAACACTTATAGTAAAGTTGGCAAGTAAAGTTGATATAGTAAATGGGAAACAGTTCACCATCATGGGAGACAGTTCGTCATCTAGGAGAGTTGTAACAAAAGTTATAAAGGAATATCATATCATAGAATATTAGAGGATTGAATGCTCCTCATAAGAAGGATATTTTGAGGAATGTGGTTTGGTAGCATAAATAGGATGTGATTTTGGTGCAAGAAACTAAGATGACTAGAGATAAAGGGGAAATGCTTTCCTTCTTCAAAATGGAAATTTTTGCTTTGTAGGTGATATTTTCCTTATAATATGTCATGTATGTTCAAGGAAAGGTGAAGTAACCTTTGTTTGAATTTGGAAGTGGTTGGAGAAGGCACTTTGAGAAAGCCTTAGTTTTGAGGGCATAAGATTGAGGGTTTGGTAGTTAGCCTATCAAATGCCCATGGCTAGGTAGATGGTTGTGAAAATATGTTGTTTTAGATCATGATAGAATATTACCATAGCCTGTATAGGGCCTTGGGTTAGAAATATTGAGAGTTTCTTTGTAAGTGAAGGGTAATTAGGCCTATTTTGTTGAATCCATAGTGTTGGATCAAATAGTTGGTCCAAAGAAACTAAAAATGAGATTGCTATATGTTGTCATACTCCAGTATTAGTATTTGTAACTATAATTTACTTGTATGGGGTTTGCGAGAAATTGGTGAAAATAAGGAATTACCTGATTCATAGCAATACTAAGATCAAGCCTAGATAATGTCCAAGTAAGGGGTTTTGAATAAACCTATTAAAGATATGCATTTATACTATTGGAACAACCTAATTGAGATATTTGAAGACCTTAGAAAGAGTTGGGACAAGCCAATAAATTTGGTAACCCAATTTGAACATTTGGAGGGTCCCTTGTGAAGAAGGGTAGGTATTTAGTTTAATGGTTTGAATATATTCTTGAAACAAGTCATTTGTTGAATGTTTATTACTTTTTGGGGATCTAGTTTGACTCCTCAAAATATTGATATAAAATCTAGTAGATCTATTGAGGGGTGCAAAATTAGTTACTTGTGTTGTAGATTGTTATATTGAGAAGATACCTCCAAAATATATATATATATATAGAAGGAGATACAAGAGCTGATATAAGCTACTAAAATAATGGATAGAGAGTTGAGGAAACAAAGAGACTAAGATGCAATAAGGTAAAGAGAACTAAGACAAGTAAGCAAGTAAAATGCAACCATCTTGGAAATCTTGGAAGCTTTGGAAAGGATTCCTACGAGGGATGTGCATGAAGAACAAGAAAGTGATGCTTAAGCACTTGAAAATCCTCATGGACAAGATGGAGGGGACTTAGATATTGAAGAAAGAAGGATGATAAGGTTGTTGAAGATATTTCAATTTGGTAGAAGAAAGACAATAATTTATTTCCATATCTATCATGGCAAGATAGATAGTGAAGAGGTTTTGGGGTTGATAGATTCCTAAGAGAACTATTATAATTATGGAGATTTAAGTGAAGTAAAATAAGGTAAAGCTATACAAAACATAGCTAAGAGGGAAAACATTGACATGATGGAGTAATGTAATGGAAAAGAGGTTTTTTAAGGGTGGAACAAACATGACCAAATGGTGAAGGATGTGCCTCTTTCATCAAATAATACAATCCAAAAATAGAGGATAAGGAATAACTTGAAAGAAAAGGAGATGGGTTTGATGACCGAGGAATTTCACAAGTTGAGCATAAGAGGTGGATTAGAGCATAAAGATGAAAATGTTGCAAGGTATCTTAATGGGCACATATAAAACTTGCAAAATGGGATTACCTTGATTTTTCCTAAGATGCTTAGAGATAGTTTCCAATTGGCTATAAGTGCATAAGATATGGTCAATAGGAAGAAAGAGATACAAGAAGATAGTAGAGGAAATGCAAATAGAGGAAGGGGAAGAAAAACCAATAATATAGGAATAGGACAAGGAAGAAATGACAAGCGTAATGAACCTTTTTTCCTTATCAAAGAGGAGGCTATAGAGTTTGAGGAAGATTTTGTTTAGGTAGAGGAACATGGATGTTTTCAAGAAGGGTAGGGAACACATCAATTAAGTGTCAATTAAATGATCAATGTGAAAGGAAGATTAAGAAGAGGGTCAAGAAGTTAGAGCACATCGAGGTTCAAATCCTTGTGTTTAACTAATTTTAGAGACTAAAAGATAAATGTTGATATTTATAAGGGGAAAACAAAAAAAAGTGAAACCAAAGCTATTAATTTTTAGAGCACAATATAAGAGTCAAGATAAGTTGTGAATGAAAAGAATTCATCTAGGTTCCAATGATAGTTTAGTTTCATATGAAATGGTGAACAATTTATATTTGGAGTGGTCACCACATAATAGGCCATATAAAGCATCACATGTAAGTAGTGATGATTTTCTTAAAAGATAGATGACTATGAGGTGACTATCTTGAATTGAATGATATCTCTAGGAATTGATTGGAATCTAGTTCTATATGATTGTGCTCTACTTTAAACAAATGGAAGTTATGAGCATTGTAAATCTATTTCAAGTCATTAGAATGTGACTTCCTAGAAGTATGTACTTATAACTATTTTAAACTATGTCAAACTCTTCATGAAATCTATGACCCAAATGCATCACCATTGTGTTGAATCTTCTAATATACATCTCCATTAAAATATTTTTGCTAGAATAAACTTGTGAGGAATAGTTGGTCCCAATTTAGTTGTGTGTCAATATTAGGAATGTGACCAATTAATGCTACAAACCATAGTATTGACATAATTTAACCATATTGTGGGTTGAATTCAATTGGGTTTGGAAATAAGTTATTATTAACATGTGTACAAACAACCTCATCATATGTCACTTGAACAAACTGATCATGTTACAATAGTATTAACCTCATGGAACACACATGGGATGAATATACATAATCAACTATTAACCCTTTCCAACACTCCAACTTTATGATAATAATGAGTCAAATTCCAACAAATTGGAATCCTGAGAGAGAACTATATGTGTCACTGCCCCATTATCATCAGATCGAGACCTATTTTCCTTCTTACTTTTTGATGATTGTGATCCTCTACAATTCCAAGCATAAGATTATTAGCATATAATGGTATTTGAATAGAGAACACTAATAAATATTGAGGATGTGAATTCATAATACCATTTCACAAATGATTTTGGCATCTCACCCTTTATCACTTATGCGTCAACTTTATTAGCCCTCTTCTTTGGTGACCTGCAAATGAATAATTAGCATAGTAAAAAATCTAAGATAAGATTAATCCACTAAGATTAACACACATGGGATGAATATTCATAGTCAACTATTAACCGTTTCCAACATTCCAACTTTATGATAATAATGAGTCAAAGTCCAACAAATTGGAATCCTTAGAGAGAACTATATCTATCACTATCCCATTATCATCAGATCGAGACCTATTTTTCTTCTTAATTTTTGATGATTGTGATCCTCTACAATTCTAGGCATAAGATGATTAGCATACAATGGTACTTGAACAAAGAACACTAATAAATATTGAGGATGTGAATTGATAATACCATTTCACAGATGATTTTGACATCTCACCCTTTATCACTTTTGCATCAACTTTATTAGCCCCCTTCATTGGTGACCTACAAATGAAGAATTAGCACAGTAAAAAATCTAAGATAAGATTAAAAAAATGGTTCCTATTAAAGAATCTAATATAAATTCAAATAATGTATCTAGATTCTAAACAAATAAAAACTAAATCTCATCACTTACACATCATAACAATATGGTACACCTTAGTCATGTGATAGTCTTGGGGAAGAGGTTGTAACATTGTATTTTGATCCAATTGATCACTTTTTATCTCTCTTCCTCTCTCCCTATTCAATTGGATGAGCCAACTAGATCTGCTTGACATTTTAATCTCTCAAGTATTGCCTCATGGTCTGACTCGCAAACTTTCCAAAGAATCTTATTATGTGGTTTTCCACCATATTTTATCAAGTGGACATTTGATATGACAACAAGGTTTGAATAATGAAGAATCTTCCTCTCTATTTTCCAATCCTCGAATAACCACAAGTTAGGATTCTTCATAGGATATCATCTAAGCCATGTGCCTGTTACAACCACCAAACCAACATGGTACTCTAAACCTTCACCATCTATAACCGAGTGATCCAATTTTTGTTTGGCTTCAACACAATGACACAAATAATAATCTATCCCTTCTTCATTGTCTTCAGGTGCAATAACAGCAAAAACATGGCCAGCACTGACAAATGTACAAAATGCGGTCATTAATTCAGAAAATACTTGGGTAAAAGTTATAAAGTTACATATTGAAATTACAAAGATATATAAATAAATATATATATATTACCAAGTTAAACTAGATCTAACAAGTGGTCAAAGTCAATAGATGAATCCATCTCTACCATTTCCAGTGCTTGTGGGGGATGATAGGTGTCAATTGGGTCCAACACCCATATATCCCATTTGTCCACTCATTCAGTTGACTCACAGTCATCCCAATTTTTCTCTGCACATGATGGACAATAGCATGCCATTTTTTGTGTGTGGATACTCCATGAACCTGCATCAGAGCTTCTAAAAGAGTGTAACTCACTAGATCTTATAAGTGTGCAACAATCTTGATATAGTGCAATGTTAGTGTTATCTATCAACCAAAAAAATCTACAAACTATAGACTCACCTTCCTTACCTAGACCCATTTTAGTGTTACACCATTGGATGATGGATTTTGCATCTACCAATATTGCTCCATCTTTATACTTTAGTTCTTCACGAGCCAAGGCTCTTTTAATGCATGCGCCTACACCATCATGCTCTCCCATACCATGACCAGCCTCTATAAAATTCCACATATATTGAATTCTACACAACCTGTGCATGCTGCTCAACAAATATAACATCCATTCTTGAATTGAGATGCACAATTGGCTGACCAAATAATGTGTTGATGATATGATATGCCCCTGTTAGCCAAATCTCCATAAAATTGTTGAAAACAACCATGTACAAACTCCGTAGAATGTGATTGATCATCGCTGATGTAAAAATGGTACCCTCTCAAAATCTTCCTATTATCCTCTGTACTTGTAGGTGAATGCATGAATGTTATGTGAACAAATATGGAAACTTGTTGAGATGTATAATACTTTTCTTGCACCTCATTTTGTGGTTGTAGTGTGTAGTTCTCTACAAAATCTACAACCGAAACAATGGTATCCAATGGAAACGTATCCTTGCACAACTGAAATTGCAAATTCAACCATCAAGCTCTATGGGTATGCCTTGCATACTCGTAAATAATATTTTCATGAACTCATACACTAGAATCTTTTCAATGACTAGATCACATATTTTACCATGTTTCTCATCTTTTAGAGCATATGTCACTATCTTGAATTTTTTGTAATCTACTATTTCATTTCCAGTTGCATGCGTAATTTCCATATGTTGATAAGTTGATAAAAGTTGCAAAGAATCACAAAATAAGCACGTACCATCCAAGCATGATGTCTTGTAAAATGTTGGATATGAATTCCCTTGAAGATCTTGGTGGCTCTTTTATGTCACAATCCTGCAAAACAAACTAAGAATGCAAAACTACGCATATATGCCTAAAAACATCAAAATGGTTAAAAAATTCAATATGTATCCTACAACAACAAGTTGTGTGTGTGTGATTTATCTTCACATAAAAAGGTTTACCCAAATCAAAAAATATTTGACTTATTCAAATTTAAGGATACATACCAATAAATTTTGCAAAAAATTGTGTCTGAGTTGAGTCCAAAAAATGTTTCGCATGTGGCTCGTGATTTTGGCTACCAATTCTCCTTCTTACAACATCTCTTTGATTAGGAGAAACACGTGTATTATTTTTCCAAAAATATTCAATCGATGATTTCAAGGCTTCAGTACTTTCTTTATCCTTTCGTGGTAGTCTATCGCTAAATGTCCATAACTCATTTTTTGTTGGATCTTCTAATCTGTCACGCCTTAGCATGGCTCTCCTTAGGGTACATCTACCAATTTTTAATATTTTTCTTGTCTTTCTCATGAGTTGAGCTTTCTTCATTTGGCTAATTACTATTTTCAACGTGAGTACTCGTCTTGTGATATTACTATCTTTGGTGTGTGATTTAGAACCCACTTTGTCATAAGCACTCATTAGATTCTTTACAATATTTCTTTTATTTGAATCGTCCATCGTTCTTAGCCCAAGAATCTTCATGATAGGCCTAAATTTCAAATTTCTCATCGTTTCAAAAAATAATTGGCATTGACCTATAATATTTAATTCTTCAAAAAATAATCTCCACATACTATTAACTTTTCTTTGACAAGTACGGTTGCTAATCTTGTCAGGCATTGATTTCAAAATGTTAGTATCAATATCAATCAAATATTTTAGCCTTCTAAAATTAATTCTAGAAGGTGTTCTAATCTCTTCAATTCTCTCAACATTTTGAACATCAATATAAGGTTGAGTGTATTGTGTACCTTGAACCGAAGATGATGTGCCTTGGCAATAAGATGTAAAAGATGGAATATCACCTACTTGATGTGTTGATGTTGTACTTTCAACATGACATGATGGAGTGTGTATATCATCGGATCTACAAAGTGTCTCTTCTACATGAGAGGATGATATGCCTTCAACATTGGAAGATGGTACTCCAACATTGGAAGATGGTGTAGCAGATGATATGACTCCAACATTGGAGGATGGTGTAGCTTCACAATTCAATTGTCTTCTTGAGCGTAACAATCTCATCCATTCTCTTTGTCTTTCTAATTCTTCCTCTTTGTTTCTTTGTACTAGTGGTTCTTGATCCTCTTCGAAAGTGAATTCTTCATTATTGCTTTGTAATTTTCTTTGTTCACGTAGTAATTTCATTTTATCTCTTTTAATTGCCAAATCTCTCTCCCTATCTTCATTTGTTTTAATCTTTGGTTTCTTCCTTGGCATGATGATGATTTCTACATGTCAAATTATTCAAACATCTGAATTACTTAAAATGTGTAAATTAAAAATTATTCAATTACATGTAAAAATTATAATTATTTGAATGAATACACAATATATATCAAATAACTTGTCAAATTTCTAACCATTCCAAACTAACATTTCATTCAAACATACAATTTTCAATTAATTCACTATATATTAAATAACATGTCAAATTATAATCAAATTTGTATCTATATATTGAGAAACAATATTTAAACTAGATTGCACTAACCTTTTCTATACAAGGAATATTCAAAAAGTCTTCAAATCACATATCCAATGATTGAATTTGGTGTTTGCTAACTTCCAAAAGTGTTGAAATAGTGTTTTCTATGCTAAAACTCATGATTTCTGTCAGAATAACAGAGTGCATAATAGACCAAAAGCAAGAAATGGATGAAATGGGCCCCAAGGTTGGTTTTTTACTGTTTTTAGGTGATTTGAGATAGTGCATATGCACTATAGCACATAAGCACTATAAAGTGCGTACACACTATGTGAAATCACATCACTCCCCATCCTCCTTACTCCCCATCCTCCCTACTCTCTATCCTACCTACTCTCTCTCCCATCCCCTCCCTCTCTCTCTTCCTACTCTCTCTCCCCTCTCCCATCCTTTACTCTCTCTCAGTCTCCCTCTCCCACCACCTACTCTCTCTACCTCTCTCACCCTCTCTCCTCTCTCATCCTCGCCTCTTTAGATCTCTCACACACACTCTTATCCCCCCTATCTCTCCCCCTCTCCCTCTCCTACTGCCTACTCTTTCTCCTCTCCCATCCCCTACTTTGTCTCTCTTACACACATTCCCATTCCCCCTATCTCTCTCCCTCTCCCTCTCCCTCTCTTACTACCTACTATCTCTCTCTCAAGTTCTCTCTCTCCCTCTCTACTCTCTCTCTCTCCCATCCCATACAAGTTCTCTCTACCACCACCTACTCACTCTCACACTCTCTCCTATTCCCTACTCTGTCTCTCTAACACACACACTCCCATTCCCCCTCTCTCTCTCCCTCTCCCACTCCCTCTCCCACTGCCTACTTTCTCTCCCCCATCCCCTGCTCTCTCTCTCCTCTCCCATCCTCTACTTTCTCACACTTACACTCTCTTCCATTCCCTACTCTGTCTCTCTCACACACACACTCCCATCCCCCCTCTCTCTCTCTCCCTCTCCCACCACCTACTTTCTCTCCCCCATCCCTTTCTCTCTCTCCTCTCCCATCCCCTACTCCCTCACACTAACACTCTCTTCCATCCCCTACTCTGTCTCTCTCTCTCTCTCTCTCTCTCTCTCACTCCCATCCCCCCTCTCTCTCTCCCTCTCCCACCGCCTAATTTCTCTCCCCCATCCCCTGCTCTCTCTCTCCTCTCCCATCCCCTACTCTCTCACACTCACACTCTCTTCCATCCCCTACTTTGTCTCTCTCACACACACTCCCATCCCCCTCCTCTTCCATCCCCTACTCTCTCACACTCACACTCTCTTCCATCCCATACTTTGTCTCTCTCTCACACAAACTCCCATCCCCCCCTCTCTCTCTCTCTCCCATAGCCTACTTTCTCTCCCTCATCCCCTGCTCTCTCTCTCCTCTCCCATCCCCTACTCTCTCACACTCACACTCTCTCCCATCCCCTACTTCGTCTCTCTCTCACACACACTCCCATCCCCCCTCTCTCTTTCCCTCTCCCACCGCCTACTTTCTCTCCCTCATCATCATACTCTCTCTCTGCCACCCCCTACTCTCACACTCTCACACTCTCTCCCATCCCCTACTCTCTCTCTTTTAGAGATACAGACACTCTTATCCCCCCACTCTTCTTCTCTCCCATCCCCTACTCTCTACATTTGTCACACACACTCCCATCCCCCTTATCTCTCTTCCTCTCCCTCTCTCTCTCTCTCTCTCTCTCTCTCTCTCTCTCTCTCTCTCTCTCTCTCTCTCTCTCTCTCTCTCTCTCTCCCCCAACCCTTACTATCACTCTCTCTCTCCCATCCCCTACTCTCTCTAATGCTCTCCCATCCTGTAATCTCACTCTCTCTCTCTTTCTCCCATCCTATACGAGCTCTCCTTGTCACCACCTACTCTCTCTCACACTCTCACACTCTCTCCCATCCCCTACTCTGTCTCTCTTACACGCACACTCCCATCCTCCCTCTCTCTCTCCTCTCCCATTCCCTACTCTCTAGATTTGTCACACACTCCCATCCCCCCTCTCTCCCTTTCCCACTCCCTCTTGCATTGCCTACTATCTCTCTCTCAAGTAGTCTCTCTCCCTTTCTACTTTCTCTCTCACATCCCCTAATCTCACTCTCTCTCTCGCTCCCATCCCGTACGAGCTCTCTCTGCCACCTCCTACTTTCTCTCAAACTCTCACACTCTCTCCCATCCCTTACTCTATCTCTCTTATAAATAAATACACATTCCCATTCCCCCCCCCCCCCTCTCTCTTGCAGTCCCTATCCCACTACCTACTCTCTCCCATCCCCTACTCTATCTCTCTTACACGCTTCCATTCCACCTCTCTCTCTCCCTCCCACTCTATCTCCCACCACCTACTATCTCTCTCTCTCATACTCTCTCCCTCTCTCTCGCATCCCTCTGCCATTGCCTACTCTCTCTATCTCTCTCTCCCTTCTCTCATTCTCTACTCTCTCTCTCTTTCACACACACACACCCATTCCCCCTCTCTCTTCTTCCATCCCCTACTTTTTCTCTCACTCACTCTCCCTCTCCCACTACATACTCTCTCTCTCTCTCTCTCTCTCTCTCTCTCTCTCTCTCTCTCTCTCTCTCTCTCTCTCTATCCCTCTCCCCCTCTCTACTCTCTCTTACATTTTCACACTCTCTCCTATCCCCTACTCTCTCTCTTTCTCTCTTACACTCATTTCTATCCCCCCTTTCTTTACCTCTCCCACTCCCTCTCCCATCGCCTACTCTCTCTTCCATCCCCTATACTCTCTCGAGATACTTTGTCTTCCCCCTCTTCCATTCCATACTCTCTCTCTCAAACACACATGCACTCCCATCCTCCTCTCTCTTACTCTTCCTCTCCCACTTTGTCTCCCACTACTTACTCTCTTTCTCTCTCTCTCTCTCTCTCTCTCTCTCTCTCCCTCTCTCCCTCTCTCCCTCTCCCCCTCTCTACTCTCTCTTACATTTTCACACTCTCTCCTATCCCCTACTCTTTCTCTTTCTCTCTTACACACATTTCTATCCCCCCTTTCTCTCCCTCTCCCAATCCCTCTCTCATCGCCTACTCTCTCTTCCATCCCCTATACTCTCTCGAGCTACTTTGTCTTCCCCCTCTCCCATTCCATACTCTCTCTCTTTCACACACATGCACTCCCATCCTCCTATCTCTCACTCTTCCTCTCCCACTCTGTCTCCCATCGCCTACTCTCTCTTTCCCCCATCACCTACTCTTAATCTCTGTCTCCCAACCTGTACTCTCTCTCACACTTTATTTCTCTCCCATCCCCTACTTTCAATCTCTTTCCCCCATCCCGTAGTCTCTCTTTTTCACCCCTAATCTCTCTCACACTTCCTCTCTCTCGCATCATGTACTCTCTCGGCCACCCCTACTCTCTCTCCCATCCTATACTCTCTTTGCCACCCCTACTCTTTCTCACTTTCTCTCTCCCCTCTCCCATTCCCTTCTTTCTCTCTATCTCTCACACACACACACATGGCCATTCCCTTATCCCCCCACCTAGTTCTCTTATGCAATTTAGGGTTTAATAGTACCTGCACACTATAGTGGACACACACTACTGAGAAATTATGTTTTAGATAGTATGTGTGCACTATAGCATGTGCATGCTGTAGGGTGCAGGCGCTATTGAAAGCTTATTTAAATCCAAGCCTAATGCTTGGTTTTGCCTTGGAGATCCAACCCAAAGGTTTGGAGATTATGAACAGGTCTGAGACGTGTTTTCTAGCAAACATACCAAAAATGATTTTTTTTCTTGTGCGCTCCCCTTCAAGATTCCTCGTGGTTGGGTATCGATAAGATCAGGTTACATGGCATTATAGGTCTCTGTGTTAGCTATCTAACCATATAATTTATTTTTAATTTGAACTATTTCAAACCTTTCATCTATAATTTCTTCTGAATGTATGTTCATTTTTTGTTAAAAACCACCATGTACTAATTGAGCTATAGATTTTAGCTCGTTCATTGAATTTTGCAACAACTTAGTTTTTTAGAAACTAGACTCCATTCTCCACACTTTGAAAAAAAAAATTTTTTGATTTAAGATTAGTTTTCAATTATTTCTAGGGGGAGCACACAGATATTTCATGCTTTTTGGGATGTGTCTAGTTAAAAAAATCATTAAAAAAAAATACACATTATAAATTTACCCAAAAGATGTGCGATAAACTATAGTGCTAAGTAACTTTTGACCAGAGTGATTAAATAATTTCAAAAAAAAAGTTAAAATTTTAGGGGGGCCACACTTTGTACTATGTTATGTTGTTTTGGAATAAATAGTACCACTTTTTGTGGCCCCCCTTTTTGAGGACCTAAAACTAAACCATTTTGAAAAAAAATTAGTAGTTTAGAAACTAGATTCAAAGGACAACGACTTTCATTTTTTTTATATCTTAAAATTTTGAGCATAACTATCTTCAAATTCTTGTTGAAGTTCAAAATTTGTAGATTTCAGGAAAAAGGTGTCCACTTATACCCTCCTTTTGGCACCACAACTTTGTACACTTACCTATATAGTTTATCATTTTAAATATCAATATCATGAACCTCTTGATTGCTTAATTTGATGAGTTGTAATCTTTTACTCATTGGGTGAAGTGATCCCATCTACACTTGATGTGTTGCAATCTTCTTTTCTCCTCCATGTTTTATTCATCTCATCTCTAACATTTTGAATATCTATGTTTCCTTTTCCATTTTTTAACGGACAACTTGGTGCCTTTGATCTTTTTGGACAATATTTGCTTATGTGACCAATCTTCAAATAGTTAAAACATGTGGTTTGACTCAACCACCTTTTGTAATCACTTCTAAAATGTGTTCTAATATAATTTTTAGGAATATGTCCATACTCTTGATAGCAGTGATAACTATACCTTGTATTATAGTCCCAATTATAAGAGTTGTCATTGTTCTTTACCTTTGTCTACTTGTTTGATAACCACTTGGGTTTGGATCTACACTCAAAATCTCTATGTTCATACTTTTGATAGTTATAGAAATATCCTTCAAATCTTTGAGTGTGCATGGTCTTGGTTCTGCATTCATGTTTCTAATGACCTTGTTTGTTTCACTTGTGGAAGTGACCCATGTTCTTCTACTTAACATTTTGATTTACAATCTTGCTCCTGCAAACATTAGTAGTATGACCTATCTTAGAACAATTATGACAAGTAGGTTTGGAGTTCTTACCTATGTTACTTCTTTCTTCCCCACTTTTGGATGATTCTTCTTCTTTGGTACAAGTTTATCTCAATCCAAATTTATCATTATCTAGGGGAACTCATCAATTGTTCAAAGTACTTGATGGCTTCACTAGGTTTATTGAAACTTTCAGCAAACTCCTTTTCCCTTTATAGATCATTTCTTAACTATTCATTCTGTAACTTTAGTGTTGTGATCTCAATGTCTTTACTATTTATTTCATGATTAGAAATCATGACTTGAATCATTGTTTCCAATTGCATGTAAGCAGTCCTATTTATCTCTTATGATTTTTCATCCAATCTGCTAGTCAAAAGTCTTTTGTTCTCTTCAGTTATGAATTTTTCTTCCATAGCTTTCCTTTTTTGTTCAGTCACCTCACGTAGCAATATGGCTTGCGATTCTTGCTCCATCTTTAGATTTTTTATCTCTTTAGCTAGGGTTCTATTCTTTTCCATTAGATCTACAAATGTTGCATCAAATTCATTAGAGTTTCCATTTACAAATAGTTTGGTAGTGTCCATCTCTTTGTATTGTGTGTCATTCTCCTCAATAGAAATTTCCTTCCTTGTTCTTAGTGATTTCTTTAGATCTTCTCTTGCTTCATTCAACTAATGTAGAATGAGTTGTATTTCAATCTCCTAGTTCTCAATAATCTTTTCCAACTTGTAGACTTCCATTTCCAAGATCTTTCCTCAAAGCTACAAAGCTTTACTTTTAAAGGACTTTTGTATGATTCCAATTGTGAGAAATACAATATGAAAGGTGGGTAAAAGCACAAACCTATGTTAGCTTTTATAAAGGAGAAGTGATATCAGAATTTAAAGTCTTCAACTTTAATGACTTAAAAGTGGAATTTGTGCTTAGAATTTGAAGATGATGTAAACTAATAAAATGTGTAAAATTAGATGAAGTTTATGTCTATAATTTTTTTGAGAAAAATTGAGTGAAAATTTTATCTATTTTTTAATTTTTTTAAATTGCTGAAAATATAGAGTTTTTTTCTCGTTAAACAAATATATGGAAATGTTCATATTTTGGTCTAATTTTGGAATATGTTAGAGTCAACATGTATACCTAGTGCACCAAAAAATAAAAATTGAAATTTAGCTAATATTTTTAAAGTTATAACTGGTCAAAGTCAAAGTTATTAAAAATTGACAATTTTTTTCTCCCGTCAAACTTTTTCCCTCAAATCTACATATTTTTTAAATCAAATTACATATTCTTGAAGAAGACTCTCTCCTATAGTGAAACATTAAAAAATAATAATTTTTGAACATGATTTACTATTTTTTTCTTATTTTTGAATAGACATCTTCCTAAATTTTAAAATACCTACTTGTACTATTTTCAAATTATAACATATTATCCATAATCAAAATTTTTGTAAAATTATATAATCATAATATTGACTTTGAGACCTACAAAACTATATTTTTAGTGTTAAAAAAACTTCAATTTAGAAAGTCAAATTGGCCTTCAAAGTGAGAAGTCTGTAGAAGTTCTTATTTTTGCTTGTGTGGCTGCCACCTAGGATGCCACATAGGTAGTTCTGGCCAAAACTATTTCGGTCGTAACCATTTCAGCCAAAAGGGTTTCAGCCATGACCCCCTAGCATATAAAATTATTGTCAATCACTTTTTGGCTATTTTTATGATATTTTGAGTCATTTGAAACATGGGGGTTACGACCAGAACCATTTTGGCCAAAAGTGTTTCGGCCATAACTGTGCATGCCACGTCGATGGGGAAACTTGCCACATATGTACGGCCAAAACTTGTTTGGCCATAACCATTACAGCCGAAACTATTTCGGTCATAACCCCTCCAAATATCAGAAATGGTGACACAAGTTTGTGCTTTCACCCAGGTAAATATTGGGAGAGGGGGTGTGGGTGAATGAGTGCTTCAAACTTTTACTGATAAAAAAATTCACCATACATTCATCTCAGAATTTAACAAGTAAACTGAAATACCATATGTTAGGATTAATCTTAGACAAAAATAACACTTACATGCAAATATAACCAATATCAAAAAATAAGAGATCGCACATAAGAGAACACAAGACACCAAGATTTAACGTGGTTCACCCATTCCTTGGGCTACATCCACCAACAAAAAGTCCAATATTATAATTATCTAATGATTACAAAGAAGCTACAATATCACCATTCATAATGAAATCCCTAACCCTAAGCATTTTTATACAAGCTTTTGCTACTTACAAAATTAGGGCTAGAATAATAGAAAAATAATAGCTGACACCTTTTACAATATAGGGGCATTTTTGGCTTCGGGGGCACTGCCCCCAAAACCCACCATGGGGCCATTGTCCCTCAATCCCACCCTATACTACAACAAGCAGCACACCTAGGGCACTGTTCCAAGACCTTGTAGGGGTGTTGTCCCTTTACCCTATCTTGGGGGCGCTACCCCCAAACCCCTGTACAAATAATATGGGAAGAAAATTGTGACGAATAAATGTCCAAGTCTGATTAGGGTCTACATCACAACAATATCCCACTTGGAGACTAATCAAGGTCCACAATAATAACCTACCACTTGGATACTGATCATAACATTGCTAAACATGTAGCTCCCACTGGAATATCAAACCACCCTAGAATTTTTTGTTTTATTCTATTCAGTCTAGAAGACCAACTAAAGCTAAAGAGGAATTCAACTTCTCCCTTGTCACTACCTTTGTAAACATATCCACTGGATTTTTTTTTGTATGTATCTTATCCAACTTTATTTGTCCATCATCTAAAACTAATCAAATGAAATGGTACCGCAACTAAATGTGTTTTGTCTTTGAATGCAAAGCTTAATTCTTTACAAGATGAATGGCACTCTAGCTATCTATAAACAAATAACTATCCCTCTGACGGTGACCCAATTCTTCCAAGAAGAATTGAACCCATATCATCTCCTTGGTTGCCTATGTAGCAACAACATACTCTACCTCTCTAGTGGATAAAGCATTAACCTTCTATAATCGAGAAACCTAGCTCACTGCTGCCCCACCAATAGTAAATACATTACCTATAGTACTCTACCTAGTATCAATATCCTTTGCCAAATTTGACTCAACATAGCCCTGTAAATTAGTAGTAAAGCCAGAAAAGTGTAAACATTTACTAAATGTTCCTCTAAAATATCTAAAAATCCATTTAAGTGCATTCCAATGCTCAATTCTTGCATGACTCATATACCTACTAATGACTTAGCTCCCACTACATGTGCAATATCTAACCTTGTATATACCATAACATACATCAAGCTTCCTATAGCTAAAGAATAGGGTACCATGGACATCTTATCCTCTTCTTCTTATGTCTTGGGACACATCTCCTTAGTCAACTTCAAATGACTAGGTAAAGTTGTGCTGACAACTTTACCATTCTCCATAGAGAAACATTGCAACACCTTCTCAACATAATTAGCTTGAGATAGTGTCAATTTTCTATTCTTACTATCTTCTCAAATCTTCATACCAAAGATTTATTTTTTATGCCCCAAAATCCTTCATAGAAAATGCATGTGTTAATTGGCATATAGGCCCCTTAATATTGTTGGTCTCAGATTGGTTTTGACAATTGAGTGTCAACACACTTAATAAAATTCTAAGGTTGATGCCAAGTATAATATAGATGCTAAGCAAGTTTCAAGTGTTGAGTAACTATAGGTGCTAAGCAAAGTATAGATTTCTAGTGAACAAAGTTACTATAGGAGCTAAGCAAGATAGAAATGCTATTTGTGCCAAGCATCAGTAAATAGTAAGTGTCGAGTAACACAGAATCAACATATGAGTTCGTGCCTTCACAAACTTAGATGTAAACCATTTTTGGAGCTGACTCAAGATGAATCTCAAAGGATCTAAACGATAAGATCGAATCTATTAAATTCCCTATGAAATCAACATGCAACCAATAAGAAAAATGGAAATATTTCAGCAAGAAAAGATGGATGAATATCAATCATGGATTCATACCTAACCCTAATTCATGAAGCCTTTTTAAGGAGGTTGAGACCCCATAATTTGTGTGTGCATGTGCAAGAAAGAGACAACTTGGTATTGGAATGCAAGGAGAGAATGCTAGTGAAGTCTAAAGGGGTGTAAAGAGTTAAAGAGGAATAGCATTATAGAATCAAGATGATCAGAACTAAGTGTCGGCACTATAAATAGATAGTTATCAGATCAAGAAGGATAAGATCAGATTGGACAGAACAAGGGTCTAGAATTAGCAATTGAAGATTGTAAGTCATCAGATCAAGACATTCTACTATACTTTCTAACCATTGTATTAGGAGAATGAAAATCCTATCATCTAGGTTGGCTTAACAGCTATATTGTAGATCCTTAATAGGGTTGTAAATCCTTTAACAAGGTGACATCCCAAGTGAATGTTTTTAAATCCTTTAGCTAGGTCACTTTTAACAGGGTGTAAAGCCTTTAATAGGGTAGACCTTTCACAAAGAAAATCATTGATGATGGTCAAAATTTGTAACCTTGACAAGTTACATATTGCTGTAGTGATAAGTTGTGGGTGCCATCCCCACCATAGTTTTACCTTCTCATTTTGGAGGGTTGCTGGGTGATCAAATCTTGTGTTATCTATTTTCATGCATTTATTTATTTTCAAGTTAATTAGATTTTTTGGATGCATGCGATTGATTTTAGTTAAATGGTTTTAGAGGTTAAACTTTGGTACTTTTGATTCATCCCCCCCCTCCTTAAAAGTATATCTTCCCACTTGTAAATTCCAACAATTGGTATCAAAGAAAATTTGTCACAAGGAGAATCCTTACAACTTGGAGAAAAGATTTGGAAATTGAAGCCTACAAAACTTGGAAGATGATAGAAACCCAAGAAATTGAGATACATCTCATTCTACATTCTCTAGAAGAATCTAGGGAAGAATTAATGAAATCCTTAAAGAGAATAAGAGAGATTGCCATAGCTAAGAATGATACAAATTACAAGGAGATTGACACTTCAAAAGTGTTTGCAAATAGAGATTCCAAAGAGTTTGATGCAGTAATAGTAGATCTGATGGAGAAGAATAGAGATCAAGTAGAAGAGATTAGAACTCTCAGGATTGAACAAGAATCACAAGCCATCATGCTTTGTGAAGTGATTGAATAGAAGTAAAGAGCCATTGAAGATAAAGCTATGATAGAAGATGACAAGAGAAACCTTACCAAAAGATTGGAGGAAAAGAAAATTGAGTTTGAAAGAATTTCCAATATGCATTTAGACACCCTAAGCCAGATGATGAATGTACATCATGAGCTAAATGTCAAGGACATTGAGATCTCTACACTAAAGATGCAAAATGAAAAATTGTGAAATAACTTGAGAAAAGAAAAGGAAATTTCAAAAAGCTTCAACAAACCTAATGAAACCATCAAGTACTTTGAATAGCTACTAAAATCACCAAGGTCCAGCAATGACACTTCAGGACTAGGATACACTAGCAATGAAGAAGGAGACTCATCCAAGATTGCAAAAGAAAGAAATAACAAAGGTAAGAACACAAAACCCACTTTTCATTTTTGTGGTAAGAAGGCACATACCTCTAATGTGTGCAGGAGAAAGAATGTCAACCAACATGATAAACCTAAAAACATGGGTCACTGTCACAAGTACAATAAACAAGGTCATCAGGCACATGACTACAGGACACCAATATTTGAAGGTCATTGCTGCAATTGCAAGAAGTATGAACATAGAGCTTTTGAATGTAGATCAAAGCTTATGTAGACACCAAATCAACTAACAAAGACAAAGTCATGGACATCACTATAATTGGGACTACAATACTAGGCATAGTTGTCACTATTGTCAAGAGTATGGACACATTTCAGAAAATTGCATAAGAACACATTTTAGTGGAAACTACAATAGATGGTTGAGCCAAACTACATACTTCAATTGTTTGAACTCTAGTCATGTCAGTAGAAATTGCCCAACAAGGTCAAAGGCACCCAATTCAGAGTTCAATAAAGGAAAAGGTAAAGTTGATGTTGAACACATCAAAGGAGAGATAAATAAAACATGGAAGAAGAAAGATAGAAGTAGTACATACAATGAAGAGATCACTTCACCCTAAAGGTTAAGTGATCACACTTCATCCAGCTAAGCAAAAGAAGTTATGTGTAACTGATTTACAAAGCTATATCATACATCAATTCCAAAACAAATAAGTACTAAAAAGGATAGATCAGCATGAATAAAGATGTAAAGTTAAAATTTCAAGTTTTCATAAGTATTGTTGAGTTGTTTTCAAATGCTGAGTAAAACTCTAGTACATATCCAGTGGTTAGTTCCAGTCGAGTTGGTAGTGGATGCCAAGTGAAGGGAAACTTTTAGTAGAAGAAAAGTAATGGAAACTCTAGTCTATGCCAAGTGGTGAAAAACCAATGGAAGCCAAGTCAAGTAGAAATTCTTAACAAGCCAAGTGGACAGTTATACAAGCACTAAGAATTAAATGCTAGGTATTGAAGGGTATATGTTCACATTTTGAATCATTTTTCACCATCGTGAGCAAAAGAGAAAACATGAGAAGAAAGTAGAACAATTTCCAAGCAGTGTTTTAAGCATTTGAGTAGATTTCTACAAAGATTCAGCACAACCTCATCCATTTTAAGGTATTTATACTAGTGTCAAGCTATGTAGTTTCAAATTTTCTTCGTGTTTAAACCCTAGTTCAAAGAAATGGCCTTGAATTCTAGGAAAACTTAGGAGAATGAACCATTTGAAGTTTAGTTAGTGTCAAATGAAGTAAAGAAACCTAATTTTCAACCTATCCCTAAAGTTGCCTACAAGAATGACCTAGTCAGAGCCCTATCTATAATTCTTCCTAAGGTAGTAATGGTGCAAGATGTTAGGAGATGCTATAGTTGCAAAATAGGTGTTATAGGAGATACAAAAATTAGGGAAGCATAGGATAGATTGTGTGAAAATGGAGTCTTGAAGAAAGAATATCAAATCATTGAAAGGAAGGGCTTAACCCGTGCCCTAGAGTTCCCTACTATTTTTAAGACTGAATGGATTAGAATTGTGCTTAGTAGGATGCATGATGGTAGCTTGTGGTTAAAAGATGGACCAATCAAAATATCAAAAAGGATTGTTCATAGGGTAATAGGGTATCAAACCCTAGATTGACATAACACCCTAACAAGTGACTCCAAAGAAGTTATTGAAAAGAATACTGGAGCCAAATGGAATAAGAGAGGCATGGCCATAGATACTATTAAGGATCCTCTTTTTGATTTTGATGTCAGAGTCATATCCCACAAGTTATATCAATCAAGTAGACTCAACAGTGTTCCATGTATTATAGTAGATGTTGGGTACAAACTTCTTAAAAAGGATCATACCTATGATCTTGCAGAACTGCAACTATAGCAAATCAATGAAAATATTGGAGCTATAAGAAGAACAAAGGGAGCCCAATGTAAATTTGGTGCAATTTTATTTTGTATATTTTTCTATGTACAAAATGAATTTCTATCTTTTGAAAAAGTTAGTTGGAAAACAAATAGGTACATTGTAGCCTAGGTAAATGAATACATTAATGACTAGTCATTAATGAATAGTTATTTTGAAGATTTCAAGAATTCAATGAAACAGAGACTTAGGGTTCTAGTCTCACTTGTGGAGAAGGACATAAATGACATTTTATTTCTTGTTGATATTGATTTCACTTACATTCAAGCAATCATACCAAGGGTAAGATGGCTAAGACCTCTTGGTTATGAAATAAACATTGATGAAGCATATGTAGCCATAACAGCTCTACTAGCAGAGGAAGTAGATAAGAGTACCCCACATTTTGGCACATATGATGTGGTGAGATCCAAAGTGGATATGGAACTAAAGATTTCTTCCACATTAAAGAAAAAGGATAAAATAGTGAAAAATATTAGGGCCAAATTTGGAGAAGGCACAATAGAGGTAGAGGAAGATGAAGATGATGAAGATGATGAAGAGGAATAGGGGCAAGGACCACTAGCATTAACCTAAGGCATGGGTGAGGATGTTGAAGAAGAAGAAGGTGTCAAGAAAGAGGAAGAAGCACCTAAGGCAGAGCCCAAAAAGAGGAAAGCAAAAAACTAGCATACTACATAGCCTAAAGGTAAGAAGAAGACAGCCAAGTCAAGCCTAGCAAAACTCAGCACAAGGGTAGATACAAGGGCTATAACAAAATTAGCCAAGTAATAGGAAAAGAAGAAAGATACAAAGTAGGGAGGTCTAGTAGAGAAAAAGAGAAGAAAATATGTGGCACCTCTAGAATCAGATGAGGAGAGAACTGAGTCTAATGATAATGAACAATTTAGTGTGGTAAGTCACACCTCTAAATCTGACTTAGATAATAATTGTGACAATATTAGAGATAATGCTAATTTGACTGGATTTAAAAGTATTAATTTCAATAAGTTAAGTAGAGAGGAGCAGAACATAGTGGAAGAGTCAATTTACACTATGATGGCCAAGTTCAAGAGTACTCCACTTGAGCTTAATAATACCATGCCTAAGGATCTATACTCCATTGTATAAAATAAAGGGCATTATTGCTTAAACATGGAAAAGGAAATAAGAGTCAACTTTGGTTCATGCGATGCCTAGTTTTACTAAAGGTCAAATAAGCAAGGCAAGTAAGAATCATGGGAGAAAATTTTCACTCAAATACACAACCTTTAGCATTCTACAAAATTAGATTGAAGATGTTGTGAAGAAGTCCACTCTCATGTGGAAAGTGATTTATGAACTTTATATAGTCAATGAAGGACAAGAAGATCCCTTTGAGGGAAGAAATAATGATGAGGAAGAGGAGGAAAATGAGGAGGATGAAGAAGAGAAAGATAAGGAATATGTGTCAGTAGAGAAGGAAACACAAGAAGATGATAAGGCAATAGCTAAAGAGAAACAACAAGAACAGAGTGTGCAAGAGACACAAATGCCACCACCTAGTCCTCCACATGAAACAACTACACCTACAGATACAATAACTATCAAGGATGTTCCTAATACTTCTAGTCAGTACATTAACCCATTGACTGCAAAGGATCTCAAAAAGATCCTTCACCAGACTACTTTACAAGCACAATTGTGTACCAATCCTATCTTGGTGACTGTAGAGGAACTTCAAAAGGCCACAACTGAAATAACCAAGGAGAAGGTGAATCCACAAGAACCACCTTCACAAACTCCAACAGCTACAAGTAGACAACCACAAGAGCAACCAACACAAGATGCATTTGCTAAGATTGAATCCACAGTGATAGTAACTTCAACTACCAAGGAGAAAGAAAAGGAGAAGACAAGAAAGAAGGATACCTCTACTCCTACAGCACAAAGTTGAGGTGCACCTCCCCTAATTACAATAATTGATCAAGGTAGAACTAAAGAAGACAAAAAGGAGAGCCCTAAGGAGAAGGAACAAGAGGTAATCCAAATGTTGGTTAATTTTCCTACTACAAGGACTCCTACTAGAACAATACATGAGTCAAGGATTGATGTAGTACCACTACAAATATTAGCACCAGGCTTGAGTTCTACCAAAGTAGCAAGGGTACTTCACTATGGATACCCTCCACTTGATGAGGAGATAGTCATACCAAGATATGACTATAAAACAATGAACATAGAATAGATCAATGAAGTGCAAGAGGCACTGGAGAAGAAGAAAAAGCAAGAGACACTTAGTAATGATTATAGGCAAAGGCAAGCATCGATAGAAATCAAAGATATCTTTCTAGATGCTTTCAACCTGCAATTAAGTGATGAGATAAGCCCATCATGGAGAAATTATCCAACATAGTGGACCATGTACAAAATGAAGACCTAGACACTAATGTCAAATTACTTGAATGGTCTGAGAAAAAATTTCAAATGAAGGTCAATGAGAAAATATCTAGTGAAATTGCACTTTCTCAAGTAGAACTAGCAAAGAAGATAGAGAAGGTGAAAACAATACTTGAGAATATATTCTCACTGTACTCCAAATTGTGTGATTCCTCATACTTCACACAAAAAACAAGCTAGAGGATATTGAGCTTGGAAAGAAACCTCAAAATATCTAGCAAACAACTATCAAAGGATTCAGCTCAAATTGAGAAGCATTTTCCCACAATGCTTCACACTCAAAAGGAATTAGTTGTACAAACAACAGATGACAAAAATATTAAGGCCAAGCTTATACAGATACAGTCTACCATAACCCCTCGCATGGAAGTTTTACAAAAATAAATGGCCTATGTAGAGAATGTCTTGAAGAAAGATCCCAATATTTCTACATTGGAAGGCCTAGTACACCTTGCAGCAGACACAACCATCTAGCCCAGAGCACTGGAAATTGTATTAGACAATTGGGATGCTTTTCTAAAAATCATTATGGAGGTAAATAAATCTTTTTTGGCTAAATATTGCATTCATTCATAGAACCCTTTGACATAAGTGTCCAAAAGGGGGAGATATAAAATAAAATTACGAGAGATAATACATTATGGAGATAATAAATAAGACCCAAAGGGGAAGATAATAAAATTTTGAGTTTTGAGGAGAAATAAGGAGATAAACCCAAAAAATGCAAGGGAAGATGTGTGAAAGGGGGAGTAGAAACATAGTAGACAAGGAAAGGAATGAAAAGGCAGAGATAAAGTGTATCAAATTAAATAGCTTGAGATAAATCCAACATAAGAAATTTTGGATATAGATATGGCACATCAGCTCAGGGTGAGTTACTAGTTTTTTAGGTATATAGTCTTCCACAAAATTTTGAACAAGTTTTTGAAGTTTTGTACATATGCTGAATAAGTTGTATATTATACTCATGGAGATTAGATTCAAAATGTTAATTGTTTTTTACACTCATGTTAAAGGGGGAGATTATTGGTCTCATATTGGTTTTGAAAATTGAGTGTCAACACACTTAAGAAAATTCTAAGGTTGATGATGAGTAAAATATAGATGCCAAGAAAGTTTCATGTGCCAAGGCACTATAGGTGCCGAGAAAAGTATAGGTACTGAGTGAACAGAGTTACTATAGGAGCTGAGCAAGACATAAATGCTATACGTGTTGAGCATTAGTAAAAAATAGGTGTTGAGTAACACAAAATTGATGTATGAGTTTGTGCCTTCACAAACTTAGATGTAAACCATTTTTGGAGTCGACTCAAGATGAATCTCAAAGGATCTAAAAGATAAGATTGAATCTATAACATTCTCTATGAAATCAGCATGCAACTAATAAGAAAAATGGAAAGATTTGAGTGGGAAAAGATGGATGAATATAAATCATGCATTCATACCTAACCCAGATTCATGAAGCCTTTTTAAGGAGGTCTGATCTAGGAGGATCTTTAGGACCTAAAATTGAAGTGTTCTAATTTCTCTCGGAAGCAGTGCCATTGCATAGAGCATAGAATTCTAAATCTGATGCAACTTGAATGGGCAAAAAAGGAGTTCATATGTTTGAGATATCACCAGTCAAAGCTCAGTCAAAAGCTAGTCAACTTAGGGATCAAGTACAAGAAAAAGGTGAAAAAATTATCATCACCTAAGTGGACAAAGTTGGCATCATCAGAAAGGTCTCGTCGTCACGATTCCAATAGTGTTCATTTTGTGGTGTTTCTAAGAAAGGTATCACCCATCTGGTCAGGGCAAAGAAATGACCACAGAACCAAGGATTGGAATTCAAAAATGAAATAGGACAATCCTCTAGAATTCAAAATTTTTGCAACCACTATGGCATCAGTGGACATTGGGACGCAAAATGTTGGAAGCTGCATCCAAAGCTCCATCATTGATCAAGGTCCATAGAGAGACCCAACCACTAGCATGTTGATGAGACCATAGTAGAGCTGGTAGTTGCTACCACTTCTGAAGCAATCCCAGAGGAAACCAAGCCATAGCCTAAGCAACCAATAAAGGAGAGTTCCTTTGAATAGCTCTAGAAGAGCTGGGAATGTCCCTCGTTGAATGTAGCTAGTGTGGTTTTGTGAGAGTAAAACTCATTAAAATTGATTGTAATAGTTTATTTATGAAGTTGTATTTCTTCCTGATTGAGAACTCGTAAGGCTCTTAGAAGCCTTGTCTCTTGTAATTAGTGGAAAGAGATACTTGAGAACTTCTCACTGCAAGATAGAAATTTGTTTCTTGTAGTTTCTTGCAGTTTATTTTAATATGAAGCTTCAGTTGAAGAACATTTTTCAGATAGAGTTGTTGAGAATGGTCAATAGTCACCTTGTATGGTTTTTAGCTTGAAGACTCAGTTGAGGCCATTTTGAAGATACGTCTGAACTCAGTTGAAGTTCTTGAATGATGTTATCAATGACCTCATTATTTCAGATAAACTTGATCCGAGCTATATGGTGGAGCCTTGAATTGGCTATTCCTATATATGAGCAATGTTAGTATGCTAATAGAAACCAAATTTAAATAAAGCTTCTACAAACTAAACAAAATTCATAAACTTCAAGATAGACTAAGATGAGCTCTCAATTGAAAATATGATCCATTAATGGGCTCTCTCAATGAGAAGCTCTCTTGTTGAGTAGCTTTGTCTAAAAAGATAGGATGTATGCTCAAGCTTATGCTTCAAAAAGGGCTTCAAATGGAGTTGGAATTTGGGTGTGAGTGTATGATTTTGATGTAAAATGGCTTCTTAAAATGGAATTATGACTTTACTTCATGGATTGTGTTATTTTGCAAAGGGGAAGGATCCAATTTATAGGCAAGAGGCTTGAGGGTTTGAGGGCTAAGATGCAAGGATGGGAAAAAGCTTATGGAGGGCTCAGATTGCATGACAGGAGAGCACATGGATTGTGCTTCCTTATAGCCAATCAAGGAGTGACACATGTCACATGGTGAGAGGATGGAGGAAAGGGGAAGGATGAGTCAACAAAGGAGGCTCAAGGGATAAAATCTTCATAAAGACCCTCATAATGACTTGTAAGAGCAATAAAAGGGCTTGGAAGAGTCATTTATGGCCTAGTGGACTTCATAAAGTTTTATGGTTGAGATATTTTGAGGGTGATGAGAGAAAATTCGACTTGGACTTGATTAGGAAGGTTTTAAGCTTGCTTAGGCTTGTGCAAATGATTAGAGGATGGATTAGGATGGTTTAGGATTAGCTTAGGGATAGGCAAGTGGATGACATTTAATGAGGGTGGGTGAAGGAGGAGATATTTGTTAACTTTGGCTTGGGTTAGTAATTCTTAACCCATGTTTAGGGAATGTGACAAGGTTAGGAGGGGATTAGGATTAGGGTTAAAGACATCTTCTAGAAGAGTCTAGGCTTTGGATGAGGATAAAGACTTTCTAGAATAGTCTAGAATTTCCTAGGATGAGGATGAAGACTTTCTAGAAGAGTCTAGAACTTCTTAGGATGAGGATAAATTAGATTTTTAGGAAATAAATAAAGTTTTATTTATTTCAAGGGTTTGGGTTGAGGAGATATTTATTAAAACTTTTTTAATAAACATTAGGATTAATATTTAATCTTAATTAAATATTTTGAGTTGGGATTAGGGGTAGGAAATGATGAGATTAGCCTTTAATCGAAATTAAAGAAGGATTAGAAGATTTTGGAAGAGGTTATTGGTCTTAAGGAAATTGGCCAACTTTTGGAATAAATTAATTATTTTGGGATTTTTGGTCAATTTATTAATTAAATAATTAATAAATAAAGAAATAATGTTTAAATAAGATTTAAACATTTTTGGGAGGGATTCCTTAATTAAATATTTTTAATTAAGATAAAGGGATTTAATGGCATAAAATTAATTAATTAATTAATTAATTAATTAATTAATTAATGATGATGTCATCAGGACTTTTTCAGAAAATAAAAATACTTTATTTTCTAAAGGATTTTAGGTGTCTACAATTCCAATGTACAAAGGTGAAGGAATATTTCAAGCTGAGGTACAAATACCATGCTTGAGTAGTTGGAGGAACAATAGAAGCATGTCCGAAGATGGTGAGAGATGAAAAATGTGAACTACCTCTGAGAAGCATTGGGGGATAGGTTTATCATACTCAGTTTTTACTTCTTGCTTTAGGTATTTTAAGTTCCATTTTTGAACAACATCATGAGGAGTTTTGAATTCATGCATTGCCAAAGTGTAAGGCCACACCAGGAAAATGTGATAGTATGTTCAAGAGATTTAGATTGTGGCAAGTGGTAGGATGTTGAATGTGAGATGTTTTGAAGGAACTATACACTTTTGTAGGACCAAAAGTTCTTCAATGGGGAGGTTTGATCTAGGAGGATCTTCAAGACCTAAAATTGAAGTGTTCCAATTTCTCTCAAAAGTAGTGCCATTGCATAGAGCACAAAATTTTGAATCTGAAGCAACTTGAATGGGCAAAAAAGGAGTTCGTATGTCTGAGATATCACCAGTCAAAGGTTGGTCAAAAGCTAATCAAATCAAGGATCAAGGATCAGAAAAAGGTAAAAAATTAATCCTCACCAAATTGGTCGAAGTTGGCATCATCAAAAAACTCTCGTCATCACAATACCAATGGTGTTCATTTGCTCAAAAAAGGAGTTCATATGCAAAAGTTATGAGCAGTCAAAGTTTTCCCTAGGAAAAGTTGACCAGTGATGTGTCATGTCCATACAATGATGTCAGCATGGTGTTGTGGCAATTTAAAATGATGACACATGGCATGTATAGTCAGCATATGATGTGGCAAACATTGCAAGTATAGGATCTAATCATCTGATGACACGTGTCATGGTTTGGCAAGTAACATTGTCCCGCATGGCACGTACATGGCAAGGGCAAGTTTGTCTTTTCAAACAAAATTTAGTTATTAGATTCGAACACATGACCTCTGAGCTCCAAGTCTTGTGCTAGTGACCATTGTACCATAGGCTCTCTTCATAACTATATTGGCATGATGTTTTATTTAACCTTTACCATTGGAAATGGGCCTTTAAAAGTTTGTCGGTGGGGTTTGAACCCCCGACCGGTGGCATATCCAAAATTGACTGGGCCATTGTGCTATTTATGAGCTTGAGTGTATATTTCGTGCAAGTTATTTTTAAACCATGTTAATCTGCCAACTACCTATGTAAAAATAGGTTTATTTGTTAATTTATTAACAATTCACCCACAAATTTGTCATAAGGCTAATCCCCTAAAATGACCAAAGGGGGATTTCAGATATGGGGTTAATTAATAAGCCCTATATTAAACACAATTTGTTTAAGCCTAATTTTGGCTTATTTTTATGTATAAAAGGGGACTAGGAGGGTCTTCCTAGGGGGATCGATTGATCATCCAATTCTTTGGATCTGACTCTTCTCAAGCCAATTCTTCTCGTAGCAATTCTTCTTGTAAGCCAAGCTTTCCTTGGAGGAATTTTTGTAACTTGGTGAAGAATCTACGTTTTGTAAAAGCTATTGCAAAGCTTCTTCTTTTTCTTCTATAAGGACATCTTGCCGATGTAGGAGCTATTGTCATAGGTGGAGCTACTTTCTTGAGGCCTCTTGTAAGGTGAAAGCTAACTTCTTTTTGTAACCTATGGCATTTCCAAGTCTTGAAGGCAATAGATCGATTCATTTTTTTGGCGAATCCGAAGATGTAGCCAATTTTTGGCGAACTTTGTTATCATTGTAGTTCTATTCTTTTGTGATTTTCTTGCAGTCATTTCTTTGAGCTTAGTAGATTAGAGATTTGAATTTACATGTTGGATTCAGATTGATAATTAAAAGATACTGATGTTAGATTTTACTAATGTAATCTTTGTAAGTCTAACTCATGAACTATTTTGAGTAAGTACTTGATTAGTTTTACAGATCAAGTGGTATCTGAGATAGAACCACTGGTCATTTACGGATCATGTTTGGTATCAGAGTAGGTTACTAAGCTCTTTTTGTAGTTAATCACAAAATGGCATCCGAATCAGGTGAAGCATCCATATTGATGAGATCATCAATGGTACGAGAGTTCTTTGAGATGAAGAAGATGATCAATACTATTTTTCATGGTCATTGTGAAAAGTCTGACAAGGTGCAGAGGCTAGAGGAGGAAAATCATCATTTGCAGAAAGAGAATGAAGAATTGAAGAGATTGTTCAAAGAGGCTAATGTGGAAAAGCAAAGGTTGGAGATCCTATTACAAGAGATCACTGAAGAGCAGAACAGGCAGAGTTCTCTTGTATCTAAGAGTGGCCGTATTTGTGAGTTTCATCCACATTATGAGGATACATCATCCTCATACTCCTTGCTTACCCTGCCTAATAGTACAAGGGCCTCTTCAGTGATAAAGCCATTGGCCAAGTTTTCTTGTGGCCACGATTGGGCGAATTCTCCTACTGCAGTAGAGTGTGTTTATTGTCAATAGATGGAGTACCTTAAGACTCTTAATCTGCTGGATAGTGACAACAATTATCTTGAAGTATCTTCTTCCATAGACTAGAAGAAGTTAGCAGAGGATTAGCAGAGCTCTTTTGTGCACTTTGAGAAGCACACAAAAGGTATCAGAATGAAGCTGCTAGGAAAGATGGGTTTCAAAGGAAAGGGCCTTTGTGTTTCTGAGCAAGGTATCACTAGTCTGGTCAAGGCAAAGAAATGACCACAGAACCAAGGATTGGGATTTAGAAGGGAAACAAGAAAATCCTCTAGAATTCAAAATTTTTGCATCCACTGTGGCATCAGTGGACATTGGGACACAAAATGTTGGAAGCTACATCCAGAGCTCCATCGTCGATCAAGGTCCATAGAGAGACCCAACCACTAGCATGTTGATGAGACGATAGCAGAGCCAGTAGTTGCTACCACCTCTGAAGAAATCCCAGAGGAAACCAAGCCACAACTTGAGCATCCAATAAAGGAGAGTTCCTTCGAACAACTCCGAAAGAGCTAGGAATGTCGCTCGTCGAATGTATCTAGTGTGGTTTTGTGAGAGTAAAACTCATTAAAATTTATTGTAATAGTTTATTTATGAAGTTGTATTTCTTCCTGATTGAGAACTTGAAAGGCTCTTAGAAGCCTTGTCTCTTGTAATCAGTGGAAAGAGATACTTGAAAACTTCTTACTGCAGGATAGAAATTTGTTTCTTGTAGTTTCTTGCAGTTTCTTTTAGTGTGAAGCTTCAGTTGAAGAACACTTTTTAGATAGAGTTGTTCAAAATGGTTAAGAATGATCTTGTATGTTTTCAGCTTGAAGACTCAGTTGAGGCCATTTTGATGATACGTCTAAACTCAGTTGAAGTTCTTGAAGGATGTTATCAATGACCTCATTATTTTCAATGAACGTGACCCAAGCTGTATGGTGGAGCCTTGAATCAACTATTCCAACGTACAAAGATGAAGGAATATTTCAAGCTAAGGCACAGATACCATGCTTGAGTAGTTGGAGGAGCAATAGAAGCATGTCCAAAGATGGTGAGAGATGTAGAATGTGAACTGTTGGCGCTCAAAATTGCCTTCCCAATTTTGAGCACCATTGAAAAAATCAAGCCCTTAAACGCTTTTAAAATGCATATGTGTCTAGTTATACCCGGTTGTCCATTCGAGACCCCTAAGGTGTTTAATGCTTCTGGCACCTTCCATTCAGCCTACCTACCTATTCCATATGGTCAAATCATCATTCTGACCTATTCGGCGAAGTCCTATTTTGAACAATTGGCAATCTTGACAACGAGAGGAGGTTGTGTTTGCCATTGAATATCTCGCACCCAAAAATGTATCATGACTTGCCATTTTGAGATTATCTAGTGTGCATACCCAAGAACCTACACTTCAAATTTTGAGTCATTTCAAGTTTGTCTGACTAGGTTTTGAATCCCTCAAAGTTGGTCAGTTACTATTTTTCATGCTTTTGCACTTTGCACCTAATTTCGGGAAGCCCTATTTGACGTGCTATAACTTTGACCCAATTGACTAAAATGCTAAATTTCCTTTTGCATTGCATGGTAGACATCAAAGACTTCCTATCTTTCAATTTTCAAGTCTTGACGAGTCCGTTTGATCATTTCTTAAATTCGATTCCAAACGCAATTTATGACTTTTTACTAGTGTCAGCACTTGCAGATTTATCAGTACCTCTATTCGTGATGTTATAACTTGAAATTTGTGATCGACAAGATCAAATGGATTGTTCCCCTGTGTTTTCCACTGAAAATACTATAAGTGTGTCAGTTTTTAAGCCTTGACGAATCCGTATGCACATTTTTCTAGGTCAATTCCATTCGCAAAAAATTCTTTCTGTCAGCATGTCTAGTCTGCAAATTTTGAGTAGCCCATTTTGAACATCCACCAGTTGCGCCTAGTTATTTGTCATGAGCTGAAATTGTGGAATCATAGTGTCCTCATGGCAAAGTACCACTGCCCCAGTTTTTAGAATCTCACGTACCCTTTTGTCCAGTTTTCCAAGCCATTTCCAAATGCACTTTCCAGTTTTCTAACATGTTTATCTGCAGGTGAATTTAAGTTGGCAACTTGGGGGGTCGATATCTTTTGACCCCGATGTCGTCATGCGATGAGATCTGACAGGGTTGTTGAACGTGTCAAAGAGATGATATATCTTGAGTTTCAAAGTTATGTCAGATGTTTGAATTAGTTTTTAAGACCAGCTTACAGGCCCTGTCATCAGAAAGTCACAGTTTTCAAAGAGCAGAATAAATGTGTTTTCAATGATCAATTTGTGATCAAATTTGAATCCAATCAATTTGAGAGGGTCCATGGATCAGTTTGCTAGTTCAGTTGTCTGGAAACAAAATTTTTTTAGCCAGACCCACTTTGGGGTCCGACTGATTCTATTAAATAGATAGAAGATGGCGTACAGTTTTGGATGAAAAGCAAGAAAGGGTCTTTTCGACAATAGCATCACATAAAGTAGAGATAGATAGTCTGATGGAGCAAAATAGAATGATGAGAAATGAATTAGCAATGATAAAGGATCAAAAGGATGCTTTAGAACTGCAGCTTAGGGAGGCAAAGAGCACTCTGCAGGATAGAGGATTTCCTAGGTATGGTCATTTTGTCTTTGGCATAATTGTTGTGTTGCAGTCCCATATCACTCCTTACTTGGCAGATTAAGTTTCAGCATGTGAATAACCTAAGGAATAGGGAGCTTTCTCCATGCAATCATAAGACAATCACGATGTTTGTGCAAGGGGGCAATCCAAAGCATAGAAGCTTATAAGGGAAGATTTTAGGTTTGAAACATTAATTCAAAACTTACATGCCTTGGCAACTCCTCTAAATGCCTGGGGCTTGTAAAAGAGGATTTGACAAAAAACAAATAGAGAGTAGACTACTCCGCACATGAAAGAGTGGACCCTAGCAAGCATAGAAAATGAGGAGCCGGCTAGGAGAAAGAACCTGCAAGCATCAAAGTTTATGAAGGAAAAGATTTTAAAGAATGGCAATCCAAGTAGCATCTAAATTTAAAAGGTGAAAGCCCCGTGCATATGAAGGCTCAGGGGGGAGCAAAGAAAAATTAACTCATCTCTTAAGCGAACAGCCCAGGCCTCGAACAATGCTACTCACAATGCCAAAAATGAGCAGCTCCATGCCAACAAGAAGGACACCCATGCTGGAAGCGGCTAGGAGCCCACGCAGGACATAGTGAAAAGGTCTTAGAGCAAACCTATTCAACATGGAGGTAATGCCAAGGGCCAGTCACCAAGTCTAGTAGGCAGTCAAGGTGGAGGCGTCTTCAAATATCCATGCAAGAAGCACGCATGTGCAAGGAAAATGCAACAAAGGCATCATTGAGCAAGGAAGCTACCAATACTAAAGTAGCCTCACGCAAATATGAGCAAGAACACACATCTTGCAGACAAGACAAAACAGTTCACGCACTGAAGAAAGCAAAAATTAAAGCAAAAACTAAAGAAACTAAAGGAGCTGCAGTCACGCAAAAAATAGAGATATCCACACAAATGCTGTAGGAAGAAAGAGAATTCACTTAAATACAAAGCAAAGAACTCCACGCAATGGAGGGCATACTAGCGTTAAAACAAAATTGGATGGGTTGTTGCGCTATTTTAGAGCTTGAGCGTATATTTCATGCAAGTTATTTTTAAACCATGTTAATCTGCCAACTATCTATGTAAAAATAGGTTTATTTTTTAATTTATTAACAATTCACCCACAAATTTGTGATAAGGCTAATCCTCTAAAATGGCCAAAGGGGGATTTCAAATATGGGGTTAATTAATAAGCCCCATAATAAACAATTTGTTTAAGCCTAATTTTGGTTTATTTTTATGTATAAAAGGGGACTAGGAGGGTCTTCCTAGGGGGATCAATTAATCATCCAATTCTTTGGATCCGACTCTTCTCAAACCAATTCTTCTCATAGCAATTCTTCTTGTAAACCAAGCTTTCCTTGGAGGAATTTTTGTAACTTGGCGAAGAATCTACGTTTTGTAAAAGTCATTGCAAAGCTTCTTCTTTGTCTTCTATAAGGATGTCTTGCCGACATGGGAGCTATTCTCATAGGTGGAACTTCTTTCTTGAGGCCTCTTGTAAGGTGAAAGTTGACTTCTTTTTGTAACCTGTGGTGTTTCCAAGTCTTGAAGGCAATAGATCGATTCATTTTTTTGGTGAATCTGGAGACGTAGCTAATTTTTGGTGAACTCTATTATCATCTCGGTTATATTCTTTTGTGATTTTCTTGCAGTCATTTCTTTGAGCTTAGTAGATTAGAGATTTGAATTTACATGTTGGATTCTAATCGACAATTAAAAGATCCTGATGTAAGATTTTACTAATGTAATCTTTGTAAGTCTAACTCATGAACTATTCCAAGAAAGTACTTTATTAGTTTTGTGAATCAAGTGGTATATGAGATAGAACCATTGGTCATTTATAGATCAAGGTCAAGACCCTATAATTCATGTGTGCATGTGTGAGAAAGAGAGAGCATGGTATTGGAATGCAAGGAGAGAATGCTAGCAAAGTTTAAGGGGGTGTAAAGAGTTAGAAGAGGAATAGGATTGTAGAATCAAGTTCATCATAATAATGTATCAGCATTATGAATAGAGAGTTATCAAATTAGGAAGGATCAAATCAGATTGAATAGAACAAGGTTCTGGAATCAGCAATTGAAGATTGTAAGTCATCAGATCAAGACATTCTACTATACTTTCCAACCATTGTAATAGGAGAATGAAAATTCTATCATCTAGGTTGGCTTAATAGCTAGATTGTAGATCCTTAATAGGGTTGTAAATCCTTTAACAGGGTGACATTCCAAGTGAATGTTTTTAAATCCTTTAGCTAGCTTACTTTTAATAGGGTGTGAAGCCTTTAATAGGGTGGTCCTTTCACAAGTTAGATCATTTATGATGGTCAAACTTTGTAACCTTGACAAGTTACATATTGCTATAGTGATAAGTTGTGGGTGTCATCCCCACCCCAATTTTACTTTCACATTTTGGAGGGTTTTTGGGTGATCAAATCTTGTGTTATCTATTTTCATGCACGTCTTTACTTTCAAGTTAATTAGATGTGTTAGATGAATGTGATTTATTTTAGTTAAATGGTTTTAGTGGTTAAAGTTTGGTACTTTTGATTCAACCACCCCCCCCCCCTCTCAGAAGTATAGCTTCCCACTTCTAAATTCCAACAAATATAATCCATGTTAGACCCAACTACAAGCATATCATCAACATATAAACATAAAATAATGTAGTTGTCATCATCCAACCTCTTAAAATAAATGCAATGATTTGAATGGGACCTAGTATATCCATGCTCATGCATAGAACTATCAAATTTTAGATACCATTGTCGAGGTGCTTGCTTCAAGCCATATAAAATTTTCTTTAATTTGCACACAACGTTTCCCTTACCTTTGACCTCAAATCCCTATTGTTGAGCCATATATATATCTTCATCTAAATCACCATGAAGGAAGGTTGTTTTAACATCAAGATACTCCAAATGCAAATCTTTAGTAGCCATAATACTTAAAACACTACAAATAGAAGTCATCTTAAAACAGGAGAGAATATATCATCAATATTGATACACTTTTTCTATGCAAATCCTTTTACCACTAACTCGGCTTTAAATCTATTCAGCTCCAGCCTCTTCTTTTAACTTGTAAAGCCACTTATTTTGTAAAGCCCATTACTTGGAGGCAACTTGCATAAATCTCATGTCTTATTTTTTAGCAAAGAGTCCATTTCTTCTTTCATTGCAAACTCCCATTGAATCTTTGTATCCACCTACACAACTTCATCATAACATTCAGGTTCACCAGCATCTGTTAGTAAAATAAAATACAAAGAGGAAGAAAATATTTCTAGAGGTCTAATTTGCCTTGTTGACCATCTAACATTCACTGGTGTGTGTGGTATCTATTGTTGCAGTTGTTGCACATCATGAGGAATTGCTAGAACATCATCTTTTGGAGTATCATCCAACACTACATAATCATCTTCTTTCTTCTCATGTTGTCACAATATAACTTTGTACAACACTTTCTCATTGTATTAGACATCCTTTCTTCCTACAATTTTATTATTTTGAAAATCCAAAAGCCTATAAAAAAATTCGTTAATGTCATATCAAAAAAATACACATTTCTTTGACTTAGTTTCGAGGTTAGTTCTATTTTCAAAATCTATATGAGCAAATGCTTCACAACCAAAGGTTTTGAGAAAAGAGTAACTCACCTCCTTACCAGTCCATGCTTTCTCTATTATACCACAACCCAAAAGAGTGGAGGGACCTATATTAATCAATTATACAATAGTATTGATAGCCTCCACCCACATATGTAAGGGCAACCCAACATGTAACCTCATGCTCCTTGCACACTCCATTATAGTCATGTTCATGTGTTTAGCCACTCCATTTTCCTACGGAGTCCTTGGAATATTTTTCTATCTATGAATACCATTAATGGAGCAATAATCTTCAAATTCATTACTACAATACTCACCACCATTATCAGATTTGAGACATTTTAATTTCTTACCAGTCTCATTTTCAACCAAGCATTTTCATTTCTTAAAACTTTGAAATACATCAAATTTCTATCTAAGGAAATAAACCCATACTTTTCTTGTTACATCATCAATAAATATAACATAATAATGAGAGCCACCAAGGGAAGATACCTAAGCCAATCCCCATACATCTATATGCACAAGCTCTAATTTCTCTCTTTTATTTTCCTTCTCAGTCTTCACAAAACTCATTCTCTCTTTTTTTTTCCATACACACAACTTTCACATAAATCCATATTAACACATTTTAGACCTAGTAAAAATTTCTTTGAATGAAGTACTCTCATACCTTTCTCACTCATGTGCCCAAGTCTCTAGTGTTATAGTGCAATTTTAGAATCCATAGCAGCTATTTTTTCTCCCTGCTCAATTGCAACAATTGTTCGTGAACATTCATTTTTCTCTGAAACAATTAAAGTAGAATGAACAATATGACTTGTATAAAGATATATGGTGCCCACCTTCACACCTTTTGCTACTACAAGGGAACCTTTTGAAACCTTCCAATTTTTATCATTAAAAGTAACTATACAACCCTCATCGCCAAGTTGCCCTACTGAAATTAAATTCTTACTCAGCTTTGGAACATATCTTACCTCATGTAGTAGCCAATGATTCCCATTTTACAACTTAATCTTAACTTTTCCCTTTCCAACAATCTGACTGGGTTCATTATCCCCCAAATAAACAAGCCCAAAATCCCCTTCGACATAATCAATGAAATAACCTCTATGATGTATGGCATGAAATGAAGCACCAGAATCTAAAAGCCATGAATTATCAACACTTTCTAAAGACAGAAGCAAAGCATCCTCTTCGGATTTATTACTTACCACATTTGCCTCCTTGCCTCCATCTTGCTTTTCTTCTTCATTTTTCTTTCGAGTCTAGTAGTTTTTCTTCTTATGCCCTATTTTACCACAACACTAACAATCATTTGGTCCTCTTGATTGAGACCTCCTCCCCTTTGACTTTCCTCTTGATATTTCCTCTTTTAGTCGTTCTTCCTCTAATTATTGCATTCAAAGCACTTCTTGATGTAGATCCATTTGAGGATTTCCTACAAGTTTCCTCACTCAAAATAACACAAATCACATCATCATATTTTAGGGTACTAGATCCAAGAACAAAATTAATCACACCTATTACCAAGCTATTCCAACTTTTAGGCGAAGAACAAAAAATTAGGAGAACCCTAATTTCTTCATCAAAATTGCTACCCATAGAAGATAACTAACTAGTAATAGTATTAAACTAATTTAAATGATCTACAATAGATCTACTTTCTACCATTTTCATATTAAATAAATGCTTCATGAGATATACCTTATTTGAAGTGGAGGGCTTTTCAAACAATTTCTTTAGGGTTTCCATCAACTCTTCCATTGCCTTTGCTTTTGTAATATTAAATGTCACCAATGGTGCCAAGAATAATCGAATACTTCCAAGTGTATTTCTATCTAAAAGATCCTAGTCCTCATTTGACATAGATCCATTATTCTTGGTTTTTCCTTCCAATGGCTTCCATAAATCCTTCTGATAAAGATAGTCTTCCATTTTCATCTTCCACAACTAAAAGTTCTCCCCATTAAACTTGTCAACCCTCAGCTTACTCTCATCTAGTGTTGCTCCCACTCAACCATGAGACTCCCACTCAACCATGAGACCTTCTTGCAGAGGATCGCTAAAAAAAAAATGATGACCTTATGGCTCTAATACCACTTGTTAGCATTAACCTTATATAGAACTAATAGTTACATGCAAATATGACCAATATCAAAAATAAAGAGATTGCACGTAAGAGAACACAAGACACCAAGATTTAATGTTGTTCACCCAATCCCTAAGCTATATCCACCAACAACATGTCCAATATTATTATTATCTAGTGATTACTAACTAATTACAATATGTAATCCCTTATAGCTCAATATCAATGCAAGAAGCTACAATATCACCATTCATAATGAAATCTCTATCCCTAAGGCTTTTTATACAAGCATTTACCACTTACAAAATTAGGGCTAGAATAATAGAAAAATAATAGCCAACACCTTTTACAATATAAGGGCATTTTTGGCTTTGGGGGCATTGCCCCTATAAACCTCCACGACTATGTTTCTCCTCAACCCCACCCTATACTGCGATAGGGAGTGCACTTGGGGCACTACCCTAGGACCCCATAGGGGCAATGCCCCTTGACCCCATCTTGGCAGAGCTACTTCCAAACCCCCATAGAAATAATATGGGGGAAAACTTGTGCCAAATAAATCTCCAAGTCTAATTAGGATCCACATCAGAACACCATATAAAGCATATACATCTAAAGTATGTAAACAAGTAACCATTCACACATGTATGACAAAAGATATGATTTACCTAGAAACCCTCCAATGAGAAGGTAAAACTGGGGTAGGGATGACACCCATAAATCTTCACTACTATATCAATAAAGTGTATCTAATGAAGGTTAAAATGTTTTATCATTAAACATGATCTACCCTATGAAAGGTCTGCTCTGTTAAAAGCTTACAAAGACTATTAGGTCTTACCTTGTTAAAGGTTTTAAACACCCTATTAGAATTCTGCCTGATTAAAGGACTTTAACTCATAATTAAGTAAGCACCTTGTTAGAGGATTTCAATATAGCCTATTAGGACTACTCTGTTAAGAGATTTAATTGATTCACCTATTAGAATTTGTCAGCAATGATTCTACAATTAGCACTCTATTTCTCGATGTCAAATCACCTGCATACCGATGTATGCTTGATCATTTCTAATCAGATGTCTCTCTATTGTCCACTATTTCCTTTCCTTTATTCTCCTTTAACTAATTTTTGCAATGTAACTCAAATCATAATACCTTGGTCATCATGAATGTCCTATTTGTGCATGCAAACTCTCTCTCTCTCTCTCTCTCTCTCTCTCTCTCTCTCTCTCTCTCTATCTCTCTATCTCTCTATCTATTTATAGAACTAGGTGACTTAGGATTAGGTATGAATAAATGGCTATGATTCATCCATATTTCTACATAAACCTTCCCTTTTCTAGATTGGATGCATGTAATACATATTGATTCATACTTAAGATTTTCCCTTATCAACAAAAGATCATAAATAAATCTTTAAGTTAGCTTTAAAATGTTTTACATAGTAGTTTGTGCCAATAGAAACAACTATGTCAAAACTATGTTACTCAGCATCTGAATTCCTTGGTGCTTGACACATACTATCTACTCAGCATCACTTGACATATACTATCTACTCATCACTTGAATGACTTGACACATGAGTGACTCAAAACTCATTGTTTACTCGGCATGCTCAAACTTATATGTTGTGCTTGATATATGTTACTTCTTTTACATGAACTAAGTAAATGACTTAAGTGTGTAGACACTCACTTGTCAACACCAATCTAAGATTAACAAATCCCTAGCTTATTCAGCTCCACTTTCACCTACAAGAAAGTATTCATGTCTGAACTAGGGGGTGTTGTGATTTTGGATAGGGGTCATGGGTGAGGATGATTGTAAGTCAGAGAAGGGGGGAGGTAGAAGGAGGAATGAACCAAGGAGGTAGGAAAGAGGCTAGGGATAGTAACAGGTTCAAGATTATATTTCCTCAAAGTGGAGGTAGCTATTAAAGGGGAGTCTATAGTTTCTTTCCTAGTGGTCAAGTCCACAATATCCATGCTAAAACTGGTAGAGACATGGAAAGGTTGCTAAGAGGCTTATTTAGTGTTAGCATGGGACTTAGAAGAATCATTAGCATCCTATACAATGTAGTTAATCCTCCTCAAAAAAATTTAATGATAAGGTTGTTTAATGTTTTCCTCACTATCATTGGACTCAGAGTCCAAGTTGAGCTCATAAATGATTTTTTGTTCTTTTTCCTCTTTCTTTTTGATTGTGCTATTAAGAAAGCAGAGGGATCTCCTCCTACCTCCCATCCACTTAGTACTAATATTTCTAAGGTCAACCTATAGCTTAGGTTTAGATTTAGGGAAATACATGATGTGTGCGCCCTTAGCTTTCCTACTATGAGAATAAGGGGAAGATTGAGATATAATAAGAAAACTAGGTATGAAGGTAGAAACAACTAGAGGAGAATCATTAGGTGCAAGCAGTTGAATAAGCATAATGTTCCTAGGTAGAAATCTTTATGGATGTTATACATTCTAAAAATCAAACTCTAATGAAGGATGTTGTAATTTTTTCCCTCAACCATGTACATTTGCTCATATCCATAAGTGAAGCTTGTAAATCCATTAACACAAAGAAAGGGAAACAATTATTTTCATGATAATGAAAATGATTTAACAGAGGTAAGTGGTAATAGTAACTTTCTTTGTATCTTCCTTCTAGAGTAAAGCATTTCATTATCAGGAAGAAGACATCACCCCATGGGCCCAGCAATCTTTCTATGCTAAAACCATCATAAAAACAAATTGATGCCTCGCATTCTTTGAAGAACCAATTCATATTGGCCTCATTCACTTTCTTAGTAACCCTTCTCTACTTCTTACCCTTCATAGATAACCCTATAGCTTGAGAAATGACTTCCTCATTAATCTCAAACATAATGCCACCAACTGTGACATGTCGTTTAGGCTAAGTGTTTACCAATTGCATGGAAACCAACTCATCATGTCCTTCCATGCCCTCCATAAAAGAAAGGAGGTCACCCTTAGTAGTGTAAATCCATGCACATACCATAAAACACCACTCCTATTTCATATGTCTACGGTGAATTTTGTCCAAATCACAACCCGTGTGGACTAGGACCTCTGGATCCTCGAGATCTTCTAGCTTGGTGGTGCTTTTTATTTTGCTAAATAAACTAGCCTTAGGGAGTAAATAATTTTTGGCTTTATAAGAATAGATCTTCTAGAAATGTCAGTTATCATAATTATAATTTCAGCCACTTTACAAGGAAAATTGATAGTATGTCAACACATGAAAAATAATCAACAACAAGCATTTTTTATAAATGCAATTATATTGGGAGTCGATGCAATCATGTCACAGTAAGATTTTGCATTTATCATTAAATTTCCATCCTATTTTCTACTTAGTGGGTCCTTCCCAAATCTTTAAGTTTCCATATATCCCTATAGGTGATGTGATGTTTTCCCCCATATTTATCATCCACCTAGATTTTCCATCCAAAAAGAGATCTAAAAGGGTGTCATATCACCATCTATAGAAATTGATTTAAAACATATTCCATTAGGCATTGAGTGTTCTTCACTAATAGTGAGAGTAATGATACAAGAAGGGATTGACACCACCTATCTCCAAGACCTAAGCCTCCTCATTCCCAATCCCAAACCAACCAACTTATCATCCACACAGTTTCCCTCCCGTAAGGTTTACAAAATTGTCCTTACCCCTATTCTATCAGGGTACATTCTAACATCCAATAAAAAACCTACTAGTGACCAACCCATCTTTTACCACTAATTAAAAACTTCAACAATTAAGGTCCTTCCTAAATGGGCCATAAATTTGATCCCCCATATTAGGGTCAAGGTTGTTTAGATGTGGAGACAAATCAAACTCAAAGGCTATTTTCTCTCACTTTATTAGGCATTCATTTTTCCCCAAACTATTATTGTGGGGACTTGGAGGAAGAGTCACCAAGATAAGGTCAAGGAGAAGCACCCCTTGTGGGGTCCTAGGGTAGAACCTCAAGTGTGCTCCCTATGACAGTACATGGTCAGTTCAAGGGGAAATACCCCCATGGGGGTTTTTGAGGGCAATGTCCCCAAAGCCAAAAATGAATTTACTATTTTAAAGGCATCAATTGATATTTTTCTATTGGATGACTTATTCTAGCACTAATTTTGTAAGCAAGAAAAGCTTGTATAAAATGGACTAGTGTTAGGGATTTCATAATGTGTGGTGATATTGTAGCTTCTTGTAGCAAGATTGATTTGTAAAGTATTGTGGATTGTAATCATAGGATAATAATAGTATTGGACTTGTTGTTAGTGAAAATAGCCAAGGGATTGGGTGAACCACATTAAATATTCATGTCTTTTTTTCTCTTCTATGTGATTTATTATTTTATGATATTGTTTAAATTTGTATGTAATTATCATTTCTATCTATAATTAATCCTAACAAAGGCCTCTACCATATTATGAAATTTATTACCCAAATTTATTACATGTGTTAAAATCATTTTCTGAATTCATCCCTAAAATTACCACCCCTGGCTTAGCCACATCATCAAAGTTGATGTTGATTCTATTGTGATGTGGAGCCTAATTAGACTCGAAGGTTTATTCAGTGTGGTTTTCTCCCCATATTATTTCTATAGGGGTTTGAGGGTAGTGCCCCCAAGATGGGGTCAAGGGGCAGCACCCCTATGGGGTCCTGGGGTAATGCTTGCATAGGGGTTTTGGGGACCAATGCCCTTGAAGCCAAAAATGACCTTATGTTGTAAAAGGCATCGGTTGTTATTTTCCTATTGGACAACTTATTATAGCCCTAATTTTGTAAGTGGTAAAAATCATGAACAAAAAGATTTAGGGTTATGGATTTCATTATGTAATGGTGATTTTGTAGCTTCTTGTGGCAGTATTGAGCTATAAGGGATTTTGGATTGTAATCACTAGACAATAATAATATTGGACTTTTTTTTGGTGGATGTATCCCAAGGATTAGGTGAACCACATTAAATCTTGGTGTATTGTGTTCTCTTCTGTGCGATATATTATTTTATGATATTGGTTATATTTGCATGTAACTATTATTTTTCTTTGTGGTTAATCCTAACAAGTGGTATTAGAGTTAAACAACCATCACTTTTATTTTTCTTAGCCAGACCATCGTCCTTTTTTTCTTAGTGATCCTCTACAAGAAGATCTCATGATTGAATGTAAGTCTCACGATTGAGTGAGAGCAATGGCATATGGGGGTAAGCTAAAGGTGGAGAAGTTTAATAGGCAGAGCTTTTAGTTATGGAAGATGCAAATGGAGGACTATCTTTATCAAAAGGATTTATGGAAGCCATTGGAAGGAAAATCCAAAAAACAAGGAACTATGACAGATGAGGACTAGAAGATTTTGGGAAAAAAGTCACTTGGAAGCATTCGATTATGATTGGCACTATTAGAGAAATTTAACATTACAAAAGCAAAGATGATGGAAGAGTTGATGCAAACCCTACTGAAGCTTTATGAAAAGCCCACCACTTCAAATAAGGTATTTCTCATGAAGCTTTTATTTAATATGAAGATGATATAAGGTAGATCTATTGCAGATCATTTCAATGAGTTTAATATTATTAATAGTTAGTTATCTTCTATGGGTATAAATTTTGATGAAGAAATTAGGGATCTCATGATTTTGTGTTCTCTGCCTGAAAGCTGGAAGAGCTTGGTAATGGTTGAGTAATTGTATTTCTACATCTAATACCCTAAAATTTGATAATGTGATTGGTGTAATTATGAGTTAAGAAACTCATAGGAAAACCTTAGGTGGATCTACACTAGGAAGTGCTTTGAATGCACAAAGCAGAAGTAGAACAACTAAGACAGGAGATAATTCTAGAAATCAGAGGAAATCAAGAGGAAAGTCAAAGAGAAGAGGTTTCAGTCTAGAGGATCAAGAGATTGTTGGTATTATGGTAAACCAAGGCATAAGAAGAAAGATTGTTGGACTTGAAAGAATAATAAAGGAGATAAACTAGAAGGGAACAAGGAGAAAAATGTGGTAAGTAAGAAATCCGAAGAGGATGCTTTTCTTCTTTCTTTAGAATGTATTGATGATTCATGGGTTTTAGATTCTAGTGCTTCATCTCATGCTACACCCTATAGAGGTTATTTTATTGATTATGTCCAAGGGGATTTTGGGCTTGTTTATTTGGGGGAAAATGAACCATATCAAATTGTTGGAAAGGGAAAAGTAAACATTAAGTTGTAGAATTGGAATCATTGGATACTACATGAGGTAAGACATGTTCCGAGGCTGAGTAGGAATTTAATTTTAGCAAGGCAACTCGATGATGAGGGTTGTGTGGTTACTTTTAATGACAAAAATTAGAAGGTTTCAAAAGCTTCCCTTCTAGTACTAAAAGGTGTGAAAGTAGGAACCTTAAATATCTTTGTACAAGTCATATTGTTCCCTCTACTTTGATTTTTTTAGAGAAAAATGAATGTTAAGGAATAGTTGCTACAATTGAGCAGGGAGAACACACAGTTCCTATAGATTTTGAGATAGTGGTATGGCACAGTAGACTTGAGAACATGAGTGAGAAAGGTATGAAATTAATTTATTCAAAGAAAGTTTTACCAACTCTAACATGTGTTAATGTAGATTTCTATGAAAGTTGTGTCTATGGGAAACAAAAGAGAGTGAGTTTTGTGAATACTAGGAAGGAAAAGAAAAGTGAGAGATTAGAGCTTGTGCATACAGATGTATGGGGACCAGCTTAGGTATCTTCCCTTTGTGTCTCTCAGTATTATGTTACATATATTCATGATGAAACTAGAAAAGTATGGGTTTATTTCCTTAAATAGAAATTTGACGTATTTCAAACTTTTAAGAAATGGAAATGCTTGGTTAAAAATGAGACTAGTAAAAAATTAAAATGGTTCCAAGGACTCAACCGGAAAATGGAGTGGTTAAACGCATGAATAAGACTATAATGGAGCATGTAGGAAGCATGAGGTTGCATGTTGGGTTGCACTTAAACATGTGGGTGGAGGATATCAATACTATTGTATATTTGATTAATAGAGGTCCCTCCTAATCCTTTGGGTTGTGGTATACTAGAGGAAGCATGGATTGGTAAGAAGGTGGGTAATTATTTTCTCAAAACCTTTACTTGTGAAGCATTTGCTCATATAGATTTTGAAAGTAGAACCAAGCTAGAAGCTAACCCAAAGAAATATGTATTTGTTGGATATGATATTAATGAACTTGGTTATATGCTTTGGGATTTTTAAAATTATAAAATTGTAAGAAGTAGGGATTTCATATTCAATGAGAAAGTGTTGTACAATAATTTGTTGCAGCAACATGAGAAGAAAGAAGATGATTATATAGTATTGGATGATACTTCAAAAGATGATGTTCTAGAAATTCCTTGTGCTCTGCAACAACCACAACAAAAAATACCACACACCCTAGTGAATGTTAAATGGTCAACAAGTCGAAGTAGACCTCCAAAAAGATTTTCTCCTTCTTTGTATTCTATTTTACCTACTAATGCTAGTGAACCTAAATGTTATGATAAAGTTGTGCGGGTGGATACAAAGATTCAGTGGGAGTCTACAATGAAAGAAGAAATGGTCTCTTTGCTAAAAAATAAGACATGGGATTTATGCTAGTTTCTTGCGAGTAAAAGGGCTTTATAGAATAAATGGGTTTATAGGTTAAAAGAAGAGGATGGAAGTAAAAAATGATTTAAATTTAGGTTAGTTGTAAAAGGATTTGCATATAAAAGTGTTGGCATTATGTTGTATTTTTCATTAGTGACAACACTCATTGAATTCTGAATGCTTACCAAGCTCATCACTCAGTCTATAGTTTATACCAAGCATTCAGTCGTTACCTTGTAAACTTAGTAGTTAAGCAGTTCACACTGAGCATTCCTGAAGCCACTGAGTGAATGGACAGTTAAATAATGGTTGCAAGGCTTCACAATATCTACTAAGTTATCAATTTACATGACATGAAATCAATTTCTATCGAGTGATGGATGTGTAGAGTTTACTGAGTGAAGCAAGGTAAAACTCAGTGCACAATATCTACCGAGTGACACTACATCTACCAAGTCACCAATGGTCACTGAGTTTAGAACTACTCCAAGTGATTAGTAAGGACCAAGCTCTCACTTCTACTGAGTGCATGATGATGCCAAGTAATGTAGTGGACGCTGAGTATCAAAAGGTCACCGAGTTAGTTCATTGAACCCGAGTTGTTTACTATTCAGCCAACTCAGTAATGTTTTATTTACTTGTGTTTTGGCAAACCTTGCAGTTTTGTAAATTGAAAAGTATATATGTAAGATTCATATCATTGTGTTGTATTGTATTTTTTGAAGGAAAAAAGAGGTGTTTTTGAGAGGTACATGTGAAGGATAATCAGTACCAGTTTAAAGAATGCAACAAGGTCAATATAGGAGCAAAAAAAGTCATATCTATCACATAAGGTGATCAGTGCTAAAGGATCTTATCAACAATCAGTTGTAAGTAGATCCACTATTTCATCCTCATAGATGAATCAATTTTCTAAATCCTTTAACAGGGTAGACTTAATAGTCTTTGTATAAATCTCTTAGTTGAGTGCATACTTCATTGTATGTTTATAAATCCTCTAACAAGCTGGACTTAGCAGTCTTATTTTCTTCTAATAGGACAGATCACTAGAAGTTATCAATGTAAGCTTTAATAGGCCAACTTTATGCTGCAGTAGTGAAGTTTAGTGGGTATCATCCCCACCCTAGTTTTACTCTCTATTTGAAAGGTTTCTAGGTCACCAATCATTGTGTTCTTTTGTATGATGAATGTTTATCTTTCAAATGCATGGAGTAGATTAGAATAATAAATAGTGAAAGATTTATATGATTAAATTGTTGAATTGATTTAAAGTTTTTGAGGTTACTGATTCACCACTCCCCTCTCAGTAACCTAGCTAGTCTTGAGTATTTTCAACAATTGGTATCAGAGCATTGTGGTTCTCAAGATAAAGTTTGATAGCTTGAGAAAAGATCAAGGACAATGGAAATATTTAGACTTGACAAAGCTATTGAAAATGAAAAGCTAGATTTGGAAATGGCCATAGCTCAACTCAAAGAAGAAAAAGAGCATCTTTCCCAATCCCTAAAAAGAAGAAAGCAACTTGCAAAAGAAATGAATGACCATCAGTATGTTGAGGTAAAGATTGAAGACTTTTTCCCATCAAGTAGTTCAGATGAAGCCAATGAGGCAATCAAAGAACTCCTAGAAAAGAATGGCTCTCTACAAGAAGAGGTAAGAAAATTGAAAAGAGAACAAGAAATTCAGTCATTAAGAATGTGTGAGATTTTGGAACAAAGAAACAAGGCAAAAGAAGACTTGGAGGCAAGAAACAATGAAGAAAAAAATCAATCCACTCAACATGAAGACCGTAATGATCAAGTCATAGGAGCAAATTAAGAAATCAACATTCTCAAACTAGAAAATAAAGAATAAGGAATGATCTAAATTTTGAAATAAAAATCAATGAAAGAACAATAAGGGAGTTGAGATCTAAAAAGAAAATCAATGAAAGATTGAAGAATGACCTAAATACTGAAAAACAAGTCAATGAAAGGATGATGAAATCTCAAGCAGACATTAATCAATTGAATCAGAAAAACGAGTAGAATCTTCATAGACAAAAAGGTACTCAGGACTTGGATACAAAGAAGAAGGTGAATCTTCCAAGCAAGGTGCCCAATGGAATTAAAGACCTACTTGCAATCACTATGGTAAGTTAGGTCATACATCAAACAATTGTTGGAGCAATGGAAAGGCAGAATTCAATAGAAAATGTTACAATTGTGATCGTCATGGTCATAACGCTAATGAGTGCAAGGAGAAACAAAAATTTGAAGGTAAATGTCACAAATGTAAGAAACAAGGTCACAAGGGATCTGAATGCAGATCTAAACCATTCAATCCAAATGAACAATTTTTTAAGGCAATATTTGGTTGGAACTACAATACTTGGTGTAGGTTTCACTATTGTGGAGAATATGGACACATTGGCAAAGACTACTCAAGGCATCACTTGAGAAAAAGAGATATGATGGTAAGATGTTATACATGTATGTAACTCATTCATATAACAAAAAACTACATGAATATAGGAAAAGTTGAAGATGAAAAGAAAGCAAGGGCTAACAACATAAGGAAACAAATGAGGCAGTAATGAATTCCTAAATCTAATGAGGATACAAGCTCAAATCATGGAAGTGAGGTCACTCAAGAAGTGGGTGACTCCATCCTCTCAAACTAAATTCCTAAGAATGTGTTGGAGTTGTACTCAGCAAGAAAATCATAAGCAATTCCAAAAAAGAATGCAAATAATCTAATTAGTATTCTAGATACACAAGTATCACAGAAAGATTATCCTTTACTGAGTTTCATTAGTCTCCATGAAAAAAAGTTGATTGAAGACCTTACCGAGTGAGATTGGGAGTAAAGGAAATTTTTTTTGTTTGCCAAGTTGGTACTCTTGCCGAGTTAGGTTAGTGGATGATAGTCTACCATGCACTATGTCAGTATGGTACCTAGCATTAATGGCAAATTTTCATCAAAAAGGGTAGAATTTGACTTCATTTTTCACCGCATCTTTAGAATTCTCAAAGCTAAGAAATTCCAGGTGCATCCAAGCTATTTCAAGGAAATTTAGAGCAAAAGATTTGTTTGAAAAAATTATATCATTTACAGAGCAATGATGGCATCTGGGAGTAGCAATAGTAGTAAGGTAAAAAAAGGTTTAGAAATGTTGGTTAAAGGTGTGGAGTGGAAAGCATCAAATTTCAAGCTAGTTCCAGTAGTTGCAGAGGGACTTGACCCTAATGGTGCACAATCTCAAATTCCACCAAAGGTACTCCTAATTAACAACATTCGTACTCATTTTAAGTATTTTATTTAGGAGATAGGAACCCTAGAGATGGATAGTTCTTTAGAAGAAATGCATGTTTATGGCTCATTAAAACCCAAGCACAACCATCTAGAAACCAAAAGGTTAACTCATATCACACACCTGCCAAGAAATTTTCAAATAAAGTATATTAGGTACATTCTCAGTTGCATGCACAATGGGCAATTATGTTTAAAGCAACTAGTATTAATCACCAAGAAAATGATTCATAATATTACTGGTCTCCCCATTCTAAGTAAAGAAAAATCTACCAAAACCCTAGGTCGGGATGAACTCCAAAAGAAAACCCTAGCTGAGTGGGATGGTAGAGGTTTGAAAATTAGCACCATTTCTGATGTGGAGTTAAGATTTGGCATTCATGTAATTGCACACAAGATCTACAGCTCTAGTCATTTAAACAGTGTGCCATGTGAGGCAGTTGACTTAGCATTCAAAGTCGTAAAGAAAAACATGGATTTTGACTTGTCAAAATTACTGTTGAAACAATTAAACACGAATATGGAAAGCATCTGAACATCAAAGAACAACCCATGCAAATTTGGTTCTTTGTTGAGATGTCTTTTCTTCTATGTGCAAAAATTATTTCCATCCAAAGGATTTGTTCTGTGGAGAAAATATATTCCTATTTTGTATTAGATAAATGAGTTTATTGCAGAAATGGGTGTAAAATTTGATAGCATCTTGGGCAATTATTTTGAAGATTTCAAGGAAAGGATGAACAATAGGTTCAAGATTCCACCTAAACTTGTTGAGGATTATAAAGATGATGTGTGTTTCATGGTTGACTATGATAGAGTATATATTCTAGAAGTCAGGCCCTGAGTTGGATGGGTGAAACCTCTCCCTTATGAGGTCAATATTGATGAAACCAAGGATATTAATGAAGTACTGGTAAATGAGCCTATAGATCCTAAGCTACCAATCTTTGGTACATCAGGAATTGAGCTAGAAATCCAGCTACATCAGGAAATTGGCAAAGGAAAGAGAAAAATAGCCAAGATGAAAATTTCCATTGGCCCTCTTATTCTTACAGAAGGTAAAGGAGAGTATGATGAAGATGAAGAAGAAGAAGGAGAAGGAGAAGAGAAAGAATTAGAAAAGAAGGTAGAGCCAGGAAAGAAGAAGGGCAAGGTAACTATTATAAAACCTCCAAAGGCCTCCACAACTATTTTCACCAGAAGAGGAAAAGGAAAAGGTGAAGTTGTGCTCAGCAAGCCCCCACTCACCTTCTAGGAAAGATTGAAACAAATGGAAGAAGGAGGTGGCATCACAAACTTCAAGGCTTTAAAGTTTGAAACTAGAACTAATGTCAAGAAGATGTAGATTGAGGAGCTAGTACTCACCAAAATGGGAAAATGGAAGTATTCCCTAGACCAAATTGCTCCTCAGATTTCAAAAGAATTATTGGTGAGATTGCAGCCAAGCTGGGAATCAGCTATACAAATAGCTAAAGATATTTATGAACAATCTTTGAAAAAGTTACTGCCCAATCTTACTGATGTAGAAGTAAAGGAAACAATGAAGATCAATGAAGGTAGAATGATGATTAGATTCCATACATGTTTGATTTTAATCAATGATATTTAGCATGTTGTTAATGATGCAAAAAAATGTGGAAGAGCATCTATCATCTACATAAGCCTAGTGATGATCCTATAGAGATAACAGATGATGATGACAATAGTGATGATGAAGAAAATGATAGCACTCCATGTGCTACTATTGATGTTGAAGATTATTGGGCACTAAGGGCTAGTGATGAAGAGAAAGGGGAAGAAGCTAAAGCGGAAGAGAAGGGGGAAGTGGATGAAGAAGATGATCCAATGAAGATTGCAACAAAATTCATTTCTTCCCTTCCTCACTCTCCACCTAAGCCAGCAACATCATCAGGGTTGGAGTTAGCTTCATTAGGATTGATTGCATCTACATCAGAAATATCATCTACTTCTACCACATCACAACTCCAGCTATCTTCAATAGAAGTATCAATTACTTCATCTACCAAGCTACAGTCCTCTTCATCAACACCTAAGAAATCTACTTTAGTAGTATGCAAAGCTACCAGTTCTCAAATTGCATCACTTTCTACTACAGCTTGTTTAGTAAGTTTGCCAGTTCATTCTACAATTTTGTCTTCTACAGCTTTACCTACACCAATTTTTGTTCTAGTTAGCTCTTCAATTGTAAGTATTCCATCTTTTACATTACCTATTGGTACATCATTTTTGGGAGGCACATCAATTTTGAATACAATAGGTATTTCTCTCAGTCTTCCTCTAGTTGGACCAATTCAAGTTTTTCTGCTAGTCCAACTTCATTAACTATTGTTTCTGCTTCTAAATCCAAGGAAATAAGCACTGAAGTAAAACCAAAGACTCCTCTAAAAAAATTTCTTACTGGTAAAGCAACTGATGAAGATATAGACCTAGATAAGGAAATTGTTATTCCTAAGATAGATCTAGATATTGCCATAGTTGATGAAATGAGACTGGTCAGTCAGCATTTGGAGCAAAAAGCAAGGCAGAAACAACTTAGAGATGAGAGAGATAGAGAGTTCACTATAATTTGAAGTGCTAAAAATATAATTACTGAGGCTATAGGTGTTGATTTTGATTCATCTCAACACATTTTTTTACAATTAGAAGAGGCTGTAAATAAGTTCAATGAGGACACTTTTAGCCAAGAGAAGCTCATTGAAAAGGCAAAGAAGAAATTTGACAATAAGGTGCCTAAGCACATTCCTTAGCACATTACAATAAAGTAGGTAGAATTATCCACAATTTTGAGCAACCTTGAAAAATCCCTTACAAATGTAACATTACTTTTTGGAAAGCTTTGTGACGTTATTGAGTATACCAAGGATTTCAAATTAAAATTAAATAAGATTGATGTGGACATGAAGGCTAGTGCTCAAACGCTATAGGTTGACCCTAGTTCAAGCTCATCTCATCACATGAAGGTGAAATTTTTTTCAAAAATGCAGGCAGAGCTACTTAGAGAGGAAGCCAAGATTAGGTCTACACTAATTGACATCCAAAATATGATCCTTCCAATTATGGACCAATTACAAAAATATATTGCTTGTTCAAAAAAATTGGTCCAAAACAAAATTTGTCAATAGCAGATCATATGATTGAACTTTCTGCAGAAGTTCAAGTGGCACTCTCCACCTACAAAATTTTGCAAGATAATTGGGATAAGACATTGGCTCTTATTCTCAAGGTACACTCTAAGTTTCTCTCACATTTTGGCATCTCTATTTGAATTTATTTTCAAAAAGGGGAAGTATGAGATGAACAAGGAAAGAGATAAATGCTATGTATATATTATGCCATATGTATGGGGGAGATATGCAAGATATGTATATACATAAGCTTTACAAAGATCAATTTTGAAAAATCAAAATCAAAATGTCAGTGAACATATGTTTAGGCTCATAAGAGTTTTTGTCACTAATGCCAAAGGGGGAGACTTTTGCCATTATGTTTTTTTTGTCATTAGTGACAACACTTATTCAATTTTGAATGCTTACCAAGCTCATCACTTAGTCTATAATTTATACCAAGCATTCAGTGGTTACCTTGTAAACTTAACAGTTAAGTAGTTCACACCAAGCATTCTTGAAGCTACTGAGTGAATGTGTAGTTCAATAATGGTTACCGAGCTTCACAGTATCTACTAATTTATCAGTTTACATGACATAAAGTCAGTTTCTATCGAGCGATGGATGTGTAGTGTTTATCGAGTGAAGCAAGGTAAAACTTAGTGCACAGTATCTACCAAGTGACACTACATCTACCGAGTCACCAATGGTCACCAAGTTCAGAACTACTCCGAGTGATTAGTATGGATTGAGCCTTCACTTCTACTAAGTGCATGATGATGCTAAGTAATGTAGTGGACATCGAGTATCAGAAGGTCACCAAGTTAGTTCAGTGAACCTGAGTTGTTTACTATTGGACCGACTCAATAATGTTTTGTTTACTTGTGTTTTTGCTGACCTTGCAATTTTTTAAATTGAAAAGAATATATGTAATATTCATATCATTGTATTGTATTGTATTTTTTGAAGAAAAAAAGAGGTATTTTTGAGAAGTACATGTGAAGGATAATCAGTAGCAGTTTGAGGAATGTAGCAAGGTCAATATAGGAATAAAAAAGTCATATCTATCACATAAGGTGATCAGTGCTAAAGGATCTTATCAAAAATTAGTTGTAAGTAGATCCACCACTTCATCCTCATACGTGAATTAGTTTTCTAAATCCTTTAACAAGGTAGAATTAACATTCTTTGTATAAATCTCTTAACCGAGTGCATACTTCATTATATGTTTGTAAATCCTCTAACAAGGTGGACTTAGCAATCCTATTTGCTTCTATTAGGGAAAATCACCAAAAGTCATCAATGTAAACCTTAACAAGCCAACTTTATGTTGTAGTACTGAAGTTTTGTGGGTATCATCCCCACCCCAATTTTACTTTCTATTTGAAAGGTTTCTGGGTCACCAATCATTGTGTTCTTTTGTATGTGTTGGTAAACAGATTTGTCCTTTCTTGTTTATTGTGAAGATATGACTCTTAATGTCTGAATGATGAACAATATCTATTTACAAAAGTTGAAAAGCCATTCTCTAATTACTGGCTTCTCTCTGAATTGGTAGGTACAGCTCCCTATGTGAATGATGTTCAAGGAATTATGTTTTATTCCTACAACTAATATGGGGTATGCTCTTAACCTGAGAGCAAAAGAGGCAAACCAAATTAAGCCTAACTAGAACTTAATTCAAGCAAGAAAGACCTCTTAATACTAAAAAAAATTTACATATCCACACATCTTATGAATCCATAAATCTATTTGGATAATACTAGAATAAGTTGAAATTCAAATCTAAATTATAATTGATAAACTAGGAACGTTAACAAAATCTTTAGCCAAATGAATCATAACAATACTTATCACATTCATTCATGATCTTAAAAATGGGGGAAACAAGCTCTTTTCCTCCTTAATTCTCTATAAAACAAAAAGAAAACATAAACTGAACATAATACCTACTAGAATAGAAAATGATTGACATAAAATACCATTTAATTGACTCTGCAACAAAAAGTACTTCACACCAAAAATTTGCCAAACTTTCATTAATCATTTAACTTCATACATATAGAGGTTAGAGATGATGGTTACAATAGGAATTTTAATTGATTCATCTTCTAAGGATGACAAATGGCAAGATGCCAGTTTTTCATATTACAAAATTTACAAAATTGGTAGAAGTCACAAAAAAAGGTGAAAAGGAGGCATCATCGAATCATTTAGACTTCTTCCCCTTTTCAACTTTTTCCCTATATGCCTTAGTGGTGACTATAATGGGAACTAATTCCTCATGACTAGTCACATGTACATTAGTGAATCTTAAGAGCCATTTGGAGTGTTCTCAAGCCAATTCTTTGACAAAATTTAGATGTCCTATCAATTCTTCAGCAACTACGTGTATGCATCCACCCAGTGTCCGTAGCTCTATCACTCTATTTTGAATGCTTGAAGCCATTCCTGACAGGTTACTTAAATACATAGAGAAGTTATTCTTCATTATCTCTACTCCAATATGGGCTCTCCCTTGACCACTAGTTTGTGGATCGATGTGTAATCCCTTCATCAGTTCAAATTCCCTATCTTGAGTTCTCTTCACTTTATCTTCTATTTCTTTGAGTCCTTTTTTAGTTTCCTAAATCATCTCTAGCTTGAATTGCATACCCTCGAGCCATTCAAATAGGGTTTTAGTTCCTTTCTTCAAAATCTTTACTTCAACTGCCTCCTTTGCCTTCATCTAGATAATCATTTTTAGGAGAGAAATACACTCATCACATCGTGCCTTCTCCATGATCAAAGTGTGTTGATTAGATGAGATATTATCTTTCTCAATCTCCAATTAAAGGATAACATTCCCAATTTGATCAATCAAAGCAACTCCATCTGCATTGATTTTATCAATCCACTCTTTCCCAATTTGACCAAAATATCTGTCTTTCTGAAGCTGTGAGATGAACGCTTGCACCTCTTTTGCTGTAGGATTCTCAGTAGTAGGCACACTAGTAATGGTTGCCAATGGGACAACTAGCTGCTAGATGAATCTTTTGAGTTCCTCTATCTCAACTTTCATCTTAATCTTTGAAAATTTGAGGCTTTCTAACCGACCTTCTATTATCTCATTGCGTGATCTCCATAAGCCAACTTTAGTATCATGACTAGCTTCTCTAAGATCAATTGAATGCAAAGTGAAGTCTTCACAAGTCATATCCTCAATCCTCCCTACTTTATTTGGTTATGAAATTTCCATAATCAAATGTCTAGTATCTAGATCCTACCCAAGTATGGACAAAGTTTTCTATTTCTTAGCTTTTACCATGGCTGACCCAGAGTGTACCGCTTGAGACACAACATCCTTTGTAGGAACACTTTCACCTTTCCTCTTCCTTTTTCTTTCTAAGGTATCTTCAAGCCAAGACTCTATACCAATCACCTTAGAAGCCATTCCAAGTGACCCTATGCTAAACATTTTCTTCTTTACTACAGTCATTTCTATTGTTGTTGCAGAGAAGGGATTCTTCAGATCTTGAGAGAGAAGCCTAGATGAACCTGAGACATTCTCTTCTTCTCAAGTTCTCTTTGCAGCTTCATTAGATTTAGTGGACTCACTACTACTGCTCTTATCATCTCCAATTTCTACTATCTGGATAGGAGAACCAGTTGGATTCAAAAGAGAAGCACCTGCAAATGGAGTAGGGATATGATGAGGAGATGAAACTGGGGTAACATGTGGAGATGGAATTGGGGTAGTGTGAGGAGGCAAAGCTAGAGGGGTGGTTCCATCTTTCAGTTCTTCTATCCCTTTTTCTTTAGTACTAGCTTGAGCTCCAATCATTGGTAGAGAACCTCCTTGGCAAGTTGGAGCTATTGGAATATTCTTCTCTAGGGTTTGATCACCTCCTCCTACAGATTGAGCCGGCCCTTGAGTAGCTGAAGTTGTAGAACTAGGTGTGGTGCTTTGAGAGGAAGTGAGAGTAGCAGTAGTTGGAGAAGCTTGATTAGGCTTACTCTTACTCTGGTTCTTTTTTGTTGTCCATTCAAACCATTTCCTAGTTGGAGAAGCCTGAGTAGGCTTGCTCTTGCTCTGATTCTTTTTTGTTGTCCATTCAACCCATTTCCCAGTTCTCTTAATGATTTGAGCCATCATAACATCAATATCTTCTTCTATATTTACACATGGCTCAAAGCTGATTGGAATGCTTCTCAATTTGGTCAAATATGTATTACTATACATATTTTTGCCATCATCTTTGAGCCCTTCTACATCTAAGTTGATGCCATAGGTCTTGATTTGATCTATCGTAAGTCTAGCAAAGGCGTGATCCTGGCTCTCTAGCTCATCTTTGCAATCAACTCAATAATCTTCCATGGTAGATACATGTTTGATGACGCTTCTGATTTGGAGCACATCTCTAGCATACCCATTTGGATTAAACATGGGCCTTACCACTTCATACTCCTCCAGTTTGTATTTGTTCCTAAATGCTTTGAGTATGTCCTTTGCATCAAATCTGGATTCACAACTATAAGCTCCAACTTGTATGCGGAATTCATACTGCTTCTTTCTCAAATTGGTGCTCAGCACATTTACTTGAATTGCTTGCCTAACGATCTTGATGAGCACGATCATATCATCTAGATATCTAGGCAGCTTTAGGGGAAATCCATCAAACGTTGTAAGATGTAAATAAGAGAAAAATGAGAATTGAATAAAATAATAGCCAAACTGGCTGATGACTGCCATTACTTCTGGGCTGAACCTTTGCTCCGAACACCCTTGGAGTTCCCTGTAGATTCTCATAGTAAATGCATCATTAACTCGAATATACTCCACATAGCTATTCTATAACTGCAAGCATGGATAAAACTCATAACTTTTTACATTTTTAGGAAAATTCTCTATTCTAGGGAGTCCTGGCCACAATTGTAGGGAAGCCAACATATATATCAAGAAAGATGACATATAAAATGAATTGTAAAACTTGGCTGCACTGAGAGCCCTAGAAAGATGTTCACTAACTTCATATGCCCAGTCCACATACTATGTGTCTGAGCAGATAATTTGCACCATAAAGAAGTATTGTTCTATAAAATTGAATGCTTCTACCTCACCTTTTAGTCAATGCAAGAAGACCAAAATATCCACAATTTTGGGCTTAAGATCCATGCCAAATAGGGTTTTAGGGACCTTACTCTTTGCCCCTCTGGGCTTTTGGAACTAGGAATTCATGATCTCCTTCCACCACACCATCTTCTTCAGTGAGAATTTAGGCATGGCTCCTCCAATTGTTAGCTCAAAGAACTCCTCTCATTTCAGAATCCATAGATAATTCACCACCACTTGCCTATCAATTCAAATCAATACCATTTGATCAAGCAATAGGATCTGCTTGGTGTCCGGGTTGTAATGATTGATACATTCCACAATTAGCTTCAGAGCTTGTACTGCGACAAGAAACCTAACTGCTTTGACCAGTCCACTTCCTTGGAGCTTCTCCATTATAGGGTGAATGGCTCAATTCTCATCCTTCTCTAAAAATCTTGCATATCAAAAAAACATAGTGAAGTATTAGAGATACTCTACCATGTTGAGTTGATTCCACCCAGCCCATCAAAACTAGAGAATCTTGATGCCATCTTTCCTGATATAGAATGATAGAAATTCAAAAATTGTGATAATGTAAGAAAATGAACCCTAAAATTTGAATTTTTTCAGAAGCACTATTCAATATAATAGTATAACAGTAAAGTGGTGATTTGAAATTCTGTTATGTTCTTCTTTATATAAAAACCCTTGATCTGCCTATTAAATTCCTTAATTTGTGCCACATGAGCAACTTCAAGGATAAATCCATTGGGTTAGTAAATTTAAGGGTTCTAATGGATTTCTCCTTGTCATTTCACTATTTTTGTTGGCCCAATAGTAACACTCCTTTATTACTGACTTACCTTTCTGTTTTCACTCAGTTTTGGAAAAACAAGAATGGAGTACTCCCTGAAGAGAAATCCGCTTGGCTAGATTCTGCTCAAAATATCCTTACAAATTTCACTAATTTGCTTCCATTTTTGTCCCAAACACATCCTATGATCTATTCAAACACTTACCATGCTTGTAGTAGTGATTTTTCATTAGATGCAGAGAATTGGTTTCGATGGTAGAAAACCCACAATGGAGAAGGCTATTTCCATTTTTTTGCTTAGGCTTTTGCTTTACCTTTTATGCCTTAAGCACTTTACTATAAGCTTCCAAAAAACATAAAAAGGCTTTGCAAGAAAAAAATGGGGCTCACCACTAACTTTACCCTCCTATTTAGGCCTTTTCAAAAAACTTACTTCTTGGTTCAAAACCCACCAAACGAGAAGCTATTTCTGAGTTTTCTGCCGATGCTTATTCTGATCATCTTGGTGAATTTTGAGTGATTCCCACTATGAAAACATGATAATATTTGAATGATTCATCCATAATATGGCTTACCTTTCCTTGTTTCAGCCTACAAATAGCATTTATGGATCCTTGCCGAGTTTCACCTTCGGGGTGCAAAAACTCGCTATGGAGAAGAAGAAACCTTACCTTTTGCTGGTTCAACTTTCTTTTCACTCGGATCAAAATGAATTGCAAGTAAATTCATCTGATCTAGATTTATTCAAGAATATCCATCGATTAAGGATCTAGACTACCCGTATGACTCATGACAATAAGGAATACCCACCTGGCTATATAATGCGAAAAAAGACAAAAGATGAAACCTGATGGAGAAACTTAACACTTGGAGGAAGGAAGAAACAACTAACTTCACCGATCCACACACAATACGAGTTAAATCCTCCACTTTGCAAAATTGGACTATGGTAAAAAGTGGGGCTACAGTGTGATGAATGTTTATCTTTCAAATGAATGTAGTAGATTAGAAGAATAAATGGTAAAATATTTATATGGTTAATTTGCTAAATTGATTTAAAGTTTCTGAGGTTACCGATTCACCCCTCCCCTCTCAGTAAGCTAGCTAGTCTTGAGTATTTCCAACAAAAAAGGGCATTGATTTTGATGAGATGTTTTCTCATATTTTTAAAATGATTTCTATTCAAACTATTTTAAGTACTATGGCTACTGAAGATTTTCATTTGGAGTAGCTTGATGTTAAAATAGTCTTTTTTCATGGTGATTTGGATGAAGAGATATATGGCATAGCCACAGGGATTTGAGGTCAAAGATAATGAGAACTTAGTGTGTAGATTGAAGAAAAGTTTATATGGCTTGAAGCAAGCACCTCAAAAATGGTATCTAAAATTTTTACTATATGAAATTTTTTTCCCTATATTACTATATTTTTCGTACACTTTTAATAATCTTTCTTAGCTTAATAAGGCATGTCTTATTAGGTGAGTGGTTGCGAGGTGTCACCTTCCTACATGTGAGCATCCATTAGCTATCTTGGGAAGATACTTTTCTATCTTTAGTCTAATAGATGGTTGCTCCTCATTGGTTAGTTTTGCCACCTCCTCCCTCTTCCTATTCTATATAGGCATGCTACCTAGCTTGTATTTGGAATATCTTGTTTTTGCATCCTCTTAATGCTAGTTTGCTTCTAGCATTTGCATTACTCTCCTAGAGACTAACTCTATGTTGCTATTTTGGTTTTCTATCATTTGCATTCATAGTTTAGATATCTATTCTTTACACTATTTTTTTGGGTTATTAATCTTTTCAGATTCTAACATGATATTAGAGCTATTCTATGTGCAAGAGTAGATTTTAGTTTCCTTAATTGACAGATTCAAGGGTGGGGGCGGGCTAATAAATCTTATTGTAGGATTTTGGAAAACTCAATATGCTCTTCTCTTGCATCTTTGGATGATCTTGAGAATCACAAAATTTTGACAAAAATGTTTTTAATCTCTAGGATTTACATGTGTTTTTAAGAAATCTAGGTGATTGCAGTATTTTTGGTTATATTGGCAACATTTTTGGTTGTTCCAATGTGTTGAGGAGGCTTGAGAAAGTCATATTTTGGCTTTCATTTCACCAAGATTAGAGATCATCATACAAGTTATGAAACTAGGGTTTCAATCTCAAATCTGACAACCAACTTGCATATTTGGTGTTTTGATTGAGTAAAAGGGAGGGCATTGTTTTGGTTGGGTTCTCTTTTTTTTAGCATTTTTTCTCCACATTTCTTCATCATGGATCAAACAAATATGCCCATCCTAACTCCATACAATTACTTTGAGTGGAAATCATGCATGAAAAATCACTTAAGGAAAGTTGGATTAAATAGAATAACTATGGAACTTGAAACTAAACATGATAAAGATGAAGATAAGCCTAAGTGGTTTAACAAATATGATGAGGCATATGGAAGATTGTGTTTATCTATTTCTCCTAACTTACTATTTCACATTGAGTGTTTGGATACACCAAATGAAATATGGATAGAGCTTGAAATAGTATTTGGCACACAAAATTCAATGAGGGTTCATATGTTGGAAAATGAGCTAATTAGTTTAAATGCAGGAAATTTCAACACAATCTAGGATTTCTTCACTAAATTGAAATCACTAAGGCCGCAATTAAAACAATGTGAAATTGAAAAGAAAGATGAAAAATTGATTCTTAGTATTCTCTCTAAGTTAAGCTCAGAATATTCTGTGTTTGTCTCTACCTTCTATGCTACTAAGGGTGTACTTGGTACTCAATTCACCATGCCATATTTAGATGATTTTGCTATCAATCTCACTTAGGAATAGGACAAGCTAATTCAGATGGGTACTCTTAAGTCCTCTAAGTCACATGACTTGGTTGCCAACCAAGGAACAAAAGAACAAAAGGGACAAAGCAGTAGCAACAATAGTAAGGATTGTTGGCATTAAGTTATTATTGCCATTAGTGAAAACACTTATCTATATCAGTATAGCTACCAAGCTCAACACTTAGTTTCCTACGCTCACCGAGCTTCATAGTTTACACTGAGCTTCACAGTTTACATCAAGCATCTTAGTATCTATTGAGAAGTCAGACTATGTCATGGGAATCTAATGTAAACTAAGAATTGGAAGTTGCAATGTTTACCAAGTGATGAAAGTGTAATTTTTACCAGGTAATGAAAGTGTAATGGTTACCGAGTGAAAGTGTAGTGTCTACCAAGTAAAATCAAGGTAAACAAAGGATTCAATTCTTATCGAGTAACACTATATCTACCACGTAACACTACATCTACTGAGTCACCAATGGTTACCGAGTTTAGAACTATGTCAAGTGATTAGTAAGGACTGAGCCTTCACTTCTATCGAGTGCATGATGATGTTGAGTAATACAGTGGACACCGAGTATCAGAAGGTCACCGAGTCAGTTTAGTGAACTCGAGTTCTTTACTATTCGGCCAGCTCAGTAATGTTTTATTCACTTGTGTTTTAGCCAACCTTGCAATTATAATTATTAGAATGATATATATGTAATGTATTATATCATTTACAATTTATGCATGAGAGTATCAAGAAATGGACATGCAATACTTTGAGAAGAATAAATGTGAATCAATAGCAGAGCAGAATATTCAACAAGGTCTACAAGGAGCAGTAAAGATTCATCAGTCACAAGAGGTGATCTATACTTCAAGGATCTAATAAGAAATCAAGTTTTTAATTAGATCCATTGTTTCATCCTAACAGGTGAATTAGTTTTGTAAATCCTTTAACAAGGTAGACTTAACAGTCTTTGTATAAATCTCCTAATAGAGTGCATACTTCAGTGTATGTTTTTAAATCCTCTAACAAGGTGGACCTAGTAGTCCTTTGTGCTCCTAACAAGGAAAATCACCAAAAGTGGTTAATGTAAGCCTTAACAAGCCAACTTTATATTGCAGTATTGAAGTTTTGTGGGTATCATCCCCACCCCAGTTTTACTTTCTATTTGGAAGGTTTCTAGGTTAGCATATCACTGTGTACATGTGTTATGGATGTTTGATCTCTCATATATGTAGTAGATTAGATGAATGAATGGTGAATAGTATATATGATTAAAGTGTTGAATTGTTTTAAAGTTTTGAAGTTACTAATTCACCCCTCCCCTCTTAGTAACCTATCATATCTTGAATATTTCCAACAATTGGTATCAGAGCTTTGTGGTTCTTAGGATAAAGTTTGGCAGCTTGAGTAAAGATCAAGGACAAATGGAGATATTCAGACTTGACAAGGCAATTGAAAATGAAAAGTTAGATCTAGAAATGGCCATGGCTCAACTCAAAGAAGCAAAGGATCATCTTTTCCAATCTCTAAAAAGAAGGAAGGAAATTGCAAGACAAATGAATGACCATCAGTATGTTGAAGAAAATATTGAAGACCTTTTACCATCAAGTAGTTCAGATGAAGCTAATGAGGCAATCAAGGAACTTCTAGCAAATAATGGCTCTCTGTAGGAAGAAGTAAGAAATCTTAAAAGAGAACAAGAAATCCAATCAATTAGGCTATGTAAAGTTTTGGAATAGAGAAACAAGGAAAATGAAGACTTGGAGGTAAGAAATAATCAATCCAATCAGCATGAAGATCTTATAGATCAACTATCTAATCTAAATGAAGAAATTATGAATCTGAGATCTAAAAATGAAAGCCTAAGGAATGATTTAATCACTAAAAGACAAATCAATGAAAGCTTACAAAGTGACTTAAGATCTAAAAGACAAATCAATGAAAGTTTGGAAAATGATTTAATCACTAAAAATAAAATCATTGAAAGAATGATGAAGTCTCAAGAAGATATGAATCAACTAAACCAACAAAATGAGCAGAATCTTCATAGACAAAAGGGTAAAGTAGAACCTGGATATAATGAAGAAGGTGAATCTTCCAAACAAGGTGCTCAAAGGAATAAAAAACCTACTTGCAATCACTATGGTAAGTTAGGCCATACATCAAACAAGTGTTTGTGTAATAGAAAAATGAAATTCAATGGAAAATGCTATGACTATAGTCAGCATGGTCATAAAGCTAATGAATGCAAGGAGAAACCAAAATTTGAAGGCAATTATCACAAATGCAAGAAGCATGGTCACAAGGCATTCCAATGCAAATCAAAATCATTCAATCCATCTGAACAACTTGTTAAGGATTTCTTTGGATGGGATTCCAATACCTAGTGCAGATGTCATTATTGTGGAGAATATGGACACATTGGCAAAGACTGTTCAAGGTATCACTTCAGAAAAAGAAATACGACAATAATATGTTATACATGCACCACACTTGATCATATAGCCAAGAATTACATGAATATAGGAAGAATTGAAGATGAAAATAAAGCTAAAGCTGATAACATTCAGAAGTAGATGAGGCAATAGTGGATTCCTAAATCTACCGAGTAGAATAGTTCAAATGATGGCAATGTCACTCAAGAAGTGGGTGACTCCACCATTTCTAATTAGATTCATAAAGGGGGATTTGGAACTGTATCATCAAGCTATATCTAGAGTAGTTCCAAATGAAAAAAATTTAAAAGATCCAATCAGTATTTTAGATACAAAGGGTCACAAGAAATTGGGTCATACTGAGAAAAGTCTGACTCAGACTCAACCGAGCTAGGTAAGGAGTAACTAAAGTTTTGTTCAATCACCGAGTTGCAAGTTTCTATCGAGCAAGCGAATGACATTCTCTCAAGAACTATGTCATCTTAGCTACTTTCATATTGAGCATTAATGACAAAAAAAATTCATCAAAAAGGCAAAATTTGATTTCATTCTTCATCGCAATTACAAAGCTAAGAGATTTCCAAGTGAACTAAAGAAAATTCCAAGTGATTTTAAGTGATTTTCAAGTAGAGAATTTGTTCAAAAAATTTCTTACACCTACTGAGTAGTGATGGCATTGAGGAGTAGTAGTAGCTGCAAGGCAAAGAAGGGTTCAGAGATGCTAGTAAAGGGTGCAGAATGGAAAGCACCTAACTTCAAAATTGTTCCGCCCATTATAGAATCTCTTGACCGTAATGGAGCTCAATCCCAAATTCCACCAAAGGTACTCCTCATAAATGATATTCATACACATTTTAAATTTTCTATTCAAGATATTGGAAACCTAGAAATGGACAATGCCCTAGGAGAAATGAGTGTTGATGGCTCTTTAAAATTCGAGCATAAGCATCTAGAGACCAAAGGATTAACCCATATCTCGCATATGCCAAGAAGTTTCAAATTTAAGTGGATCACGTACATACTTAGTCATGTTCATAATGCGCAACTATGGTTAGAGCAGCTAGTGTTAAACACCAAGAAGATGATTCATAAGATTACTAGTCTCCCCATACTCAACAAAGCCAAATCTACCAAAACCCTAGGTCAGGAGGAGTTACAAAAGAAAACCCTAGCTGAATGGGACAGTCGAGGTTTGAAGTTCAGCACTATTATTGATGTTGAATTAAGGTTTGGCATTCATTTCATTGCCCACAAGATTCATAGCTCTAGTGATTTGAATAGTGTGCCATGTGAGGCCATGGATTTGACATTAAAGATTGTGAAGAAAAATCTAGAATTTGACCTATCAGAATTGTTGTTGAAACAATTGAACAAGAATATGGATAGCATAAGGACCTCAAAGAATAATCCTTGCAAATTTGGCTCCTTATTAACTTGTTTATTTTTCTATGTTCAAAAATTATTTCCATCAAAGGGCTCAGTTGTATGGAGAAAAGACACCCCAATTCTATATCATATTAATGATTTTATTGCTGACATGGGTGAAAACTTTGAGAAGGTTATGTATAATTACTTTGAAGATTTCAAGGAAAGAATGAATAATAAGTTCTAAATTCCACCAAAATTGGTTGAAGATTACAAAGATGATGTATTCTTCATGGTTGACTTTGATAAGATATACATTCAAGCAGTCAAACCCCGAGTTGCATGGGTGAAGCCTCTTCCTTACGAGGTAAATATTGATGAGGCCTAGGGCATTGTTGAAGCACTGGTGAATGAGCTTGTAGATCTTAAGATTCCCACCTTTGGCACTTATGATGAAGCCAAGACTAGAATTGAGCTTGAAATCAAGCTACCCCAAGCTATAAGCAAAGTAAAGAGGAAGATAGCCAAATTGAAAACTGCATCTGGCCCTCTAATGCTCACAGAAGGTAAAGGAGAGGATGAAGAAGAAGAAGAAAAAGAAGAAGGTGAAGAAAGAGAAGAACATGAATCTAAAAAAGAAGAGGAACTACCAAAGAAGAAAGGGAAGGTGTTTATCACCAAACATAAGAAGTAGCCAATCACAGTATTCTCTAGAAGAACCAGACAAGGCAAGCAGGAAACTGTACTTATCAAGCCTCCACCCACATATGAGGAAAGGCTAAAACAGTTAAGGATTGGAGCAGGCATCAACAATTTTAAAGCTCTCAAATATGAAACTCAGACTCCAACAGAGCAAAAGGAGACTGAAGACTTGGTAATGAAAAATTTATGAACTTGGAAATTCTCTCCTGATTAATTTGCATCTCAAATTCTAGCAGTACTTCTTGAAAAAATAAAAGTCTGATGGGAGAACATGGTACAAATTGTCAAAGATTCAATACCTACCTTATATTATTAAAAGACATTGAATTAGTTTTTAAAAAATGCTACAGATAGTAGGAATGATGCATATCATCTCAGAAAGCCATCAGATGATCCTGTTGAAATTAAGGATGATGATAGCAATGACAATGATGATTTTGATAACACTCCATCTATCATGGTTACTATTGGTGTGATTTTTCATAGTATAGAAAAATTTTTGATATTTGGGTGAAAAATCATTTTTGTCTTTGTTTTGTGGTGCCCTTGTTTTCAAATTTTTCAAAAAGGTATTTTCTTCAAATATTCTGGTGAGGCTTTTTATCCTAATATTTTATTTACGTCAGAATGACTTTTGAAAACCATTCGTGTACCTTTAATTGTGATTTTCCATTTGAAAGGATGCTAAGTTGAAGTATTTTTCAATCACTGTTGATCTATCAAAGATCAAGGGTCAGCGCATCCCCGTTTGTAGGTTTTTAAGTAATGTGGGGAAGCGCGATGATGACACGTAGCCCCTGATGTTTTATGAGATCAAGTATGCCGCAAGAGCTCTTGTATGTCAGATTTTTCAGTACTTTGCACACATTTTGTTTTTCCATAGTATCATTGATGGATTCATTGGCAGAGCTATGAAGATTACTTACCAAGCAGTATCACCATTGATCCTGTCTTGATCAATGGTTGATGCATCCCCGCATAATAAAGATGCAGGTTTTTAAGTAATGCAGGGAAGCGTAGTGGTGACACGTGTCTGTGATGACATCAAACACTTGCTTGCTCAAAAGAAGATATGGTATCCACTGGCATGAAGTGTTGTCAAACAATATGAGCTAATATGGCAGTTTCCTATTGGTCAGTATAGATAGTTGGTCGTTAATACGAAATGGATTATTCCGATCATTGATCTTGTCTTGATCGACGGTTGATGCATCCCCGCATAATAAAGATGCAGGTTTTCAAGTAATGTGGGGAAGCACAGTGGTGACACGTAGCATTTTTCAAAAAAGACTGTAAAGCCTTGTTATTTTTAAATTAGGACTGTGCGATCTGATAAAATCTACAGATGGGATTCAAATTTGAGTGTAAATTGCAGGCAACGGTTACTGAGAGTAAATGTGATCCAGACCTGGTGCGTGCGGTTTTAATTCATAAAAAGAACCCACGATTTCACCATTAATGAATCACCAAAGCACAGAAAGAAAAGGGCATTCCAGATTTTAGAGCTAAGGCACGAAATTTATCGGTTAATACTCCAATAAAATTGCAGAAGACATCATATAGTGCAGAAGTGGGATTTCTGGCGAGTAAGTGCTCTGCGACTTTCTAAGTAAAATTTGAAGCATCTGCTGTTGTGAATTTTCCAAAGTTTCATTAAAAATGTCGCCTCAAAAAGAGTTTACTGGACAAAAATATTATCTAAAACGTTCAGTACATGATGATTTTCTTGAACAATTCCCCTTATTAGTGCATGAAATAACTAAGGGAAGGGAGCTCATTCAAAAAAACCCTAGATTGGTTGTGGCAGAAGGATTTTATGACAAAGCTAATTGGATAAGGGATACCTAGGTTCCCATGGGAGGTTTGGAGTTGTTTAAGAAATGGTTTTCAGAGCAAAAACTAGACACTCCTATGAGCAATGTATGGGAATTTGACATTGGAAAATTAGTAGTCCCCAGTGTCTTCTTTGATAGTGATTTATTGATGGACCTGGCAAAGAGGTATGATCCTATCACAGGTTGCGTAAAAAATCAGTTAGGGGTCAACCTTTTTAGGGTTTGCCTTGAATTGTTCAGTGAGGTTTTCAACCTAAACCCTAACCACACTGTGCATGAAATCATTGATCTGGATGATTTGTAAGCTAGATATGATGCACAACGAATGTACTTGAGAATAGGACCACTATAGGAGGATGTTGCTAGGGTTGGAAGTTTTCTTGTGATAACAGCCAGTACTCCAGAGCCATTGTTAAGAAGACATTTCAATCTGAGAGCTCAAGCACTATATTTTTCTCTTTGCAAGATCTTGGGGATAGATGAGGGTGATCAAATTCCAAGTTCTGTGGTCCTTATAATTTCTCAAACCCTTCAATTTGGAATGAGTACCATTCTAGATTTTGCCACTTTCCTAGCAAAAGAGATTCACAATGGTTTGGTTGGAATAGCAAAGGGGAAAGTAAACAAACCATTCTGTTGGTATTCATTGATGATGCATGTATGTTTATACAAAGGATATACTTTTTTCTCCAAAGGTATGGAGTTAGAAACCACAAAGGATGGAGAAATGAATCCAGTGCAATTATGGAGTGTGGATATGACTTCAGAGGCCACTGATGCTAGTTATGTAAGATTTGACAGGTATTTTGCATCAAAGATTAGACTGCTTTTAAGAGGAGATAGCCCTAGAATCCCACAAGCATGATTAGAATTGGTCAGACCCAAGGACCATGCTAAAGGGCTACTTGTCAGTCACAACTAGGGGGATATAATTCCCTCCAATGTTTCAACAGTAATAAGAGTTTATGGTTTCTTAGGAAAACCTCATGTGTTACCTTTTCATGTACCTTTGAAGGTAGGGATAGCCGAGCTCTTATGGCAGATAGGTACTATAGATGAGAGGGAATTGGTCAAGAAGGGCACTTTCTTTCCAATGGTTACTGTAGTGCATGATTTTTTTTTTGTTAAAAAGGGTGGAAGCATTTAAATTTGTTTTTTAATAAATATAACATTGTAGAATCTCATGCCAGATTCATTGACCTTGAAGGATTATATGATCTATTAAGAGAAAGGGTGAGAGCTTCCCATATGGTACATCGAGTTTACTATCCGGAAGATATAATCAAAAATATTTTCACATTGCAGGAGCAAGAATTAAGGAAAGAGAAATGGATAGTTTTCAGTAAAAACCTGGAATTCATTAATGCTTTTGACCCCTAGTATGACCCATTGAAAGATAAGAAATACTGGGGAGATAAAATATAGGCATTAATGAATAATTTTGCTATAATAATTCAGGCTATGAATGAAAAGAAATATATATTTATTAAGACACACCCAAACAAGGTAGCAGAAATACAAAGAAGAATGAGTGGTAGAAATGTAGTAATTCCTAGCCAATATACATTGTAGAAAAGGGAAGGTTATGTCATGGTTCAGAGTGTGCAACAGGTATCCACTCATGAGAAGCCAAGGCCAAGAAGTCCATCTGCAGCCAGCTCTCCAAAAAGACAAAAATTGGAGTAGCGGTCTTCTTCTTCTCAAAAAGAACAATACTCTCCAAGGCAGTCTCCAATCCAAATAGATGATGAGGCATCTCTAAAGGAACAACTTAGACAAATGGGAGGAGATGGGGATGTGATTGTCACTTCTACAGACCTGGATGTTGGAGAGCCACAAGAACCTCCTACACCTTCCTTGGACCTGACCATTGTTGATTACCAAGGTAAGGAAATCGATCCAATTGTTGCCCAGGATTCTGAAAGATTTATTAATGATGAAAATTTTGTAAGATCTAGGGCTTTTGCTCAGTTTTTATGGAGATTAAATATAAAGAATTTTGAGAAAGCCTATGAGAAGATCAAGGCTGAGCAACCAAATCAATCTGACCCAGTTATCAAGGAAGAGGTAAAATCAAAGTTTTTGAATTATTTTTCCTAGTTCACTCCTGAAGCTAGAAGGCAAATATTTACACAATCAGGAGCCCTCCTTCTGCCAGAATGGGATATAGAAAATGCTATTGTTTTTTATTCAGTAAGGAAGCAGAAGGATGTTCAATTGATAATTGCTGAAGAAGTCTTATAGGCTCATAAAGGGATCAAATTTAGTGATGACCACCAAGCCCTTTTTTTGTGGTCCATAGATAAGAGAGAAAGTACCAGGATGCATCAGTTTTCGATTGCAGAACATACTGGTACATTGACAGTATACAGGGCTAGTGAGGTAAGTAGTAAACAAGTAATGGGAATGGCTTTAGAAATGTTAAAATTGGGTGGTGTTCTATCTGGACAAGAAGAGGATAAGTTTACCCAACTCAATGCTAGGTTTGAAGAAGTTTTGAAGCCATATGAGGAAAGGGGTATACGGATACAATCATTGGAAAACAAAATGTCTCAAATGGAGATGATACCGAGGAAAAGAAAAATGGGAGAATCTAGTGCACCTACAATTGCATACCCTTCACAGCCATTGGTTGGATCTAGATCAACCCCTATCATTGAAATACCTGACACCCTTGAAAGGCCCCAATTCTATACTATAGAGGAATTTGAAAAAGAAAAAACAAAATTGCATGAGTTGCAGATAGAATTGAGAAATCAATATGGAGAAAAATTAAAGCAGGGTGTAATATATCTAAGGGATAAAATACAATGGTCAACTTTTTTTGATCAGTTGACAAGAATTGCAGCCCTCATGGATGAGTTGAAAAGAGACAAGGATAAACTGACTCTTCTTGCAAAGAAATGGAGGGAGAGAAATGATGATATTACAATCATATGTATCTCTACAGTCCAAATACCTTATCATCAAGTTGAGAAGATTTTTGATTTATTAAATAAGCTAAAGAATTTTGATGATGAAAGAGATTCTTTATAGAGAAGATTAACACTCTGTTTTTCCCAATATATTGCTGAAAAATTCACCCTATTTCCTTGTGCTTTAGAAACTGTTGATACAATAAAAGAAAAAGAAAAGTGGAAAAGGGAGATGGATGAGTTATTCAATGAAAGAATAATAATCATCGTGAGTAAAACTAGACACTGGTTTTGGGCAAAGACAAATGAAGAGCTAGTAAAAATACAGTTATTTTATACTACTACGAGGAAAGAATTTAATGATTTAGAAGAAAATGCAAATTCTTTAATAATGATACAAAGAGAAGCTCTAAGCTTTGATTGGCCAGATGATGTTTCTTTTAATAAATGGAAAAATCAGTTTCTGGAACAAATGTTAGAAGATGATGAGGAGGAAAATGTAAAAGTAAAAGTCACCCTCGTAGTTAATAATGAGGACATGGAAAATCCCCAGATTGAAGTAAATTTAGAGGTAACTGAAGATGATACATCACTTTCAAACCTCATGGCTATTTACTCCGAGGATGAAGAATAATTGGAGAATTAGATCCTATCTTCTTGTTGAAACAAATGAGAAGTATAATAGAAACGTACCCACCCAGGATGGTTTGATGTGTTAGCTTTTCTGTTTTTTTTTTTTTTTGTCTTTTACTACAGACATTCATCAGTATCTTTTAGGGGACACATGTCACTCTCTTTAGCCTGAAGCTTGTTGCATCTCAAACTATTTAAGTGAGATTCCATGGCTAAAGAATGGTCCGAATTCTATTTCTTCTAAGTATTGTGCTTAGTCTGGTTTTTGGTCCAAATTTTGAAAGCAAGTTTGTAATGTATTTTTCTGTCAAATTCTCTAAGAATACATGAATATAGAATGACCTGTGTTTCTTTCTAAATGCCATTCTGAGTCTACTGTAAAGAATATACCATTTTCAAAGGAAATGAATACAAATTATGAACTGTCCCCATATCAGTTCTTTCTGAATTTTGTCTCCTTTTAAATACTTAGCTACCTTGATGTTGTATGAGTAAAAGCTTGTGCAATTGAATGCAATCTAATTAGGTTGTATATCCATTTATCATTGCTGTTAATTCAATGGATTAAATAAAGGCTTTGATGAATGTGATAAGATTCCTTAAGTATTAAAAAGGATTTTTGAATGATAAGTTCTGATAAGAATTGCTGATAGAATTTGTTGTAAGGCAACAAATTTGATCTAAGAATTTTCTATAGACTCTAAACCCCAATGGATTAGGCACTGATCAAGTTATTTCAGCTGAAGGAGAAATATCTTAAAAATGGTTTTTCAAATGCATCATCAAATCAAATTTTACTTTTATTTCCTATAGATCTTCAAAGTTGGCCAGCACTTGTCTGCATGGAATGTTTTAGCTTCAATTAGTCATTGTTGTTGAAAACATCTGCAGATCTATAGAAGACTTCTTGGCCATATCTGTTTATGGGATGTGTTTATCAAGTTAGTAAGAATTATGTATATGTTTGAGGATCTTGAAATGAGAATCAGAATGAAACTAAGAATAATCCTCATACAGTTGTTTTAGTTTTGAACCATCCCTAGGTACACCCACCCTGGTTTTGCAGAGCCAAAAGAGTAGAAAACCATTTGTAGTTTTGTTGAAGTTGGGTCCAAATACCTTACATATGCCATTGTTAATAAGAATAGGCTGGTCTTTAGATTGTGTATGTACTGTCATTTTGGTATTAAGCATTTTTTCTCTTAGTAGTTTTAGTACTTTTTAAAACACCAACAAAATGACGACTCTACTAGGGAGTTGTCCAACACCTCTGTCAAAAGTACTGTAGTTTCTTTGGTCCTGCTATGTACGCGTGTGTCATGTGATCTATGTTTTTCCCATGGTTATGAGGGAATCTTTTAGTGTCAAACCTTGAGAATTTAAAGAAGATAGAGCCCAAGTACCATTGCTACACACTGACGTATCCAACCTATCCAAGTGTCTTATCTAACAAGCAAGAGTTGCAGTCTTACGACATCAATAATTGGTCTGTCTATGCCATATATTTTTGTTCCTACTTGTGTATTATTTTCCTTTGGTCAGCTAAAGTGTCATTATATATTTTCCCAAAATAGGGTGGGGACTCAGTCAAGGTTTTGAAGCTAGTGCTTATTGTAACAAAAGGTGAATATGGATGACAAGAGAAAAAACACAAGAGCTTACATGAGAGCCAATCCCGATGTATCAATGTATACTGATTTACCCCAAGGTGGTAGGAAGAAACAAAATAAGAAAAAGATAGATCCAAATCCCACTTGGAAACCCAAAGGTAATGCATCTGTCAATTCCCATTATCAACCAGTAATAGGAAGAGAGTCTTCTTCACTTAGCGCTAAATCCAAAACTACAAGACTCTTAGGAGGCATTTTCAGTACCCCATTACTAGATGAGATATTTTTTCAAGACAAGGACATGTCTACTATGGGAATTGCTTCATAAAGACCAGATCCTGTAGCAGATATGAATTATAGGCTAGGATTTAGGATTTCATCTGATAATCCTTTTAATCCCAAAGTAGCCGCATATGTAGAACCAAAACTTATAGATCTGGATGACCCTACTAATTCTAAGGCAACTTCTACAGACCCTAAAGAAGTGCACTCTAAGATAGAATTTTTGAAGAAATGAATTGCTGAGGAAGAAGCTAAATGCATTCGTCTTGAAAAAGAGAAGGAGCAAGCCACCTTAGATGCCATAATAGAAAGAGATGCTCTGCTAAGAAGGATGGCTGCTTTGAAAGAGAAAAAATAAAAAATTAGAAGAGAATACCACAACTCTCCATAAGGATGTTTTTGGAGATGTTGATAATCTGAGAGCTAAAGTTCAAGAACAGAAGAAATGCCTAAATCAAAGGAAAGAACTAGTTATTGCTCAAGTTCAAGCCTATAAACCTGTTCAAGTTGATCCTGTAGAGCCCACTGCAAAAGCTCCAGATAAAGGGAAAGGAAAGGCTATAGGAATCCAAATAAATGAGCCTCAAGCTATACTAAGCAAACCTATACAACCCTCCATGTTGAAGTTAGATCTAGATCTTGAGAAGGCTCGAAAAGAGAGGGAAGATCTTGCAAAAGAGCTTGAGAAGGTTGAGAATGAAGCTCAAGCTATAGAAACTCAAAAGAAAATCCAATTCATAAAGTCTAATTCTGCATTGGCTTCATGGCCCAATTTGTCTATCCCACCTACAAATCCTGCACCAGTTAGTGCTCCCACATTTTCAACTCAGGGAATACCCCAATCTGCTCCTACTTCATCTTCCAATATAGGCACCCAAGTCCCATTTGTCCCACCACAACAGTCTCGAGCTGCTCCCCTGAGTCAAGCTAATATAGCTAGTACCTCAAATGTTCCTAGTTTCTAGAAGAAACCTATATACCTAGAAAAGTATAGACATATATCATTTGCTGGTATTCCTGGTGCCCCCCATCCCATATCATTTGATTTAAGGGATAAAGTGGTTAAGTTTTCTGGAAATAATGTTGTTACTGGTGAAGAACATTTGAGGATTTTCATTGACATGTTGAATGATTATGAAGTTGAACACGAAGACATGGTAATGAAATTGTTTGTGCATTCACTAACAGAGGATGCAAGGGATTGGTTCAGGAGGTTGCTTGATGACAGTATTACTTCATGGAGTGATTTGGAGAAGTTGTTCAAAGAGGAATATGGGGACAATACCAATGCAGGATTCATGTTGAACAAGTTCAACAATATCAAGAAGAATCTAAATGAGTCCACATTTGATTTCACTGTGAGATTCCAAAAAGGTATGTACAAACTTTTTCAATTCATGAGGTTAAATGAAGACGTCTGTCTCACAACCTATTTCAATGCTTTTGATAGCAAAATGACTTATCAATTGAGGGATAAAGATCCTAAAACTTTGAGAGATGCCTATAGAGTTGCAGTAAATATAGAGAATAATAGAAAGGCATCTAGCAAACTAGGTAGGAGGGATGATGCTAAGCTTTTTAATCCTAAGAACAATAATAAAAGGGAGGGTGACAAAACTCCTATAGGAAAGAAGCCCGAAGAACCTACTATAGGCCAGGTTTTAGAAATGCTCAAGAAGATGAATCCCACTAGTTTCAATAAGCCAAATGTTGCTGAAAGACCCCCTGTGAATAACAACAATTTCAATAGGTAGCCTAGGATGCAAAATTACCCTTACACCACTCAGTGGAAAGATGGTAAACCAGTTCCCAACCAAACCCAGAATGTGAAGGATAAGGGTACTCCAGACCCCCTACAAAGGAACACTATAAATATGAATGATGATGTACCATGGTGCATTATATGCCAATCACCTCATTCTACTGATTATTGTGTTGTTGCTCAGTCATTTTCCCAAGCCCAAGGAGTGCAAGCTGAAGAAGAAACTGAAGAGAAAAGCCATGACGATATACGCTGCAATATGGTGAGTATGTGTGATGATTTGATAGATTCTGATTTAGAAGAGCCTGACAATGATGTTACTAGCTAGAGAATTTCTTACCAGCTACATCATCAGCAAGTACTTTCAGATGATGAAGGGTATGATACAGATAAGGTATGCAGTACATTTTTTCATATAGGTCCCACAAGTTTAAGAATGCCCTCCCAAGAGGAAATTGACAGAATTACAGCCAAAATGATTCCACAAGTCCATAGTAATTATAATTTGAGAAATAGAGAAATAAATAATGATGTAGGAAGGCCATCTAGTGTAGTCATCAAAGACATCACTCATAAGATGAATGATCAAGACAAGAAAGTCAATGTAGATGTGCTTAAAATCAAGGAGAACAAGGGTAAGAAATGGGAACCAAAGAAGAAGGTTCAATTTCAGATAAGTGAAGCAACAAAACCAGTTGTGCAACCAAAGAAGTCAAAACTAGATGTTATCAAGAAAAATTTGGTGCCTACTACTCAAAAGACTCTGATTCCAGGTACTATTGTAAAACCTACTATGGTTGAATCTACTGATATTGTATCCATGTTATCTCAAATTACTGTAAAAGTGCCCTTGTATGAACTTTTTAGAATTGAAGAGCATGAGAATAAGGCTTTGTCATGACTGGGTGGAATAGCAAACAATAATATAATTTTAGATCAAACTATGTCCCAACAGACCCCATTAGTAATAGAGGACAGTGGTATCATATCCCAGATTCTTCAAATGTTTCTAGATGATTCCTCAGTGGCATTCATAGAAGATATTGATCCTTTTTTTCTCAGTCTAATCATAAAGGGGAAGACCTTAAAAAATTGCATGATAGACTAAGGAGCTTCCAACACTATAATGCCTTTCAAAGTAATGGAAGCCTTAGGATTGAAGGTGGATACCAAGCAGGGCAGATGTAGAAGGATGGATGCTAGGGAAGTCCCAGTCATAGGTACTATAAATGCCTTACCATTCAAACTGGCTACATATCCTGAAGTAGAATTGACCATGTCTGTCCTTGTGGTAGATATACCTCCACACTACAAAATGTCACTCTCCAAAAAATGGAGTGCTGCCATGGGGGGAAGCCTACAATGTGATCTTACTTATGCCACTTTTCATATAGGGGACAAAGCTGTCAGGGTAAATAGGGAACCAAGGGTTAACCACATCTTAGGTGAATAAATTGACAAAGATACCACTTGTTTCCTAGATACTAGGATTAATGCTTTCAGGGCTGAATTAATTATTCAGGAAGTTGAAATTTTACCTACTATCATCGAAAATGAAGTTGAATGTTGCATGAATTCACCAAAATTATGGATAATGTTCTTTGATGGGCCTAGTTCTAAAGAGGGTGCAAGGGCAGGTGTAGTCTTTGTGTCCCCTGAAAATAACACTTTTAGGTATTCATTCACCTTGAAGTTTGCCTACACTAATAATATTGCAAAGTATGAAGCATTGTTGCTATGACTCAAAGTTGCCATACATCATAAAATTAAGAAATTATGTGTCATAGGGGATTTTGAACTAATTATCTCTCAGATCAAAGCAACCTACTCATCCAAGAATAGGAGATTGAAACAATATAGAAATGCAGTCTAGGATCAGGTAGAATTCTTTGATGCATTTGGGATCTCATGGAGAGATAGGACCCAAAATAAGATGGCTGAGCTATTGGCAAATGTAGCCATCAAGCCAAAAGAAATATCATTTGTAGGAATCTCCCAGATTGAGGTGCAAAACAAGCCTTCCATACCTGACAACATTGAAAATTGGCAGGTTTTTGAAGATGACAAAGATATTACAAATTTTTTGTTAAATGAAGACAAGTATCATGGTCAGGAGATGGATTGCAGTGGACTAATTGAAACCATAAATGGGAAGAAAACCATTTTTGGTCAAGAAATAATGCAATTGAAAACAAATACGATGCCGAAGGGGTTAGTAGTCTTGGAAAATATTTTTGATAGCCAAGACAGAGTAAAATCAGGAGTTAACAACCCCAAACCCCAGGAGTTAGAAGAGATAAACTTGGGTACTGATGAAGTTCCTAAAAGGGTTTATATTGGCCAACATCTACCTATTGAAATCAAGAAAAGAATAATTGACCTACTTAGAAAATACAGACATGTTTTTGCTTGGTCATATGATGACCTTAAGGCTTACATGGAAGATCTTTTCCAGCATATCATACCATTGAAGGAAAATGTAAGACCTTTTAGGCAAAAACAGAGACCAATCAATCCTACCCTTGCCCCAAAAATGCAAGAAGAACTGACAAAACTGAGAGATCGTGGGATAATCAAACCAATCAGGCATTCCACCTGGGTTTCAAACTTGGTTCCTGTCAGGAAGAAAAATGGAGATATTAGGCTTTGTGTTGATTTTAGAAATTTAAACATTGCATCTCTGAAAGACAATTATGGCTTACCTAATATGGAAGCCATGTTACAGCAAGTGACTAGCTCTAAATTGATTTCAATGATGGATGGTTTTTCTCGATATAATCAAGTTCTAGTAAAAGAAAGTGAACAGTTCAAGACAACTTTCACAACCCCTTGGGGAACATATGTGTATGTGAGGATGCCTTTTGGCTTGATTAATGCAGGAGCTACCTTCCAAAGAGCCATGGATGTAGCATTTCATGAGTATATTGACAAATTTATGGTTGTGTACCAGGATGATCTCACAGCGTATTCTAATAAGGCTGAAGATCACTACAAATATTTGGAAAAAAATCTTTATAAAAGCCCTGGAATATGGAGTATCTTTAAACCCAAAGAAATGCACATTCGGGGTCACAGAAGGAAAATTATTAGGACACATAGTGTCTAAGGATTGGGTAAAAATAGATCCTGAAAGGGTAGTAGCTATTGACAAAGTCCCCAAACCAAAAAATGTGAAAGGAATTCAGTCCTTTTTTTGCCAAGTCAATTTTCTGCGGAGATTTGTTACCAATTTTGCTAAAATCAGTAGACCCATCTCAAAGATGCTCAAGAAAGGAGCCATTATAGATTGGAATGGTGAACCTTCACAAGCATTCCAAGATATAAAAACTGCAATAAAGAATGCTCCAATATTGAGGACCCTAGATTATGCAAAGCCCATTCATATTTTCTCTTTTGCATCATTCCATATTGTAGCTACAGTCTTATTACAGAAAAATCAAGAAGGATATGAGCAGCCTATTGCCTTTTTTAGCAAGTCACTAAAGCCTATTGAACTGAAGTATGAAATAAATGAAAAGCAAGCATATGCTTTGGTAAAGGCTGTAAAATCTTTTAGAAGTTACTTGGTAGGTGCTACTGTTATCGCTTTTGTACCTAGTGCTGCAGTCAAGGATATATTCTCTCAACAAGAAGTTTCAGGCAGGAGGTGTAGGTTGATCAATAGAATCCAAGAATTTAACATTGATATACAAATAAAAAATTTATTAAGAGGTCAAGGTTTGGCTAAACTCATGGCTGAAACTAATCTAGAGGCTAATCAGATAAATCTGGTAAATGATGATCTCAGAGCTGACTTATGTGACATGGACCAATGTGATTGGTACACCAATGTCATATATTACTTGCAACATATGGAAAATCCTCCCCATCTGTCTAACAATGAAAAGAGGAATACTAAATTGCAAGCCATCAGGTATGTAATTGTCCAAAATAACCTATGGTGGAGAAATTTTGAGGGAATTCTGTTGAAGTGTGTTGATAAAGAAAAGGCAAAAGAGGTTTTGAAAGAGATGCATACTGGAGTATGTGGTGGACACTACATGGCCAAAACTACTGCACATAAGATAATGAGAGCTCAATTTTGGTGGCCTTCTCTGTTCAAGGATGCTCAAGTTATGGTTAGGAAATGTGATCATTGTCAGAGGTTTGCTGGAAAGCTGAAATTCTTAGGAAATGCTCCATTGAAGCCAGTTGAGATTCAAGCACCTTTTCAACAATGGGGTCTGGACTTCATAGGAGAGATTTTTGCCAAGTCTAGCACTGGCTATTCTTGGATTCTGGTTGCCACTGACTACTTTAAAAAATGGGTAGAGGCTATCCCCACAAGAAATGCAACAAGTAAAGTGGTAAATAATTTCCTGTTGAATAATATTATTTCTAGATTTGGATGTCCACAGAGAATTGTCACAGATAATGTTATGTGCTTCAGATCTGAGGAGTTCATCAAGTTTTGTGACAAATATGGAATGACAAGGTCATCATCTGCTCCATATCATCCACAAGGGAATGGACAAGTCGAGTCCACAAATAAGAGCCTGTTGAAGGTCATTAAGAGAACCTTGGATGATAATAAAAAGGCATGGGATTCCAAGTTACAGTTGGCAATATGGGCTGACAGAGTAACTGTAAAGAAAGGAATTGGTGTAGCTCCATTTGATTTAGTGTATGGGATTCAAGCCAGAATGCCTCAAAATAACTTGATGGGACTATAGAATTACATCCAGTTATATGATGAAGACACTATAGATGAAATGCAAGAAAAAATGGATGAATTGGTAGGACTGACCGAAACCATAAGAGAAGCATCTTTAAGGAACCAAAAGTTGCAATTGCAAGTCAAGACACTCTATGATAAAAGAACTATAAGTAGAAAATTTGAAAATGGAGATTTAGTCTTAATGTGGAATGCCAGAATTGAAGATAAAGGAAACCATGGAAAATTTGATCCTATTTGGTTAGGCCCATATCTCATTGAAAATACTTGGGGTGAAGATTCTTATATACTCAAAGATATATTTGACAATATTCTTGAATTGCCAGTTCATGGACAGTTCTTGAAGAAGTATTTTTCTTGAAAAATACTTATTTTCTTCCATGAACAGTAGTTTTAGGGTTTCCTGTTGTTTTGTGCATTTTGCGCTTTCTGTAAATCCTTGTAAATATCCTTGTGCAGTCTGGTTCCTTATTTTTGTGTGTTGCTTTGTGCTCTCTGAAGAAGTTGTCATCTTACCAAATATGTTGTCTACTCTCCCAGAGATTCTGAATTCTTGCATAGACTCAGGTAGTCTATCATCCCCAGACAGAGCCACTGTTGGTGTGATTTTTCATAGTATAGGAAAATTTCTGATATTTGGGTGAAAATTCAGTTTTGTCTTTGTTTTGTGGTGCCCTCATTTTCAAATTTTTCAAAAAGGTATTTTCTTCAAATATTCTAGCGGGGCTTTTTATCCTAATATTTAATTTACGTCAAAATACCTTTTGAAAACCCTTCGTGTACCTTTAATTGCAATTTTTTGTTTGAAAGGATGCCAAGTTGAAGTGTTTTTCAATCACCGTTGATCTATCAGAGATCAAATGTCAGCGCATCTCCGCATAATAGAGTTGTAGGTTTTTAAGTAATGCAGGGAAGTGTAATGATTACACGTAGCCCTTAATGTTTTATGAGATCCAATACGCTGCAAGAGCTCCTGTATGTCAAATTTATCAGTACTTTGCACACGTTTTGTTTTTCTGTGATATCATTGGTGGATTCATTGGCAGAGATATGAAGATTACTTACCAAGCAGTATCACCGTTGACCCTATCTTGATCAACGGTTGACGCATCCTTGCATAATAATGATGCAGGTTTTTAAGTTATGTGGGGAAGCGTAGTGGTGACACGTGTCCGTGATGACGTCAAACACTTGCTTGCTCAAAAGAAGATACGGTATCCGCTGGCATGAAGTGTTGTCAGATAGTATGAGCTAATATGGAAATTTTCTATTGGTCAGTACAGATAGCTGGTCGTTAATATGAAATGGATTATTCTGATCATTGATCTTGTCTTGATCGATGGTTGACGGATCCCCGCATAATAAAGATGCAAGTTTTTAAGTAATACGAGGAAGCACAGTGGTGACACATAGCATTTTTCAAAAAAGACTGTAAAGCCTTGTTATTTTTAAATCAAGACCGTGTGATCTAATAAAATCTACGGATGGGATTCAAATTTGAGTGCAAATTGCAGGCGACGGTTACTGAGAGTAAATGTGATCCAGACCTAGTGCGTGCGGTTTTAATTCATAAAAAGAACACACGATTTCACCATTAATGAATCACTGAAGCACAGAAAGAAAAGGGCATTCAAGATTTCAGAGCTAAGGCATGGAATTTCTCTGTTAATACTCCAATAAAATTGCAGAAGACATCATATAGTGCAGAAGTGCGATTTCTCGTGGGTAAGTGCTTTGTGACTTTTTGAGTAAAATTTGAAGCATCTGCTATTGTGAATTTTCCAAAGTTTCATTAAAAATGCTGCCCCAAAAAGAGTTTACTGGACAAAAATATTATCTAAAATGTTCAGTACATGATGATTTTCTTGAACAATTCCCCTTATCAGTGCATGAAATAACTAAGGGAAGGGAGCTCATTCAAAAAAACCCTAGATTGGTTGTGGTAGAAGGATTTTATGACAAAGCTAATTGGATAAGGGATGCCCAGGTTTCCATGGGAGGTTTGGAGTTGTTTAAGAAATGGTTTTTAGAGCGAAAACTGGACACTCCTATAAGCAATGTATGGGAATTTGACATTGGAAAATTAGTAGTCCCTAGTGTCTTCTTTGATAGTGATTTATTGATGGACCTGACAAAGAGGTATGATCCTATCATAGGGTGGGTAAAAAATCATTTAGGGGTCAACCTTTTTAGGGTTTGCCCTAAATTGTTCAGTGAGGTTTTCAACCTAAAACCTAACCACGTTGTGCATGAAATCATTGATTTGGATGATTTGCAAGCTAGATATGATGCACAACGAGTGTACTTGAGAACAGGGCCACTACAGGAGCATGTTGCTAGGGTTGGAAATTTTCTTGTGATCACAGCCAGTACTCCAGAGCCATTGTTAAGAAGACATTTCAATCTGAGAGCTCAAGCACTATATTTTTCTCTTTGCAAGATCTTGGGGATAGATGAGGGTGATCAAATTCCAGGTTTTGTGGTCCTTATAATTGCTCAAACCCTTCAATTTGGAATGAGTACCATTCTAGATTTTGCCACTTTCCTAGCAAAAGAGATTCACAATAGTCTGGTTGGAATAGAAAAGGGGAAAGTAAACAAACCATTTTGTTGGTATTCATTGATGATGCATGTATGTTTATACAAAGGATATACTTTTTTCTCCAAAGGTATGGAGTTAGAAACCACAAAGGATGGAGAAAGGAATCCAGTGCATTTATGGAGTGTGGATATGACTTTAGAGGCCACTGATGCTAGTTATGTAAGATTTGACAGGTATTTTGCATCAAAGCTTAGACTACTTTTTAGAGGAGATATCCCTAGAATCCCACAAGCATTATTAGAATTGGTCAAATCCAAGGACCATGCTAAAGGGCTACTTGTCAGTCACAACTGGGGGGATATAATTCCCTCCAATGTTTCAACAGTAATAAGAATTTATGGTTTCTTAGGAAAACCTCATGTGTTACCTTTTCATGTACCTTTGAAGATAGGGATAGTCGAGCTCTTATGGTAGATAGGTACTATAGATGAGAGGGAATTGGTCAAGAAGGGCACTTTCTTTCCAATGGTTACTGTAGTGCATGATTTTGTTTTTGTTAAAAAGGGTGGAAGCATTTAAATTTTTTTTTGAATAAATATAACATGGCAGAATCTCATGCCAGATTCATTGACCCTGAAGGATTCTATGATCTATTAAGAGAAAGGGTGAGAGCTTCCCATATGGTACATCGGGTTTACTATCCGTAAGATATAATCAAAAATATTTTCACATTGTAGGAGCAAGAATTAAGGAAAGAGAAACAGATAGTTTTCAATAAAAACCTGGAATTCATTAATGCTTTTGAGCCCAAGTACGACCCATTGAAAGATAAGAAATATTGGGGAGATAAAATACAGGAATTAATGAATAATTTTGCTATAATAATTCAGGCTATGAATGAAAAGAAAGATATATTTATTAAGACACACCCAGACAAGGCAGCAGAAATACAAAGAAGAATGAGTGGTAGAAATGTAGTAACTCCTAGCCAATATACATTGTAGAAAAGGGTAGGTTATGTCATGGTTCAGAGTGTGCAATATGTACCCACTCATGAGAAGCCAAGGCCAAGAAGTCCATCTGCAACCAGCTCTCCAAAAAGACAAAAATTGGAGTAGGGGTCTTCTTCTTCTCAAAAAGAACAATACTCCCAAAGCCAGTCTCCAATCCAAATAGATGATGAGGTATCTCTAAAGAAACAACTTAGACAAATGGGAGGAGATGGGGATGTGATTGTCACTTCTACGGACCTAGATTTTGGAGAGCCACAAGAACCTCCTACACCTTCCTTGGACCTGACCATTGCTGATTACCAAGGTAAGGAAATTGACCCAATTGTTTCCCAGGCTTTTGAAAGATTTATTAATGATGAAAATTTTGTAAGATCTAGGGCTTTTGCTCAATTTTTATGGAGATTAAATATAAAGAATTTTGAGAAAGCCTGTGAGAAGATCAAGGCTGAGCAACCAAATAAATCTGACTCGCTTAACAAGGAAGAGGTAAAATCAAAGTTTTTGAGTGATTTTTCCCGATTCACTCCTGAAGCTGGAAGGCAAATAGTTAGACAATCGGGAGTCCTCCTTCTGCCAGAATGGGATATAGAAAATGCTATTGTTTTTTAATCAATAAGGAAGTAGAAGGATGTTCAATTGACAACTACTGAAGAAGTCTTATAGGCTCATAGAGGAATCAAATTTAGTGATGACCACCAAGCCCTTTTTTTTTGGTCCATAGATAAGAGAGAAAGTACCAAGATGCATGAGTTTCCCACTGCAGAACATACTGGTACATTGATAGTATACAGGGCTGGTGAGGTAAGTAGTAAACAAGTAATGGGAATGGCTTTAGAAATTGTAAAATTGGGTGGTGTTGTATCTAAACAAGAAGAAGATAAGTTTTCCCAACTCAATGCTAGGTTTGAAGAAGTTTTGAAGGCATATGAGGAAAGGGGTATACAGATACAATCATTGGAAAAAAAAATGTCTCAAATGGAAAGGATACTGGGGAAAAGAAAAATGGGAGAATACAGCGCACCTACAATTGCATACCCTTCATAGCCATTGGTTGGATCTAGATCAACCCCTATCATTGAAATACCTGACACCCCTAAAAGGCCCCAATTCTATACTATAGAGGAATTTGAAGAAGAAAAAACAAAATTGTATGAGTTGCAGATAGAATTGAGAAATCAATATGGAGAAAAATTAAAGCAGGCTGTAATATATCTGAGGGATAAAATACAATGGTCAACTTTTTTTGATCAGTTGACAAGAATTGCAGCCCTCATGGATGAGTTGAAAAGAGATAAGGATAAACTAACTCTTCTTGCAAAGAAATGGAGGGAGAGAAATAATGATATGTCACTCTCTTTAGCCCAAAGCTTGTTGCATCTCACACTATTTAAGTGAGATTCCAAGGCTAAAGAATGGTTCAAATTCTATTTCTTCTAAGTATTGTGCTTAGTCTAGTTTTTTGTCCAAATTTTGAAAGAAAGTTTGTAATGTATTTTTCTGTCAAATTCTCTAAGAATACATGAATATAGAATGGCCTGTGTTTCTTTCTGAAGGCCATTTCGAGTCTACTGTAAAGGATATACCATTTTCAAAGGAAATGAATACAAATTATGAATTGACCCCATATCAGTTCTTTCTAAATTTTGTCTCCTTTTAAATGCTTAGCTACCTTGATGTTGTATGAGTAAAAGCTTGTGCAATCGAATGCAATCTAATTAGGTTCTATATCCATTTATCATTGCTGTTAATTAAATGGATTAAATAAAGGCTTTGATGAATGTGATAAGATTCCTTAAGTATTAAAAAGGATTTTTGAATGATAAGTTCTGATAAGAATTGCTGATAGAATTTTTTGTAAGGCAACAAATTAGATCTAAGAATTTGCTATAGACTCTGAACCCCAATGGATTAGACACTGATCAAGTTATTTCTGTTGAAGGAGAAATATCTTACAAATGGTTTTTCAAATGCATCATCAAATCAAATTTTACTTTTATTTTCTATGGATCTTCAAAGTTGGCCAGCACTTGTCTGCATGGAATGTTTTAGCTTCAGTTAGCCATTGTTGTTGAAAACATCTATAGATCTATAGAAGACTTCTTGGCCATATCTATTTATGGGATGTGTTTATCAAGTTAGTAAGAGTTATGTATATGTTTGAGGATCTTGAAATGAGAATCAAAATGAAACTAAGAATAATCCTCATTCAGTTGTTTCACTTTTGAACCATCCCTGGGTACACCCACCCTGGTTTTGCAGAGCCAAAAGAGTAGAAAACCATTTGTGGTTTTGTTGAAGTTGGGTCCAAATACCTTACATATGCCATTGTTAATAAGAATAGTCTGGTCTTTAGATTGTGTATGTACTATCATTTTGGTATTAAGCATTTTGTCACTTAGTAGTTTTAGTACTTTTTAAAACACCAACAGTTACACCAAGAGAGCTACATGCACTAATGGAAGAAAAAGAGGAAGAAGACAAGGAGGAAGAAGCACTTGAGGAAGAAAAAAATGAAGAAGATCCAGTAAGAATTGTAGTAGAAGTTATTGCATCCCTTCCTCACTCTCCACCAAAGAGTGATAAATCTACTATGGAGACAACTTCTGCAAGTGAGACTATGAGCACAATTGCCACATCAATTGTTCAATCTTCACCAGCCACCTCCTAGCTCCAGGTATTGGAAACAAAAGTGCCAAGCACTTTATCTACCGAGCTACCTATCACTTCTTCAACTACTGGGTCAGATTCCTTAGCTCCTTCACCATCAGTGAGTGTACTAGTAAGTTCTACAATTTTGTTTTCATCGATTCCAATAAGTTCTACAGTTTTGTTTTCACTAGCATTATCTATATCCACTTCAACTCCAATCAGTTCAGATACTACTATGGGTACTCTACTAAGTGTGACACCATTTTTGGGAAGTGTTTCAATTTTTTATCAGGTTAATACTTCTATTCGCATTCAATCCTTTAGTCATATCCTAATTTTTACTGCTAGCCCTTCTATCTCCACTATCGTGTTTGTTCCAAAGGTCAAACTAGTAATCATAGAAGTTAAACAAAAGAATCCATTAAAAATTTTGATCACTGTAAAGGAAATTGAAGAAGACATTGACTTAGACACAAAGATAGTGATACCAAAGATTGACTTTGACACTGCTATCATTGAAGAGATGATGTTAGCCAGTCAACTCATAAAGATGAAAGCTACACAGAAGCAGTTAAGGTTTGAAAGGGATAAGGAATATAGAATAATTGAGAATGCAAAGGATATAATTACAGAAGCTATAGGTGTTGAAGTACATTCCACTCAACACATTTTGATTCGATAGAAGAGGCAGTATATAAATTTAACGAAGATCCTTGTAGACAAGAGAAACTGATTGAAAAGGTTGAAAGGAAATTTGATAACAAGGTGCTAGAGCATATTGATCAATAGATAGCAATCAAGCAAGTTGAATTGTCCACACTTTTGGAAAATTTTGAAAATTCTTTTAATAACGTAACATCACTTTTTTCCAAACTTTGTGATGTTTCTGGTTTTACTAAAGAAATAAAGGATAAGCCAAATAAAATTGACATTGATTTGCAATCAAGTGCATCCAAGCTAAAGGTGGACTCCTCCTCCACAACCTCGCATCACACCAAAATCAGATATCTGGCAGACATGCAGGTAGAACTATTGAGAGAGGAAGCATGGATCTGGTCTACACTAATAGACATCCAAAACATGATCCTTCCTATCATAGATATAATGCATAAACATATTGCTCATTGCAAAACATTGATCCAAGATCAAAACTTCTTAGGGTTGATCACATGATTCAATTGTTAGCAACAGTTCAAATTTCTCTCTCCACCTATCAAATTTTGTAGCAGACTTGGGATAGTACTTTTTCCACCATCCTTAAGGTACATCAAGATTTTCTATCTCATTTTGGTGTAGTCATATAAACTATATATGTAGTCCTTTGGCATTATTGTCAAAAAGGAAGAGAGATTCAGCATAATAAGTGACAAGATTTATCAGTATAAGTGAAAGGGGGAGCTAGCACTCAATAGAGTTAGCATGTGTACATAAGTATCTTTATATATACATTATAAGTCATCAAGAAGATATATAGAAATGTATATGTAGTAGTTCTACAAAGATCAATTTTGAAAACCCAAAATTCAATGAGTCAGGTTATGTACATATGTTTTGGCTTATAAGTGTTTTGTCACTAATGCCAAAGGGGGAGATTGTTGACATTAAGTTATTATTTCCATTAGTGACAACACTTATCTATATCAATATAGCTACCAAGCTCAACACTGAGTTTCCTACACTCATCAAGCTTCACAGTTTACACCAAGCTTCACAGTTTACACCAAGCTTCACAGTTTACACCAAGAATCTCAGTATCTACCGAGCAATCAGACTATGTCATGGGAATCCAATGTAAATTGAGCATTGGAAGTTGCAATGTTTATCAATTGATGAAAGTGTAATGTTTATCGAGTAATGAAATTGTAATGTTTACGGAGTAATAAAAGTGTAGTGTCTACCAAGTAAAATAAAGGTAAACAAAGGATTCAGTTCTTACTGAGTAACACTATATCTACTGAGTAACACTACATCTACCAAGTCACAATTGGTTACCAAGTTCAAAACTATGTCGAGTGATTAGTATGGACTGAGCCTTCACTTCTATCGAGTGCATGATGATGCTGAGTAATGCAGTGGATGTCAAGTATCAGAAGGTCATCGAGTCAGTTCAGTGAACTCGAGTTATTTACTATTGGGCCAACTCAATAATGTTTTGTTTACTTGTGTTTTAGCCAACCTTGCAATTATAATTATTGAAATGATATATATGTAATGTATTATATCATTTTCAATGTATGCATGAGAGTATCAAGAAATGGACATGTAATGCTTTGAGAAGAATAAATGTGAATCAGCAATAGAGAAAAATATTCAGCAAGTTCTAAAAGGAGTAGTAAAGATTCATCAGTCACAGGAGGTGATCTATACTTCAAAGATCTAATCAGCAATCAAGTTTGTAAGTAGATCCACTATTTCATCCTAACAGGTGAATCAATTTTGTAAATCCTTTAACAAGGTAGACTTAACAGTCTTTGTATAAATCTCCTAATAGAGTGCATACTTCAGTGTATGTTTGTGAATTGTCTAACAAGGTGGACCTAGCAATCCTTTGTGCTCCTAATAGGGCAGATCACTAGAAGTGGTCAATGTAAGCCTTAACAGGCCAACTTTATACTGTAGTATTGAATTTTTGTGAGTATCATCCCCACGCTAGTTTTACTTTCTATTTGTAAGTTTTTTGGGTTACTAAATCACTGTGTACATGTGTTATGGATTTTTGATCTCTCATATATGTAGTAGATTAGATGAATGAATGGTGAATAGTTTATATGATTAAAGTGTTGAATTGTTTTAAAGTTTTGAAGTTATTGATTCACCCCTCCCCTCTCAGTAACTTGTCATATCTTGAATATTTCCAACAAGGATAAGAAACCAAATAATAGCAAGGAGAAGAAGGATTAGATACTAGTTGCAAAGGAAAGGTCCAATGTGCCTATTGTAAAAGACCTAATCATGATGAACAAAAATGTTTGAAAAAAAAAATTGATCACTTGACACACATTCTTGAGAAGAATAATATCAATGTTGAGTCTATCAAAAAAAGTTCTAATGAAGGGTCTAACAAGACAAAAAATAACAAAAAAGGGAAAGGAAAGGGCAAGGCCCTTATTGTAGTTGCTTCTTCACCATCTGCTTGGGTTCTTGATTTAGGTGCTTCGCACCACATGGCTTCATCTAAGGAATAACTTGCATCTTTGGAGTTGTGTACTCTACCTTCTATTTTAATGGGTGATGACACTCCTATTGAGGTATATGGGAGCGGTTCTGTTGATTTGGGGAATGGCACATTCCATGATGTTCTTTACGTACCCTCATTATTAACTAATCTCCTATCGGTATATCAGATCACTCACACAAGTTCAAGCAAGTAGCTTGAGTTCACTACTGATTGAGTGGAGATACATGAGTTGCACAATGATTCTACAGTTGCAGTTAGGAGAGCAGAGCATTAGTCACGACTCTATCTATTTTCTCACTTTGTTCCTAATCCTTTTTTGACTATTTTTCTCACTCACTCTAATGATGTGAGTAAATTATGGCATGAGCAGTTTGGCCATCTTAACTTCTACTACTTATATTAGCTCAACTAGCAAAGCATAGTCACACTGTTGCATTCAATTTAGTTCTCAGGCAGTGTTTTCCAAGTTTGCATTCTTGGTAAGCATCCTAAAGAAAATTTTGACAAAAGTAAGGCATGGAGAGCTTCATAGATACTAGAGTTAGTTTACAGTTATTTGGCTGGTCTATTTTAGCATCCTTCTTTCAGTAGGGCCCAATATGTCCTCACATTCATTGATGACTTTTCTTGATATACTTGGGTGTACTTTCTCAAATAGAAGTCAGAGGTATTTGATCATTTTCAGGACTTAAAAACTTTTGTAGAGAAGCAATCCAAGAAGGCCATGAAAGTTCTATGTACTGACAATGGTGGTAAGTATGTCAACCATTAGTTTGAGAGATTTTGGACTTTTGAGGGGATTGATTTGTAGCATTCAGTTCCATATAATCCTCAGTAGAATGATCTTGCAAAATGGAAGAATAGATCCTTAAAGGAAATGGAAAACTATATGATTCACTCTAGATCTCTTGCACCATAGTATTAGGTAGAGGTCATTAATTATTCTTTTTATATGCAGAACCATGTTTGTAACATACAAATTTTCTTAACCAAATTATATAATCTCAAATTAAACTAATTTCACAAATAACTAAATTCATTTCACATGAAATTGATTTATATCATCTGATTATAACTGAAAGAAACTTTTTTTAATCTATCTTACATATTTATGAGAAACAAAAATATATATATTCAAGTATTGCTATCTTTTAACTATTCCGAAATATTCAACTAAAAATATAGTAATGGCTATTCATAAAGTAAATGTTTTCTCTATCTTGAAATGAAAATAACCATCTATTCATTTAGAGGTTAAAAGAAACATATAGTATAAATGGAGGAATTTTCTTTAACTCATTGTCCAAGCCTTGGCATTAGTGAGAGGAGAAGCATTGACATAGGCTTAACCTCCCAACTGCAAACCATTACTTATCCCCACATATTCTAATTTAATAGAACAACCCTCCCTACCTCAAGATTGGGCTTGGGATGTTCATAAGCCCATCCATCAGAGTAATTGGGTGGGTTGAAGTCCCAACAGTTATTCTCTAAAATAACTGAAGCGTCTAGACAATCAACATAGATCACATGTTTGAAAAATCTGCCTAATTCTACCCTAGCCAAGGATTTCAAATTGGGTCTACAAACTTGTTCTCCACCAACTCAACTTGACAACATCTTACATAAATAGAACAAGCATGAACTATTGTGGTTTTAATATATTATTTATTTGATCAAATTCTATTCTTATTTCTGTAGACTCTCTACACCTCCTCACCATTTTCAAGTTACCATGCGGATGATTCCTAGGTTCTCATGAGTCTATATCCATGAAATTGCTTTACACCTCTTCACCTATAATGGCATCATTTCCTAGTGAACTCCTAGGTGTTCTAAATTTATGATATCAAATGGATTCTAAACTAAGATAATTACTTATGCATGATTGGAACATCATTATGGCTAAGTTACATCAATATACTTAGAAAATTTTATGTTTTTGAATCTATATAATATTCCTTGAATTCAGTCTGAAAGAACAGACATCATTTTTATGGAATTCTATATATCAATGGCTCAAAGATATTTTATTGTTGCAATGATATATATATATATATATATATATATATATATATATATATATATATATATATATATATAATATAGGAAAGAATTGATGGCACATGACTTGCATCCTATAAGAGTTACATTAGACACGACATAAGAAGAATATAAAAATTAAATCATGTCATGATAGTAGTCTTACATGATAGTTATGTAATTCCCAAATGGCTCTATTGTTGGGTAAGAGAACTCTGCTTCTTTCTCTGGCTCCCACAGAAAAGTAAGAAAAATGAATATGGAAAAAAAAAATATGAGCAGTATTAACAGTCAGAATTTGATATCATTCCATTTGGGTATCACCGATAGTAGAGAATATATGAAGGAAGAGTGAGCATAATATGATTAATAAGTTATATTAAAATGAAGAAGCTTGACCCTATGGCTCCCTCAGTTATAATAAATCCTTTCAAATGTTATTCAAAATGGTTTAAAAAAAAGGAGGGAAAGAAAAGAAAGAAAATAAGAACTTAAAGAATTATAATTATTATTTTATTATTCTTGTTCATTTTTAATTATGTTCATGTGTATGTATAGTTAAAGTGGCATCATTAAATTATAGCTTATAATTTATTGGTGTCACCTTATTTTTATGTGCATATGTTCATATTTAAGTATGAATAATAATAATAAAATAATAAATTCATTAGTAACTTCTTCAAAGGTATGAATTATAGTTTTAAATTTTTAATTGATTATTATCAAGTTTTCTTTTAATAGCTCATGTAGTTCCATAATGCAACATGTTATCAAACCTAGTATCCTTGCCAAAGTGGTCTTAGGTCAAACCTATCGATATAGATGACTGGACTATTCAACCATCCCCTTTTGATGATCCCATTTAGAAATACTTCCCCTCTCTTCAATCTTCTTCCTATAATCATTCAAACCAACATTCTCACCAAGACATCAATTCAAGATTTATTAATTGTTAATTCAAAATCATCTAGTGACCGTTAGAGATTTCATCAATGTCAAAATAACTAACTCATTTTATATGCTCATGAAAATATATCATTATCAATTAATACAACATATATATTTCAACTAACTCATTTCACATGATTAGGAAGAAATAAATTGTTAGGATAAACTACGGATAGAAATAAAAACTACATGCAAATATAACCAATAACAGAAAATAATAGATCACACAGAAATGAACACAAAGCACCAAGATTTAATGTGGTTCACCCAATCCTTGGGCTATGTCCACCAAATAGTAAGTTTGATCTTATTACAATCCAGTGATTACAACCTGATTACAGTATGTAATCCCTTACAACACAATACCGCCACAAGAAGCAATTTTGCATCACAACACATCATAAAATACCAAACCCTAAACCCTTTTATACAAGTATTTTATCCATTTTAGGTTTACAACATGTTAGCCATATGTCGGCCATAATATGTCAACTACAACATTAGCCATGACCCACTAATTATGAAGTATGTACAGTACTTTCTTGATCAGTCACCATAATCTAACAATCTCCCACTTGGGGACTAATCAGGCTCCACACTAAACAAAAATCTCACACTTGGAGACGGATCCTGTAGCAATACCACTACCACATGAGGCTTCCACTGGATCAAACCACCCTAGACTCTGCTATTCTTTGATTCATGTTCAATCTAAAAGACCAATCAAAGCTGAAGAGGAGTTTAGCTTCTCCCTTGTTACAACCTTTGTCAACATATCTGCTGGATTGTCATTTGTATGGATCTTCTCTAGCTTTAACTGTCCATCCCCGAAAACTAACCAAATAAAATGGTACCACAACTATATGTGTTTGGTCTTAGAATGCAGAGCTGAATTCTTTGGAAGATGAATGGTACTCTGACTATCTGTGAACAAATAATTATCCTTCTGAGGATGTCCCAATTCTTCCAAGAAGAACTGAAGCCATATCATCTCTTTGGTTGCCTTTGTAGCAGCAACATACTCTGCCTCTATAGTGGATAGAGCATTAATCTTTTGTAACCTAGAAACCCAGCTCACAGCTGCCCCACCAAAAGTAAAGACATAACCTATAATACTCCACCTGGTATCGATATCCCCTACCAAATCTGAGTCAACATAGCCCTATAAATCAGTAGTAGAGCCCCCAAAGTGTAAACACTTATTGGATGTTCCTCTCAAATATCTAAGAATCCACTTGACAGCATTCCAATGCTCAAATCCTAGATGACTCATATACCTACTAATGACTCCCACTGCATGTGCAATATCTGGCCTAGTACATACCATAGTATACAGTAAGCTTGCTATAGTTAAAGCATAGGGTACCTTAGAAATCTTATCCTCCTCTTCTTGTGTCTTAGCACACACCTCCTTCATCAATTTCAAATGACTAGGTAAAGGTGTGTTGATAGCTTTAGCATCCTCCATAGAAAAATGTTGCAACACCTTCTCAACATAATCAACCTAAGATAGTGTCAATTTTTTGTTCTTCCTATCTCTCCAAATCTTCATACCAAGGATTTGTTTTGCTGCCCCCAAATCCTTCATAGTAAATGCATGTGCTAACTGGCATTTTAGCCCCTTAATATGATCCATGTTAGACCTAGTTACAAGCATATCACCAACATATAAACATAAAATAATGTAGCTATCATCATCCAACCTCTTAAAATAAACACAGTAATCTAAATGACACCTATTATATCCATGCTCATGCATAAAACTGTCAAATTTTGAGATACCATTGCCAAGGTGCTTGTTTCAAGCCATATAAACTTTTCTTCAATTTACACACTAAGTTCTCGTTACCTTTGACCTCAAAACCCTATGGCTTAGCCATATATATTTCTTCATCCAAATCACCATGAAGAAAGGTTATTTTAACATCCAACTACTCTAAATGCAAATTTTCAGTAGCCACGAGACTTAAAATAGTATGAATAGAAGTCATTTTAACAACAAGAGAAAATATCTCATCAAAATAAATTCCCTTTTTTTGTGCAAATCCTTTTACAACTAACCTGGCCTTAAATATTTTCTGACCTCCTTCATCTTCTTTCAACCTATAAACCCACTTATTCTGTAAATCCTTTTTACCTGCAAGCAACTTCCATAGATCCCATGTCTTATTCTTTAGCAAAGAGTCAATTTCATCTTTCATTGCAGACTCCCACTAAATCTTAGTATTTACCTGCATAGCTTCATCATAACTTTTAGGTTCACCAGCATTAGTAAGTAAAATAGAATACAAAGAGGGAGAAAATCTTTATGGAGGTCTAATTTGCCTCGTTGACCATCTAACATTTACTGGTGTGTGTGGTATTTTTTGTTATAGTTGTTGCACATCATGAGGAACGACTGGAACATCAGCTTTTGGAGTATCATCCAACACTACATAATCATCATCTTTCTTCTCATGTTGTTGCAACAGATCTTTGTACAACACTTTCTCATTGAATATGACATCCCGACTTCTTACAATTTTATGATTTTCAAAATCCCAAAGCCTATAACCAAATTCATTAATGCTATATCCAACAAAGACACATTTCTTTGATTTAACTTCTAGCTTGGTTCTATTTGCAGAGTCTATATGAGAAAAAGCTTCACAATCGAAGGTCTTGAGAAAAGAATAACTCACCTTCTTACTAGTCCATGCTTCCTCTAAAATACCACGGCCCAAAGGAGTAGAGGGACCTCTATTAATCAAATATACTACAATATTGATAGCCTCTTCCAACATGTGTAAGGGCAACCCAAAATGCAACCTCATGCTCCTTGTGCACTCCATTATAGTCATGTTCATGTGTTCAACCACTCCATTTTCCTACGGAGTCCTTGGAATAGTTTTCTATCTACGAATACCATTAGTGGAGCAATAATCTTCAAATTCATGACTACAATACTCATCACCATTCTCAGATATGAGACATTTTAATTTCTTACTAGTCTCATTTTCAACCAAGCATTTTCATTTCTTAAAAGTTTGAAATACATCAGATTTCTGTCTAAGGAAATAAATCCATACTTTTCTAGTTGCATCATCAATAAATGTAACATAATAATGAGAACCACCAAGGGAAGATACCTAAGCTGGTCCCCATACATCTATATGCACAAGATCTAATTTCTCCTTTTTGTTTTCCTTCCCAATCTTTACAAAACTCACTCTCTTTTATTTTCCATAGACACAACTTTTACAAAAATCCATATTAACACATTTTAGACCTCATAAAACTTTCTTTGAATGAATTACTTTCATACCTTTCTCACACATGTGCCCAAGTCTATTGTGCCACAACATTGTATCAAAATCTATAGTAGCTATTTATTCTCCCTGCTCAACTACAGCAATTGTTCCTGAACATTCATTTTTCTCTGAAAAAATCAAAGTAGAAGGAACAATATGACTTGTACAAAGATATATGGTGCCTACTTTCACACCTTTTTCTACTATAAGGGAACCTTTTGAAACCTTCCAATTTTTATCATTAAAAGTAACTACACACCCCTCATCACCAAGTTGCTCCGCTGAAATTAAATTCCTACTCAGCCTTAGAACATGTCTTACCTCATGTAGTAGCCAATGATTCCCATTCTCCAACTTAATCTTAATTTTTCTCTTTCCAACAATCTAATAGTGTTCATTATCTCCCAAACAAACAAGACCAAAATCTCCTTGGACATAATCAATGAAATAACCTCTATGAGGTGTAGCATGAAATGAAGCACCAGAATCTAAAACCCATGACTCATCAACACTTTCTGAAGATAGAAGCAAAGAATCCTCTTCAGATTACCACATTTTCCTCCTTGTCTCCATCTGATTTATCTCCATTTTTCTTTCAATTCCAGCAATCTTTCTTTTTTTGCCCTAGTTTCCCACAGTACTAGCAATCATTTGGTCCTTTTGATTGAGACCTCTTCCCTTTTGACTTTCCTCTTGATTTCCCATGATTTCCAGAGTTACTTCCTCTCTCAGTCATTCTGCCCTTGCTTTGTGCATTCAAAGCACTTCCTGATGTAGATCCACATGAGGATTTCCTACATATTTTCTCACTCAAAAAAACACTGATCACATCATCATATTTTAGGGTACTAGATCCACGAAAATAATTACTCACAGCCATTACCAAGCCATTCCATCTTTCAGGAAAAGAACACAAAATCAAGAGAGCCCTAATTTCTTCATCGAAATTGATACCCATAGAAGATAACAAACTAGTAATTGTATTAAACACATTTAAATGATCTGCAACAGATCCACCTTCTGCCATTTTCATATCAAATAAATGCTTCATGAGAAATACCTTGTTTGAAGTGGAGGACTTTTCATAGAGTGTCGCTAGGGTTTTCATCAACTCTTTTGTCATCTCTACTTTTGTAATATTAAATGCCACTGATGGTGCCAAGCATAACCGAATGCTTCTGAGTACCTTTCAGTCCAAAAGATCCCATTTAGCATCTGACATAGTTCCCTAATTCTTGGCTTTGCCTTCCAACGGCTTCCATAAATCCTTCTAATACATATAGTCTTCCATGTGCATCTTCCATATCTGGAAGTTTTGCCCATTAAACCCATCAACCCTCAGCTTACCCTCATCTGCCATTTCTCTCACTCAACTGTGAGACTCCCACTCAACTGTGAAACTTTCCTACAGAGGATAACTAAAAAAAAAAAAAAAAACAACTAGGTTTTGATACCACTTGTTAGGATAAACTACGAACAGAAATAAAAACTGCATGCAAATATAACCAATAACAGAAAATAATAGATCACATAGAAATGAACACAAGGCACCAAGATTTAATATGGTTCACCCAATCCCTAGGCTACGTCCACCAAACAACAAGTCTGATCTTATTAAAATACAATGATTACAAACTAATTACAGTCCATAATCCCTTATAGCTCAATACTATCACAAGAAGCAATTTTGCATCACAACACATCATAAAATACCTAACCCTAAACCCTTTTATACGAGTATTTTATTTGTTTTAGGGTTACAACATGTAATGCCCCACTCGGAGATCCTTGGAAACAAGGATTCAAATCAAGCCAAGATACTTTTTTTTTACAAGTATGAATGCACATGACAACATCATACAGGGATCACAACGATCGCAATGGAAGACTTCACCACCATCCTGGCAACCAACAAATCTCCAAATGCCACTACCAAACTGATACACACAACCAAAGCCAACAAAAACAATACACATGATGAGGGAAGAAGAAACAACCACTCATCAAAAAAACACAAAGCTGGGATAAAATGCAGAATCTCAAAATTTGGCTAAGCCTGAAATCCTGAAGCCTTGAAAATTGGCTAAGTCTGGATTTCTAAAGCCCTGAAATTTCCTAGAATCCATAACTTATCTCTGAGAGGTCTGAAACCTATCTCAAACTATTTGTCGCATATATTAAAATATATCTTAAGTATAAGGCAACTTATACTTAAACGATATATTTTAAACCCTGAAGGACTACAACAGAAACCCAAAAACTAAATTTCAAAAGAAACCTCCTGAATTCAAAATGCAACAACATAGGCTAGAAGAACGCCCAAAAGGGTATCCAGATCAACTCTCAAAAAGATCAGAACACTACAAAAAGTGCCCACTGCTGGCACGCACAAGTTTTAACCAAAAGGCATGCGACACTTCTCACTAAGGGAGGGCGGCACTTCTCCCTTACTGCGTGTGACACTTTATAGTATCATACGACATTCTTCCTATGGGCATGTGATGCTTTATCAATGTCGCACAATGCTTAAAAAATGTCGCCCATAAAAAGTAAAAACACTTCCAGAACTCAACTATGGGGAAAAACCAAAAAAAGAAGCTCCACACCAGGGAGTACCGGATCCACAAAGGCTCAAGGAATGAACACTCGAGTGCAAGAACAACACAAAATGAAGAACACCAAACCATCTAAACTACAGCAGCAAAGAACACACTGAAAATAAGCATTGCAGAGAACAAAAGCAACATTACAATGTACAGAAATGCATCTCAGGAACAAGACAACCAAACTAAGTACGCGGTTCCTCCCAATCGTCAATAGCATCATAAGACCATCATGGGTCATAGCCATCCCCTGCACGTAACATCCCAAGTCACCGATCAGATCATTGGTACTATTGTAATAGGGATATCACTACTAAAAACATGCATAATAATAGCATAAGAAAATCTAACATGCTAGTGATAACGCATAAGATAATCCTACAGTAGATAACATCACCTATCACATGCTAAATAGCAGTAAGCAATAGATATACTACTAAATCAAATAACATCATCTAATCATATGCTAAACATCATGATAAGGGAATGTGTCAAGTAAACTAACATCATCTAAAAATGATATCCAAGCATTCCAATGAAAGCATAAATTTAACCATTTATTTAATTATATTAAAATAATCTATTTACATCACTCACATTTGCATAAAACATAACAACGTAGGAATGAAGTAAATAACCATAGCATTAAATCCATCACATAACAAAATCAGATGTATGTCCAAATACCAAATAACCAGATATCATCATAAAATACACTGTCATGTCAAAATGGCATCATCATGCACTATGATTAATTGAACAACATAGTAGTCTAATATCTATGATACTGGAATCAAAGTGTAACATCTTACCCTCGGGTCCTCTCAAATGTAAACATAACATGAGTAACAAATATCTTTGTAATCATAAATATAACAAGGTAAATGTCCGCAACACATAACCAAAGAATCCAACAAGAATAATCCATTTCTAATTACTAATGCATTTAATAAGGCACTTAAAACACATAAGCCAACACATTCATAAACAAGACTAACCATTGCTACAGGAACCTAGTCCAGTGTAGCATGGTAAAAGAACATAGTGCAATCTTTACACAAATCTCAAGGTAATCACGGAACAACCTCATGATAACACATCGATCCTGGTAACCACTGGAACAAACCTCATTAAACCAAAAATCACATCATAATCTCAAAGATCAGTCAAAAGCATAATCAAAGAAATTGATACAAAAACATAAATCTAAACACCTCAACGGTGTAGACCACTCAAGGTCACAATCATGATCCATCACAATAAAAGGTCAGCAAGGTTGCATCCATCAGGATGACTTATAGAAGTCAAATGGGAGAGGCACTACATCATCCCCCCTAAATACTAGGCTTACTCCTGGAAGCCTGCAATCCAAGAATAGAAACCAAAACACACAAGAACCAAAATCAAAAGCGAGCAATAGGAATGACTCAAGAAACTCTCTACAAGTCAAACCCAAATCACTCCAACATTCTCAAACCATCACGTTAACCCCAAAATAGGTTAACCACAAGAGAATGGGTGTCACACAGACATAAGGTCCTCCAACAAGGAACCTTCTATGTGCTAGGAAGAACCCATCTAGCCATAGATTCAACAATACAAGGTAAGGAACAAGCCCTCTCTACCTCGTCAACAGGTGCCCAACTACAACATGCACCAACTATAAGACCACATACAAGGTCAAAAGAAGGCACACTTCCAAAAAGAGTTGGAATCATGGGGAATAACCATCCCAAATTCCCAAGAATACTATCATGTCACACATGATCATTCTGGAATCCATGTAAACTCACCCTTAGAACAAAGAGGATGAAAGTTTACCAAAAAAAAAGGACACACTCCAAAAGACTACTCACCACCAAGTGTAGGAGCACAACACCTCTCCAAGGTACAAAAGCTCAACTAACACTGGGAACTAGGGTAACACAACCCAACCAGACAAGATATCACCTTCTCACAAGGTTCAAAGACTTTTGTCAGTGGACATAATCACGAAATGTCTGCATACCAACTCACGAGATGGTAACATGTGTCCAAAAATACCATGTCCCTTTAGCACCATGCTAGGAAAACTACACCGAAACTACCACTAAACTCAATCTCTAGCCTCAAGTCAATGATTTAAGAGAAAGCTTGACCGAGACAGTCCACATAAAGATATAAGCTTAAGGAGAAGGATACTCTAGACTATAGGACTGAGAGGGAGTCTCTCTCAACCTCTACACAAAATCAGCTCGAGATGCATTAGGGAACTCACAATTCCCCCAACCATCAACATACTCACAAGAGAACACTAACTGAGCTAGTGGCATAACCACACTAGCCTACTCTCTCAAGAGAGAAAGTATACAAAGATGTGCCAAGGTCAACATCCAGAAAGGAGAATCTAGACTCATTAAAGAACTGAGTCACTCCCAAATGACAAGGCAACATCATCCTCAACCAAGGTACGCTCACAAACCACACTACACCTCACAAGGGTGGGTCAGTCCAATAGGAAACACAAAAACCCAAGCACGAACTCCAACAAGTACCTAGTAGATTATGAAGATGAGATAACTCTTCCGTTATGAATAACATGAGGAGTTAAACTTCTCCAATGGCCATAAATATGATATGTCATGATTGAATTGGCATCTACTCGAAAAGGTACTCAAAACATCGATCAACAACTCCAAAAGCCATAGCCTCACAGCCGGAATCAGATTGAATCCATTTGAAAAGCGTCGAAAAGATATTGACAAGGACTACAACATGAAGAAGCTAAGAGAGACCAAGACCTACGATCAGAGCCACCACTCAAATCAAAACCAAAAAGACAAAACCAACAGCCTTGGTCACTAGGACAAGCAATGGACGAAATATCCAAATCCACACAAGAGCACACATGCCCAAAACAACATAAGGCATGGAATGAAAGGTAAATCACACATTGAAACCATCATTACTCTTCTTTCATAATTTCATTACTTAAGCATAACATAAGCACTAATGCATAATGAACTGAAAGATTTCAAGCAAGGGTCCAAGAGTCACCATAAAACAAGTACATATCTTTCAATTTCTTTCAAAATACACTACGTTAACTCATCTTTTAAACCATTCAATTACAATAACAACTTTAAATCTAACAAAGACACACTAGCATGTTCTCCATGGTATTATCCCTTGAACGTACTACCAGAGGTTTGAGATGAACATGATAGAGTCACAACACACAACTGGGCAGCAATAATACACATCTAGAATAGTCATCATGAAACATAATCAAAAAGCCCAAATGGGAGAATTATCAATTCCAACAGTAAGTACAAAAAAGAGCTCACTTCAACAATATGTCAAATGTGACAACTATCACAACGAGAGTGATAGATAAAATTTGATAACTACTCCAAAAGAGAAAAATACTAAAAACCAATGCTAGCCCAAAAACAAGAGGAAAGTACCTCTAGCCAAATAAAATAAGGCATCAAAAAAATCACATTACAAGTGATGATTGAGTACAGTCACACAAGAGGGATAAATCACCACACAATGCTAAGGAATACATCATCCTAGCAATGTTAGAGAACACACTCACACACATCAAACAGTATACCATTAGTAATCTCATGCATATGTGAAAAACAAAAATTTCCATGCAATGCAACATTTAGATATCCATCAAATTAATACAGTTTTACATAAGCTTAAGAAACAATCAGATTGGGGACTTAAGTCATTAACCCAAATATATAATGCAAAACTACTACTTTGCAATGATTCACAATAAACACTCATTTTCAATGAGAGGAACCATTTCATCATTATAACAACAAAAAAAAGAATCACAATAAGATTCATCTATTTACTTGCACTAAGGAGAAAACAGGGAAACAATGCACCTACTCCACAAGGAGAAATGAAAAGCAGCACTCAAAGCCAACACATGGACACCAATCAGTGGTTCTATCCAAAAAGGGTCACACAAGCAACCAACCAACCAAGGCACATCGATCCACTAACCAAACCAGGAAGACTCACTTCCTTCTCCACACACTGCTCTAGTTTCATCTACTAGACAAGCAAGTCAATCATGAGTAGACACCAAAGTAACAAAGATCACGAGTTCTCACCAAGACACTCGCACTCAACCAACTCAGCAACAACTACAAGGGCAACATAAACACAGAGATCCCAATGTTTGAACATGGGCTCTGATACCAAATGTAATGCCCGACCCGGAGATCCTTGGAAACAAGGATTCAAATCAAGCCAAGATAAAAAAAATTTACAAGTATGAATGCACATGACAACATCATACAGGGATCACAACGATCACAACGGAAGACTTCACCACCATCCTAGCAACCAACGAATCTCCAAATGCCACTACCAAACTGACATGCATAACCAAAGCCAACAATGACAACTCACATGATGAGGGCACAAGAAACAACCACTCATCAAAAAAACACCAAGCTGCGGTAAAATCCAGAATCCCAAAATTTGGCTAAGCCTGAAATCCTGAAGCCCTGAAAATTGGCTAAGTCTGGATTTCTAAAGCCTTGAAATTTCCTAGAATCCATAACTTATCTCTGAGAGGTCTGAAACCTATCTCAAACTATTTGTCACATATATTAAAATATATCTTAAGTATAAGGCAACTTATACTTAAACGATATATTTTAAACCCCGAAGGACTACAAGAAAAACCCAAAAATTGAATTTCAAAAGAAACCTCCTGAATTCAAAATGCAACAACATAGGCTTGAAGAACGCCCAAAAGGGTATCTAGATCAACTCTCAAAAAGATTAGAACACTACAAAATGTGCCCACTGTTGGCACGCGCAGGTTTTAACCAAAAGGCATGCGACACTTCTCACTAAGGGAGGGTGAAACTTCTCCCTTACTATGTGCAACACTTTATAGTATCGTACGACATTCTTTCTATGGGCGTGTGATACTTTATCAGTGTCGCACAATGCTTAACAAATGTCACCCATAGAAAGTAAAAACACTTCCAGAACTCAAAAATGAGGAAAAACCAACAAAAGAACCTCCACACCAAGGAGTACTGGATCCACAAAGGCTCGAGGAATGAACACTCGAGTGCAAGAAGAACACAGAATGAAGAACACCAAACCATCTAAACTACAGCAGCAAAGAACACACTGAAAATAAGCATTGCAGAGAACAAAAGCAACATTGCAATGTACAGAAATGCATCTTAGGAACAAGACAACCAAACTAAATACTCAGTTCCTCCCAATCGTCAATAGCATCATAAGACCATCGTGGGTCCTAGCCATCCCCCGCACGTAACATCCCAAGTCACCGACCAGATCATCGATACTATTGTAATAGGGACGTCACTACTAAAAACATGCATAATAATAGCATAAGAAAATCTAACATGCTAGTGATAATGCATAGGATAATCCTACAGTAGATAACATCACCTATCACATGCTAAACTGCAGTAAGCAATAGATATACTACTAAATCAAATAACATCATCTAATCATATGCTAAACATCATGATAAGGGAATGTCTCAAGTAAACTAACATCATCTAAACATGATATCCAAGCATTCCAATGAAAGCATAAATCACAGGAAAGCATACTCTGAAACCTGAAGTACCAAGAGAAAACATCCAGCAACGGTCGCACTAGGATAAGAGACCATCTCTGTACACCAGTCTCTAGCAGTGGTGAAGGTAGCTATGCCTCCCAACCACGTGGCACCGATAGGTCCACACCCGCCATGCTGATGGAGATAATGATCCAACCACAAACACACAAAAGGACAACATCCAAGCCTAACACTCACGCCAGACAATATGATGGCTGCAACCAAGAACCTAAGACAATGCAAGGAGTACAAGTCCTGGTCAGACACTCAAAAGGCTACTAAGTAGGGGCTGACATCATGGAGAGTCGCTTGGCATCGACAAGCCCAAGCTCAGATCGTGCATTTCAACTCTTCAACGAAGGGCCCCGCACACACATTTCATTATCATAAGTTTTATTACCAGTCACATTTTATTTAATTATCACTTAGTTAAAACTTCCTCTGCCAACCCTATGGGACTAAGGTCACTAGGCTATGAGATGGAAGCCCCCTCCATATGCTACCCTACCCTACCCATGCTCATCCTATGACAAGTTCCTGTGGGCATGCATACTCCCATCCCAACCCCAATGATCATAACTTTTGGCAAATCCATGAAAGATGGGGCCTCGCAAGTCACCCAACAAATATATGCGTACGTACTCGTGTGTGGCGCACCACCATCACGAAGATCATAAGACAAGGACAAGAATGAGAACACAATGCAAAACAAAACACCCAACTGAAAGCAACTCAAGAGGATGAATTCTACATGAATCCCAAAGCCAATAAAACCGTACATCATAAAATCACTCAACCGGCCTCAATTCGGGAGTATGGATTCTACACGAATCCCAATGATGTAACAAGACCAAAAGTCATGAACTTACTCAACCGACCTCAATCCAAGAGTATGGATTCTACACGAATCCTAGCGTTCATGAAACAAAAGAAAAGGTCCAACAAAAACCATAACATGTAACAAATCACTCAACCGAACACAAAGTCAGGAGTACGGGTGCAACACGCATCCCAATGCAACAAAATGTGCAAAATTGGTCTGACTGATATCCAAATAGATCATCTAGGTCCACGACCCACATTGTGCCAAGAAAACTCGAGAAAATAGGGTGGCAAGCAAAATGAGTTAAAACTCCAAAAATTTGGAAAACTTCAAAATTAAAACCTATTTGGCCTTTGGGTTCAAAAAGTCCAAAAATAAATGGAATCGGACACCATATACAAAAATGGCTAGCATAACGGTGCAAAACTCCAAACCCTCATCCCGAAAAATAGGAAAATGTTCATACTCGCCCAACCGGGTAGAACTAACATACAGAAATGGAAGGGAACACTAGTTCTCAGCCTCCAAAAAAATGGCTACCAAAAATAGAAGTAGAAATGGAGTAGAAACCAAAAAACAAGAAAGCCCTACGTCATAGCCAAAAGGGCAAAACGGGAATCTGAACCATAAAATAAATATTCTGCAGAACTAGCTAAAAATTGCGGCAATCCAAGGTTTCCCCGAGCTGGATCCAACGAGTCCAACCTCGCAATGATCTCACGCCCGTAGCTCCCACAATGAACAAAATAGTAAATCCTCATGAAGAGGATTTTGGGTTTTACTCTCCAACTTTCCAATCTGAAAGTGAGAAGTCCGAAATAAAATTCCTTTTTTGGATGCTTATTCACTTTTCGGGTGAATAATCGATTAGGGCATTTAACCAACCAATCTAGTTAAACCCCGAATCGACCCAAATGAAAATAGTCTATTCCTATAAATAGGAATTCATCTATGGCAAAGCTGCCAGAAATTAAAATAAATCAATTAAAAAGCCCGAAAACCCAAAAACACATAAATCTCCTGAACAACTTTCGCGACAAAGAGAATCTCTAAATGCACAGACACGCTTACTGGTCTAATCACATAATGCAAATGAGTTTGGATTTAATAATCACTGAAAGGTTTAAATGAAACATTTAATTAAGGATACATTGACCATACAAAGGTGACATTGGTAAAATATGAACGGCTGAATCACTAACTCCATGTGCCACTATCTGGGATATAAATCCTGCACACTAAACAACACGATCAAGTGCAATTGCATATAATAACATAGCCGAAGCAATCAATGCATTAAATCACCTAATTTAACCATTTATTTAATTATATTAAAATAATCTATTTACATCTCTCACGTTTTCATAAAGCATAACAACGTAGGAATGAAGTAAATAACCATAGCATTAAATCCATCACATAACAAAATCAGAGGTATGTCCAAATACCAGATAACCAGATATCATCATAAAACACACTGTCATCTCAAAATGGCATCATCATGCAATATGATTAATTGAAAAACATAGTAGTCTAATATCTATGATACTGGAATCAAAGTGTAACATCTGACCCTTGGTTCCTCTCAAATGTAAACATAACATGAGTAACAAATATCTCTCTAATCTAAAATATAACAAGGAAAATGTCCATAGCACATAACCAAAGAATCCAACAAGAATAATCCATTTCTAATTACTAATGCATTTAATAAGGCACTTAAAACACATAAGCAAACACAGTCATAAACATGGCTAACCACTGCTACAGGAACCCAGTCTAGTGTAGCATGGTAAAAGAACATAGTGCAATCATTGCACACATCTCAAGGTAATCACGGAACAACCTCATGGTACCACATCGATCCTGGTAACCACTGGCACAAACCTCAGTGAACCAAAAATCACATCATAATCTCAAAGATCAGTCAAAAGCATAATCAAAGTAATTGATACACAAACATAAATCTAAACACCTCAATAGTGTAGACCACTCAGGGTCACAATCATGATCCATCACAACAAAAGATCAACAAGGTTGCATCCATCAAGATGACTTACAAATGTCAAATGGGAGAGGCACTACATCATCCCCCCCAAAGACTAGGCTTACTCCTGGAAGCCTGCAATCCAAGAATAGAAACCAAAACACACAAGAACCAAAATCAAAAGTGAGCAATAGGAATGACTCAAGAAACTCTCTACAAGTCAAACCCAAATCACTCCAACATTCTCAAACCATCACGTTAACCCCAAAATAGGTTAACCACGAGAGAATGGGTGTCACATAGACACAAGGTCCTCCAACAAGGAACCTTCTATGTGCTAGGAAGAACCCATCTAGCCATAGAGTCAACAATACAAGGTAAGGAACAAGCCCTCTCTACCTCATCAATAGGTGCCCAACTACAACATGCACCAACTACAAGACCAAAAACAAGGTCAAAACAAGGTACACTTCCAACAAGAGTTGGAATCATGGGGAATAACCATCCCAAACTCCCAAGAATACTATCATGTCACACATGATCGTTCTGGAATCCATGTAAACTCACCCTTAGAACAAAGAGGATGAAAGTTTACCAAAAAAAAAGGACACACTCCAAAAGACTACTCACCACCAAGTGTAGGAGCACAACACCTCTCCAAGGTACAAAAGCTCAACTAACACTAGGAACTAGGGTAACACAACCCAACCAAACAAGATATCACCTTCTCACAAGGTTCAAAGACTTTCGTTAGTGGACATAATCACGAAATGTCTGCATACCAACTCACGAGATGGTAACATTTGTCCAACAATGTCATGTCCCTCTAGCACCATGAAGGAAAACTACACCCAAACTACCACTAAACTCAATCTCCAACCTCAAGTCAATGATTTAAGAGAAAGCTTGACCGAGACAATCCACATGAAGATATAAGCTTAGGGAGAAGGATACTCCAGAGTATAGGACTGAGAGGGAGTCTCTCTCAAACTCTACACAAAATCAGCCCGAGATGCATTAGGGAACTCACAATTCCCCCAACCATCAACATACTCACAAGAGAACACTAACTGAGCTAGTGGCATAACCACACTAGCCTACTCTCTCAAGAGAGAAAGAATACAGAGATGTGTCAAGGTCAACATCCAGAAAGGAGAACCTAGACTCATCAAAGAACTGAGTCACTCCCAAATGACAAGGCAACATCATCCTCAACCAAGGTACACTCACAAACCACACTACACCTCACAAGGGTGGGTCAATGTAATAGGAAACACAAAAACCCAAGCATGAACTCCAACAAGTACCTAGTAGATTATGAAGATGAGATAACTCTTCTCTTATGAGTAACATGAGGAGTTAAACTTCTCCAATGGCCATAAATACGATATGTCATGAATGAATTGGCCTCTACTCGAAAAGGTACTCAGAACATCGATCAACAACTCCAAAAGCCATAGCCTCACAGCCGAAATTGGATTGAATCCATTTGAAAAGCGTCGAAAAGATATTGACAAGGACTACAACATGAAGAAGCTAAGAGAGACCAAGACCTACGATTTGAGCCACCACTCAAATCAAAACCACAAAGACAAAACCAACAGCCCTTGTCACTAGGACAAGCAACGGACAAAATATCCAAATCCACACAAGAGCACACATGCCCAAAACAACATAAGGCATGGAATGAAAGGTAAATCACACATTGAAACCATCATTACTCTTCTTTCATAATTTCATTACTTAAGCATAACATAAGCACTAATGCATAATGAACTAAAAGATTTCAAGCAAGGGTCCAAGAGTCACCATAAAACAAGTACATATCTTTCAATTTCTTTCAAAATACACTACGTTTACTCATCTTTTAAACCATTCAATTACAATAACAACTTTAAATCTAACAAAGACACACTAGCATGTTCTCCATGGTATTATCCCTTGAACATTCTACCAGAGGTTCGAGATGAACATGATAGAGTCACAACACACAACTGGTTAGCAATAAAACACATTCAGAATAGTCATCATGAAACATAATCAAAAAGCCCAAATAGGAGAATTATCAATTCCAACAGTAAGTACAAAAAAGAGCTCACTTCAACAATAATTCAAATGTGACAACTGTCACAACGAGAGCGATAGATAAAATACTAAAAACCAATGCTAGCCCAACAACAAGAGGAAAGTACCTCCAGCCAAATAAAATAAGGCATCAAAAAAATCACATTACAAGTGATGACTGAGTATAGTCACACAAGAGGGATAAATTACCACACTATGCTAAGGAATACATCATCCTAGCAATGTTAGAGAACACACTCACACACATCAAACAGTATACCATCAGTAATCTCATGTATATGCAAAAAACAAAAATTTCCATGCAATGCAACATTTAGATATACATCAAATTAATACAGTTTTACATAAGCTTAAGAAACAATCAAATTGGGGACTTAAGTCATTAACCCAAATATATAATGCAAAACTACTACTTTACAATGATTCACAATAAACACTCATTTTCAATGAAAGGAACCATTTCATCATTATAACAACAAAATAAAGAATCAAAATAAGATAAATCTATTTACTTGCACTAAGGAGAAAATAGGGAAACAATGCACCTACTCCACAAGGAGAAACAAAAAGCAGCACTCAAAGCCAACACATGGACACCAATCAGTGGTTCCATCCAAAAAGGGTCACACAAGCAACCAACCAACCAAGGCACATCGATCCACCAACCAAACCAGGAAGACTCACTTCCTTCTCCACACACTGCTCTAGTTGCATCTAGTGGAAAAGTAAGTCCATCACGAGTAGACACCAAAGCAACAAAGATCACGAGTTCTCACCAAGACACTCACACTCAACCAACGCAGCAACAACTACAAGGGCAACATAAACACAGAGATCCCAATGTTTGAACATGGGCTCTCATACCAGATGTAATGCCCCGCCCGTAGATCCTTGGAAACAAGGATTCAAATCAAGCCAAGATATTTTTTTTTAACAAGTATGAATGCACATGACAACATCATACAGGGATCACAATGATCGCAATAGAAGACTTCACCACCATCCTGGCAACCAACAAATCTCCAAACGCCACTACCAAACTGACATGCACAACCAAAGCCAACAATGACAACGCACATGATGAGGGTACAAGAAACAACCACTCATCAAAAAAACACCAAGCTGGGGTAAAATGCATAATCCCAAAATTTGGCTAACCCTGAAATCTTAAAGCCCTGAAAATTGGCTAAGTCTAGATTTCTGAAGCCCTGAAATTTCCTAGAATCCATAACATATCTCTGAGAGGTCTGAAACCTATCTCAAATGATTTTTCGCATATATTAAAATATATCTTAACTATAAGGAAACTTATACTTAAATGATATATTTTAAACCCCGAAGGACTACAATAGAAACCCAAAAATTGAATTTCAAAAGAAACCTCCTGAATTCAAAATACAACAACATAGACTTGAAGAACGCCCAAAAGGGTATCCAGATCAACTCTCAAAAAGATCAGAACACTACAAAAAGTGCCCGTTGTTGGCATGCACAGGTTTTAACCAAAAGGCATGCGACACTTCTCACTAAGGGAGGGCGACACTTCTCCCTTACTATGTGCGACACTTTATAGTATCGTACAACATTCTTTCTATGGGTGTGCGATACTTTATCAGTGTCGCACAATGCTTAACAAATGTCACCCATAGAAAGTAAAAACACTTCCAGAACTCAAAAATGGGGAAAAACCAACAAAAGAACCTCCACACCGGGGAGTACCGGATCCACAAAGGCTCGAGGAATGAACACTCGAGTGCAAGAACAACACAGAATGAAGAACACCAAACCATCTAAACTACAGCAGCAAAGAACACACTGAAAATAAGCATTGCAGAGAACAAAAGCAACATCGTAATGTGCAGAAATGCATCTCAGGAACAAGACAACCGAACTAAGTATGCGGTTCCTCCCAACCATCAATAGCATTATAAGACCATCGTGGGTCCTAGCCATCCCCCACATGTAACATCCGAAGTCACCGACCAGATCGTTGGTACTGTTGTAATAGGCACGTCACTACTAAAAACATGCATAATAATAGCATAAGAAAATCTAACATGCTACTGATAACGCATAAGATAATCCTACAGTAGATAACATCACCTATCACATGCTAAACAACAGTAAGTAACAGATATACTACTAAATCAAATAACATCATCTAATCATATGCTAAACATCATTTTAAGGGAATGCGTCAAGTAAACTAACATCATCTAAACATGATATCCAAGCATTCCAATGAAAGCATAAATCACAAGAAAGCATACTCCGAAACTCGAAGTACCAAGTGAAAACATCCAGCAACGGTCGCACTAGGATAAGAGACTGGCTCTGTACACTAGTCCCTAGCAGTGGTGAAGGTAGCTACGCCTCCCAACCACATTGCACCCATAGGTCCACACCCGCCGTGCTGATGGAGATAATGATCCAACCACAAGCACACAAAAGGACAACATCCAAGGCTAACACTCACGCCAGATAGTATATGGCTGCAACCAAGAACCTAAGACAATGCAAGGAGTACAGGTCCTAGTTAGACACTCAAAAGGCTACTAAGTAGGGGCTGACATCGTGGAGAGTCTCTTGGCATCAACAAGCCCAAGCTCGGATCATGCGTTTCAACTCCTCAATGGAGGGCCCTGCACACACATTTCATTATCTTAAGTTTTATTACCAGTCACACATTTTATTTGATTATCACTTAGTTAAAACTTCCTCTGCCAACCCTATGGGACTAAGGTCACTAGGCTGCGAGATAGAAGCCCCCTCCATATGCTACCCTACCCTACACATGCTCATCCTATGACAAGTGCCCATGGGCATGCATACTCCCATCCCAACCCCAATGATCATAACTTTTGGCAAAACCATGGAAGATCGGGCCTCGCAAGTCAACCAACAAATGTATGCGTACGTACTCGTGTGTGGTGCACCACCATCACGAAGATCATAACACAAGGATAGGAATGAGAACACAATGCAAAATAAAACACCCAACTAAAAGCAACTCAAGAGGACAGATTCTACACGAATCCCAAAGCCAATAAAATCGTACATCATAAAATCACTCAACCGGCCTCAATTCGGGAGTATGGATGTTACACGAATCCCAATGATGTAACAAGACCAAAAGTCATGAACTTACTCAACCGGCCTCAATCCGAGAGTATGGATTCTACATGAATCCTAGCATTCATGAAACAAAAGCAAAGGTCCAACAAAAACCATAACAGGTAACAAATCACTCAACCGAACACAAAGTCGGGAGTACGGGTGCAACAGGCATCCCAATGCAACAAAAGGTGCAAAAGTGGTTTGATTGATATCCAAACGGATCATCTAGGTCCATGACCCACATTGTGCCAAGAAAACTCGAGAAAATAGGGCGGTACACAAAATGAGGTAAAACTCCAAAAAATTGGAAAACCTCAAAATTAAAACCCATTTGGCCTTTGGGTTCAAAAAGTCCAAAAATAAATGGAATTGGACACCGTAGACAAAAACGGTCAGCATAACGATGCAAAACTCCAAACCCTCATCCCAAAAAATAGGGAAATGTTCATACCCATCCAACCGGGTAGAACTAACATACAGAAATGGAGGGGAACACTAGTTCTTAGCCTCCAAACAAATAGCTACCAAAAATAGAAGCAGAAACGGAGCAGAAACAATAAAATAGGAAAGCCCTACCTCATAGCCAAAAGGGCAAAATGGGAATCTGAACCATAAAATAAATATCTCGTAGAAGTAGCTGAAAATTGTGGCAATCCAAGGTTTCCCTAAGCTGGATCCAACGAGCCCAACCTCGCGACGATCTCACGCCCGTAGCTCCCACAACGAACAAAACAGTAAATCCTCATGAAGAGGATTTTGGGTTTTACTCTCCAACTTTCCAATTTGAAAGTGAAGTCCGGAATTAAATTCCTTTTTTGGATACTTATTCACTTTTCTGGAGAATAATCGATTAGGGCATTTAACCAGCCAATCTAGTTAAACCCCGAATCGACCCAAACAAAAATAGGCTATTCTTATAAATAGGAATTCATCTATGGCAAAGCTGCTAGAAATTAAAATAAATCAATTAAAAATCCCGAAAACCCAAAAACACATAAATCTCCTAAACAACTTTCGCGACAAAGAGAAACTCTAAATGCACAGACGCGCTTACTGGTTTAATCATATAATGCAAATGAGTTTGGATTTAATAATCACCGAAAGGTTTAAATGAAACATTTAATTAAGGCTACATCGACCCTACAAAGGCAACATTGGTAAAATATGAACGGCTGAATCACTAACTCCATGTGCCACTGCCAGGGATATAAATCCTACACACTAAACAACATGATCAAGTGCAATTACATATAATAACATAGCCAAAGCAATAAATGCATTAAATCACCTAATTTAACCATTTATTTAATTATATCAAAATAATCTATTTACATCACTCATGTTTGCATAAAGCATAACAACATAGGAATGAAGTAAACAACCATAGCATTAAATCCATCACATAACAAAATCAGATGTATGTCCAAATACTAGATAACCAGATATCATCATAAAACACACTGTCATCTCAAAATGGCATCATCATGCAATATGATTAATTGAACAACATAGTAGTCTAATATCTATGATACTGGAATCAAAGTGTAACATCTGACCCTCGGGTCCTCTCAAATGTAAACATAACATGAGTAACAAATATCTCTCTAATCAGAAATATAACAAGGTAAATGTCCATAGCACATAACCAAAGAATCCAACAAGAATAATCCATTTCTAATTACTAATGCATTTAATAAGGCACTTAAAACACATAAGCGAACACAGTCATAAACATGACTAACCACTACTACAGGAACCCAGTCCAGTGTAGCATGGTAAAAGAACATAGTGCAATCTTTGCACACATCTCAAGGTAATCATGGAACAACCTCATGATACCACATCGATCCTGGTAACCACTGGCACAAACCTCAGTGAGCCAAAAATCACATCATAATCTCAAAGATTAGTCAAAAGCATAATCAAAGCAACTAATACAGAAACATAAATCTAAACACCTCAACGGTGTAGACCACTCAGGGTCACAATCATGATCCATCACAACAAAAGATCAGCAAGGTTGCATCCATCAGGATGACTTATAGAAGTCAAATTGGAGAGGCACTACACAACATGTCAGCCATATGTCAGCCATAATATGTCAGCTACAATGTTGGCCACGGCCCACTAATTATGAAGTATGTACAGTACTTTCTTGATTAGTCACCATAATCTAACATAAATTAATACAATGGCTATAATTAAGTAACTCACTTTCACATGACCATGAAGAAATTAATTGATATAATGGCTATAATTAACTAACTCACTTTCATATGATATTGATTCATTAAAACAATGGCTAAGTTCAATTTAAAATTTATGGCACAAATTTGGGATGTAACAATGTTACTCATTGAGCCTTGAAGGGAGTTACTCCTTTTGAAGCTTGGAGTGGTCAAAAACCATCAGTTAAGCACTTTCAAGTTTTTGGCTCTCCTACATGGGACCACATTCCTACAGACAAATGCAAGGCCTTAGATCTGCAGAGAAAACCTTGCACATTTTTAGATTATCCTGATGGTGTGAATGGTTATCGGTTGCTCCACTCTACTACACATGAGTTGTTCATTGAGAGGAGTGTTTAGTTTGAGGACAAATCTTCAAGCCCACTTTCTATGACTTCTCCAACTCCTTCTACTTTAACATTGGAGTCACTTGGAATACATGAAAAATCTTCCGATGAGTTAGATTCACCTAAGCAGTCTTCTATCTCCACTTCCAATGTAGAGAGTGATTCAGAGGACTCACCTCCTTCCTCTCCTAGTCATCATTCAAAGGTTGATGATTCCCCTCTAGATTCTCCATCTTCTGGTCCACTTTGGGCTAGACAGACCTTACAATCTATAGGTGATTGGGTTGGAGATCCATCAGACACCAGCCATACTAATTTATAGTTCTAGGATGCTCCACATGTCTTCATTGCTACTACCTCAAATCCACACTCCTTTCATGAGGTTTGTTGTATTCTTGAGTGGGATGCAACTATGCAGGAAGAGTATAGTTCGTTGATGAGGAACTACACTTGGGATCTTGTCCCTCTTCCTAAGGGAGGAAAACTTGTTTGATGTAAGCGGATCTATAGAACAAAATTTGTATTAGATGGGTTAGTTACCAAGCATAAGGCTCGCTTGGTCACCAAAGGATTCTCTCAAGTTTCTGGGATTGACTACTTTGAGACTTTTGTGCTAGTTGCCTAAATGAATTCCATTCAAATTTTTCTTGCCATTGTTGTAGCTAATCATTGGAAAGTACATCAAATGGATGTGAAGAGTGCTTCTCTTCATGGTGACCTTCATGAGGAGATCTACATGGAGTAGCCACAGGGATTCCTTTAGGACTCGTCACTTGTGTGTTATCTTTGGAAGTCTCTCTATGGCCTCAAATAGGCTCCTCGGGTCTAGTATGCCAAGATGGACTCCTTCCTTCTATCAGTTGGGTTCACTCAATGCCATTCTGATCCTAATGTCTACATTCTAGAACAGGGCGATTCACTCCTATTTTTAGGTTTTTATTTTGATGACTTGATGATCACGGGAAGTTCTTCACCCACCATTAAGGCTGTCAAATTTTCCCTTCATGATATTTTTCTGATGACTGACTTGGGCTTGTTGCATTACTTTCTTGAGATTGAGATCTTTCAGTCTCCTTTTGAGATCACCATCAAACAGTCCAATCATGCTCTAGCTTTACTCTCAAAGTTTCATATGGTTGACTATAAGCCTTCTCTAACTCCCTTCCTTTCTAGATTCAAACTTGAGGCTCAGTGTTCTTCTCCACTTATTGATGGAACTTTGTATTGACAAATTGTTGGGAGACTCATTTATCTGACTCATACAAGACCCAACATCTCATATGATGTAGGCCTGGTCTCTTGATTCATGCAGGAACCTCATGAGCTACACTGGAAAGAAACCAAGTAGATCCTTCACTACATTCAAGGTTCTCACAATTGTGGGATTCACTACATAGCAGGTATTAAGCTTGATTTGGTGCGCTACATAGATTCAGATTGGGCAGGTGATTCTCAAGATCACAAGTCTACTTCGAGTTACAACTTCTCACTTGCTTCAAGTCCTATTTTTCGGTCAAGAAAAAAGTAGTCTACTATTGCTCTATCTTCTACTGAGGCTGAGTATCGAGGGGCTATGAATGCCACCATTGAGGCCATTTGGTTTCAACATCTTGTCACTATTTTTTGTATCCAGATCAGATGGCCATCAGTCATATTTTGTGACAAATAGAGTGCCATTCAAATCTCATGGAATCTAGTCCATCATTAGCAGACCAAACACATAGAGATCCACATGCACTACATCAAAAAGCTCATCCATGGTCACATCATTGACCATCACTATTGTCCAACTTTCAAGCAGGTTGCTAATATCTTCACCAAATCCTTCACTAAGAGCAAGTTCCTTCATTTGCAAGCTTTGTTGGGGGTGCAAGATGTTTCATCCTTTGGGCGGGCCTCTTCCTCTCACTCAAAGTCTTGACTTTTTTTGGGGGGTGTCTCCTTTCTCTCTTTTGAGGGAATTTTATGTACATGGGCACCTCATTAGGCTTGACTTGTTGAGACCCATTTGTACATCTACCTAAGCTTTGCTTATGGGGGTTTTTAGTGTAGTTTTTTATTTCCTAGTAGGTTATTTATTTTTCCCTATATTACTATATTTTTTGTACACTTTTAATAATCATGCTTAGGTTAATAAAGCATGTCTTATTAGGTGAGTGGTTGTGAGGTATAACCTTCCTACATGTGAGCATCCATTAGCTATCTTGGGAAGATACTTTGCTATGTTTAGTTTGATAGATGGTTGCTCCTCATTGGTCAGTGTTGCCACCTCGTCCCTCTTCCTAGTCTATATAAGCATGCTACCTAGCTTGTATTTGGAATATTTTGTTTTTGCATCCTCTTAATTCTATTTTTCTTCTAACATTTGCATTACTCTCTTAGAGACTAATTTTGTGGTAATATTTTGATTTTGTATCATTTGCATTCATAGTTTAGATATCTATTCTTTGCACTACTTTTCTAGGTTATTAATCTTTTCAAATTCTAACACAAACCCCCAACAAATAACCACACAACAAAAACTCAACAACAACAAAACAATAATGCAAGATCTTACACCAAATTACAACTCTTTATTCATAGATATAATTGATTACATGCAATATGCTTGGTTGTAAGGGCTTCTGGGTTAGGGCCAAACACAAATAGTAGTTACAAAATAAGTTATACAAGATCCAACAAGATCCAACTTACAAACCCAATCCTAGCTAGTCTAGACACACTAATAGATAAGAACACCAAGAATAAACCACACTTGTACCCTTAGGTCCACCAAGAAATCCTCTAGTTCTCAAGCCACAACCCTAGCTCTTCAAAATTTTCATCTACACTTCATCCCCTTCTCCAAGCTGGAATGATAACTTCTTAATCTTGTTGTAAACTATGTCACATTCGGTGCTCTATCTATAGACTTAGGAAAAACTTGCTCTCTAGCTACTCTCCAAACTCACTCCTCTTTTGAATGAATGAATCATCACTAAAGACTCTACCCAACCCCTTATTTATACCCAACTAAGCCACAAGTCAGCCCAGTAGGCTACAAACTAAATTAAATCCCTTACATTAAATATAGGTTGAGCCACAAGTCAACTAAAACACTAAATTAAATACCCATACATAAATTAAATTCCAAAATTTGGCTCATAGACAAATCAGCATGAACATAACCAAAACCAATACTGGCACTCAACACATACATGAACACTCAGCATCCATTAGAAAAATTGGCACCAATAGGTTCACGCAGCACATGAAGGAACACTCGGTCAACACAAGATTGCTACAGTAACTCGGTATCCACTAGGAGCTATAGTAACTCAGCATCCATTAGAGCTATAGTAACTCAGCATCCACTAGAGTTATAGTAACTTGGTATCCATTAGATCTATAGTAACTCGAAATCCACTAGAGCTATAGTAACTCAGCATCCACTAGAGCTATAGTAACTTAGCATACACTAGAGCTACAGTAACTTGACATACACTAGAAGCTACAATAACTTAGCATCCTCTAGAGATATAGTAACTTAGCATACACTAGGAGCTACAATAACTTAGCATCCACTAGATCTATAGTAACTCACCATCCACTAGAGCTACAGTAACTCGACATACACTAGAGTTATAGTAACTTGACATACACTAAATAGCTTGGCAGCAACAAAAAATTGGAAACCATTAGCACTTGGCTACAACATGTAGGATTGGAAGAAAGCCTTGAATGCTCCTACATCAGTTCTCTTCTATGTGATCTATTATTTTATGATATTGGTTATATTTTCATGTAACTATTATTTCTATCGATGGTTAATCCTAACAGATCCATCCACTGGGGGGAATGCCATTTGGTATTACTTCTAGCATTTCTTTTAGAATTATCAAAATATTTAGCCTCCTCAAGAAGGTGTCAATCTTTGATCACCTGGTAATCCCAAAGGGAAGGCTTTCTACTGGGCTTTCTCAAAAATGCTAGCTCAAAAATTTTCTCTTATCTAGCTTAACCATCAAAGTAGTAACACTTCCAAAATTTAGTTGAATTTTCCTGAAAATCATATTGTTCCTTTCTTTCCAAATCCTATAGCAGACATGTGGGGGAAAGATTCTCTAAAGGAGGGGAATTGGGGGATGTGTGGAGGAGGGGATCCAAACTATTAAATGATTTATTCCATCTCCCAAACCCATTAAGATTAAAATTTTGAAAAATAGTTTATCATATCTGAGTTGTGGTAGATATTTTCCTCACCATATTTCCTCCTAAAAGAGACAAAAAAATGTGGTAAATATTTTCCTCCTCATGCTTAAAAATGTAGCATCTATTAGGAAATTGGAAGCCTCTTCTCCTAAGGTTATCAAAAGTTTGGATTCATTCATGAAGTGTAGTCCACCAAAAAAAATTTATCTTAGGTGTTAACAGTTGAAACCAAAGCTTCTTCCATCAAAATATTGGGACCTCTATGTCAATCAGTTGTAGGTAGGTAGATCTAAATGAGAAATCACCAGAACTATTTTTATCCCATATGATTATATCATTAGAGGGCATTGTATGAACTATGAAGGTTTTGATAAAGTCTTTCAATTCCTTAATCAATGCTAAATCTTGAGGGTTACTTCTCCAATTGTTGTTGAGAGTTATCCATTTTTTAGAAGGATTGGTGTAATCTTTGACATACATGTAGTTATTAAGAATAAAATATTTAGCTTGGTTACTAAGAATAAAAGATTTAGTCATTTTCTAAGTAAAGTAATATGTTTTGATAAATTGAGTCATATATCTCTTTTCCCCACACCTTAACATGCAATCCTAGATCACTTCACCTCACCCTTGGTCTCTCCCCCTCTTTTTATCCCTCCTTATTTATCTTTCTTCTTATCTATGTCAAGCTCTATATTATGTGAATTAAGAATTCAGATTGTACAGTACCTAGTGTAGAACCTACGGCATTGTGATTTAATTGAAAGCAATTGAAATGCTACAATAGATGTTTTTTTGAGCCAAAAATGATCCACTCAATTAGAAAATAGAGCTTATACGAATTTGATGGATCCCAAGGGTCACCACTATCATTTGGAAATGAAAATGAAAATTCCACAAGCTAATTAATTACAAAATAAAATCTAACAACTATAAGAACTACCAAAAATCTATATTTAAAATTACATCTACTTGTAGAAGTCATAACTTTCTACTCGTAACTCAAAATCACAAACTGTCAAAATTTTTTGAAATATCTTCTAAAGTACTACATTTAGTGGTTGAAGATTTTATGATAGCTACATGTTCTTACTATTTCCGAAGCCCCAAAATTCACTAGAGGCCTCCAAAAATGCAAAATACTAGAACATAGAAAATACCAAAAGATAGACTTCACTATTTTCCTTTTTTTTCTTGTGACAAAATCCTCTACATCTTCTTGGACTATGTTTTGATAACTACATGTTTATTCCTACCACTTTATGTGACTACTTCCACTACCTCACTATCTCTCTCCTAAGGGTTGTACTTGTCTCTATGCCACTCACATTCTCCTTTACTTTCTATTTTACCTTCATTATGGATCTCTCACTAACTATCCCTCCCTCAATATTTATCATAATACTCTTAATCTCACATGCCTCTTGCCTTTATCCTTTCACACACACACACACACACACACACACACATCTTTGTCCCCTCTCACACAAACTCTAATTACTTATCCATTACTATCTAGCTCTCTACCTTTACTTCTACCTCTACAACTACTTGTATCTCTCTCCACTACCCTCATTTTTTTTTATTTTTTTTTTTGAGTTTTTAGAGTTTTTTTACTTTTAGTAAACCAAATTATTCCTACAACTTTCAAAATATTTTTATTTAAATGAAAAAAATCAATCCCATACAACCTAGAAGGGTTACCCACTCTCCCTTGACATATATATGATTTCAATGGATGAACTCTAATACCTTCTAAGAGATGAGTCCATCTCTTCCAAGGTCAAAGGTATTACCCAATCATATGAGGAAGACCTCACACATGTCCTATTTTTTGATGTTACAACAATCCTCATAGTATTAAATATACATAATTTGAGAAAACTAGCAGATAAATTGGATATCTTTCACAAATTCTCTAAGAGTAATATCTCTCCTTAAATCCAACCAAGATTGGGAAAAGAGTATTTTCATTTGGTTCTCTAACTATTGTTTTTCTTGGGGGTTTCAAGCACCAAGTAAGATATTGGGTATCCCATTTTTTATTTACTCAAACTTGAAGGAGATGTAGTTTTGGATTATGCATAAAATTCATAATAAATTTGAATATGGAACAAAAGCTAAATGTCTTTGTCGAGGAGATAGAAAGTGTGTTAGATGATCTTTTCCTCTTATAATATTTTATTACACCTCAACTTAATTTTTTAATAAATATAAATGTAATCAAATTTAGAAAAAAATGTAGGGTGCGTTAGCTAAAAAGACCAATGATTAGAAGGACTAGCCCTTATTGCCAAGTGGATTTTCAAATCTCTTTAAGGAGAAAAACCTTTAAAAATATAGCACATAAATAATATTAGTAAAGTAGTGCCTTGCAAAGGTTATTCCTAGAAAGGGCTCCCTCTATGTGACCTCATTGTAGGAACCATCCTTGTCAAGGTTACTAGTTTTGATGTGTTTAAGGAAGCTTGGAGAGGTTGACATTATGTGAGACACCTTATATCCCATAATTACATTAGTTTAGATACTAGTATAGTTTGTGGAAAGTTATCTATCTAGTGGGATATTCAAGGAACAAGAAAAAACTCCTTAATATGTTGCAAGGATGTTCAGTTAAATAGTATACAACAAAAGACATTACTAGATTGAAGGATAAAATAATAAATGCAAAAATTATAGACTCAGAGGTGATTAGCATCAAATTTGATATCTATTAGAGGCATTTAGACCATACTCTATTTTGACAGGAACTTACTAGAATCTCTCTAATACCAAACGATGTGACTCTATTAATTATGTGTTTATTTCCTTTCACTAGGATGATGGCACTGATGTGCCATCCATTATAGATAAATTTGTCTACTCCATCCTTGTTGACAATAGAGATATCTTTTGCTACCTAAGCTCTTGCTCAATTGTAAAGTTTCAACCCTCTACAACAATTTTGAGCATGTCCATGATATACAAGTGGAACCCAATAAGAGGTTTGTTTGGAGGTTAGTTATTCACAGACTCTCAATTAAGCATCATAAAGATGATTTTAATTTGTGGACTATTTGTACAACTCTAGATATCCTAGAGAATGTGTATTTGAATGTTTGATTGCTAGAGAGATAGGGGGCTATATAGTTTTTCTATTTATGATATCTTCAAGTATTTTCATATTTGTCTTTGTTATTGTACCCCTTATAGTAGGTTATTTGAGTTTTTTTGGTTATAGATAGGAGATGTTATGAGTAGATGACATGATATTTGATAGTCATCATATCTAAACACTACATATTTAAAATGATTAAATATTTTATATATTATATATTGGATTTCCATTTGTCAATCTATGTTGAATGATTAAGACTAGAGCTCTTTGATAATTTTTTACAAAGTAAAATCTTGGACTCACAAAAAAATTTAAACACTTTATCTTGTTTTACGAAAACAAATAAAACTTAATACCCCCTCCTCCCCCAAAAAGGATTCAACATAGTTTTCTTATTTATAATGTATTATGCCAAATGATGTTAAAAAGAAAATTTTAATTTATTACCATTTTCTTTTAAATAATTGTTTCTTGTAATGGTTTTAAAAATGATTTGTTTTATTAATATTTAATAAATAAAAATAATCCTCAAAACTTTCATCCAAAATGTTCTACAATTGTTTAATATTTTCTTTCTTATAATGATGTTTAGAAGGCTGATTTTTTAATTGATATTTAATGGAAAAATATTTTGCTAAAAAATGCCTTAAAAAAACTAGATAGAAATATTCATTTTAAAGAAAATATTCTTAATATCTTATCATTAGATTAATATTGACTCTACAATGACAATATGGTTTGTAAGGAAACAAAACAAAAAGATATAATGTTAAAAGTAAAAATTAGATTTCAATTGTTTTTAAAAAATAAAAAATTCAATTCAATTAATTTTTTAAAAATCCACTACATTAAAATCTAAAATTAAGAATTTTTTTGCTCTGCTAGGGTTTCAAGCATTTTTTCCATTTTCTTGGGTATGGCTCTCTATCTGAGCTTTCCTTTTGTTGTCTCCACTTGTCATACTGCATTTATTGCAAGAGGTTTTAGGCTAACTTATAATCGCCTCAGCCAATGGTGACCTACTTGTTGATACTGGTGTTTACATTGCTACTTCAGAAAGCCATTGCACCTCCTCTGAAAAACATTCTCACAAGTTCATCCTGAAGGTTTTTCACAAGGTAATCCTGATATTATCCTTCCTTTGTAAGAATTTGATGTTGCTTGTGATTGGTTAGAACATCATACCTTAATAGGGTATTTTGTGGGTAGGACTCCTCTTGAAGCTATGCTCCAAGAATGGGTTAACAAGAGTTGGACTCCTCATGGAGTCTGCCTTGATGCTATGCAAAACCTTACCAAAGGTTTCTTTTTGTATTTTGCTTCGCTAACCCATCACAGGTAGACATAGTTTTTAGCAATGGTCCTTAGTCTGTGCATTCTTCCCTACTTGTTTTCCAAACATGGTTGCAAGACTTTGCTATCTCTGATGACAAAAAACTTAGGGTTCATGTGTGGGTAGAGTTCCTAGGTTTACCCTTGCCCTATTGGCCTTTTATTGAGTCCATTGCCAATACTCTTGGAAAAGTTATCACAAAGGAACATGAACATGCGTTGAGGTAGATCTTTCCAAGGATCTCAAGGATTTGGTAGAAATATAGACTAGGGCTCAAACCTTCTCTCAGAAGGTGCTTTATTTGAACCTACCTAACACCTGCTATCAGTACCAGTCCACGGAGCATAAGATTAGGGATTTCCCTTTGGTTGTGCCTAGGGTTAAACCCCTACCTAAAGAGGTTGCTACTAAACCATCAAAAGGGAAAAAAGAAGAATGAAATACTATTGGGTGCAAGGGCAAGGCTTTCGTTACTCATAAATAGTCATATCTGGTGGTCATTTTGGTTCCTCCTATCTCAACAGGAGCACAAACCCCAACTAGTTTAGGGATGCAAGTAGTTTCTTCAGAACCAAACCTGGGTGTTTCATAGGGGATTAAAGTGGCTTCCAAAGCTCAAGCCCTGATTGGGATTCGTACACCTCTTGCTACTTCTTCCATAGTGACTCAGAATGTGTGGCATTCTTGCAATCCTCCTGGATGTGTTGAGAAACCAAAGGAGAAACAGCAAGCCATCAGTCGAAGGATTTTCCATCTAGCCTTCACCCAATTTCTACCTTCTTACAAAATAGCTATTCCTCTCTCGAGGACAAGGAAGATATGGAATAATTTTCATGAATTTTTTATCATGGAATGTACAAGGTCTCACAAACCTCCCCAGAAAGTACTATGTCAAGGACACTCGTCATAGACTTGGAAATTTAGATTTTCTCTGTATGCAAGAAGTTAAGATCTTTGGTTTCATATTTTCATCTGCATGTTGCATCATTTGGCCAAATGGCTATATGTTTTCTTCACAACATGATGTAGGCAAAGGTGGTGTAGTTACTCTCTTGTCACCTCTTCTGCATTCTGCTATTATTTCACACAATTGTGACCCCATGCATAGAACCATTTGGATGTTGTTTTCCATTAACAATCATTATTTTGGGGTTGATAATGTTTATTCTCCCAATAATGTTGTGGAAAGATCTCAATTATAGGTTTGGCCAGCTAACAACTTGCCTCTAGCTACTTGGGTTATGTGTGGTGACTTTAACATGGAGTCAAAAAGATGGCATTCTACCTTTTCAATGGATAGTTAGATAAAGGGTGTCCTAGTACTACATGTGCAATAAATTGGGCCTTTTTGATCCCAATACTAACCACCACCCACATAGTGCGGTTTGGCACACTTGATCCAACTTTCAAGTTGGCTCTAACTATATTTTAAAGTGTCTCAATCGTGCCATGATTATTGCACAATCTTTTTTCTCCTTTTCTAAGGATTGAGATCTTCTTGTCAATTTCTTGCTAGATGTGACGTTATCTAATCACTATCCCATTTATTTTGTCATTTCGTAGAAAACATCTATCTAGAAAGTTGTCAAGTCACAATTTTTTCTCAACATGTCTGTGCTAATGCATGCATCCACTATAACCCACATCATACATGTTTGGAATTTGGAGCCACGTCCACATTCCCAAACAAGATGGATTTAGTGATGGAATGATGTGATTACCAAAAATACTCACTTTTTGTGCATCTATGGTCGACAATTGACAATTTTTAGAAAGTGTTCTTATGAATCCACTACTGCACTTAAAAAAGTCTTTGAGGCTCTCACCCTTAATCCCTTTGATGTTGACTTGCAAATTTAGTTTGCCAAACTTTGCCATGACAAATAGGTTGCAAATAATTGTGTCATTCAAGGGGCTCAAATCAAAGCTTGTCTCCATTGGTTGGAGGTTGGCAATAAAGCTTCAAAGGAGTTTTTTCAAGCTCTTTGAGCCCGTCATACTAATTTTGGGATTAAAAAAATCAAACAAGGCACTTTTGTTCTCTCCAGTCTCTTAGACATCCTGCAAGCATTTTTTCATCACTATGAGAATGTTTTTGCTTCATAGGGAAATTCAGTTGCTCAGGAGGAAGCTCTCAGCAAGTGTATTTCTATTAATCCAAATTTCTTAGCAATTGAGCAATGTGCCTTTTGTGAGCAACTTCTTACTCTCTGAGATCTTAAAGAGGAAATTTTCTTCATGGCTAATGATAAGTCCCCAGGGTGTGATGGGTTTCCCTATGAATTCTACAAACACCTCTGGGAGCATATTGGTCCTAATCTACATAAAGTTTATCTTGAAGCCTATCATTGATAAAGGGAACATTAAATTCATACCTAAAGCTGGAGATCCAGAGGATATTTTCAATTGGTGGCCCATTACCTTTCTGAATGTGTCTTACAAGATTATTGCTAAGTCAATTTCTCTCAAAATTTTCCACCTTCTACCTTTAATTATGTGGCCTAAGAAAATTGGTTTTATCAAGTTCAGATATATTCTTGACAACATTATTACTATCTAGGAAGGTATGGAGTGGGCTCGCAAGTCCAAGCAACTAGCTATTTTTTTGAAAATTGACTTTGCAAAAGCCTATAACCTGATTGAATAGCTTTTCATCCTGGCTATGCTCTGGGCTCTTGGTTTTGGTTCCAATTTTTTGTAATCTATGTAGATGCTATTTGGAGATGCCAATGCTTGTATTACCATCAACAATTCCCAATCTAATGAATTTGGGCTTTTTCATTCCATTAGGCAAGGTTGGCCTTTGGCACCAGCGCTTTATGTTCTAGCTGCTGAAGGGTTTGGCTACTTGCTTGCCCACTCTATCTCTTCTGGGTTGGTTCATGGGATTTCCTTGCTAGAATCCTCCTCCCAAATTTTTAATGGAAATTTTGTTGATGATTCCTTTCTCACTCTTTTGGAGGATGAAGAGAACATGAATAATGCCTTAAGTTGTCTTGACACTTCTTGTCAAGCCTCAGCCTCTGCCATTCAATGGCATAAAATACTCTACTATCACCATTCTTTTTTGCTAGCACCACCCTGGCTTAACTAGTTTGAATGGAAATGGGTCACTCATGAGAAAATCTTTCACTTTCTTGGCATTCCTTTTGCCTTTCAAGCATTGCCAGTGGAGCTGTGGAATGCTATGCTTGCCAAGATTTCTAAGAAATTGGACTATTGGCTTACAAAGCCACTTTCTCTTGTAGGAAAATTCTAGATTTGCTCAAAAATCTTGGCTACAATGCATGTCTATAATTCTCCTTGTTGGGCTCCTTCAAAGGCCTCTTATCAGAAACTTGAGTGTTTTCTCTGTGATTTTCTTTGGGCCTCCGGTTCTGACCATCATGGATTTCATCGTGTGGATTGGGGTTATTTTTGCATCCCAAAAAAGTATGGAGGCCTTGGCCTTCTTTCCACATAGAAGCAAGGTCTTGCACTATGTGCTAAATGGATTATTCATGCCATCACTGGTGATGAAGCTTGGAAGATTTTTGCCTGGCATTGCATATCTTTCGAATTTCCTATCAACAGGCCTACTTGGAGGGGGATTGGCTTTCACACCCTTCTCATCATATGAGAACCTGTGTGCATATAGGGCTCTTTTGTTATCAAGAGCATATGGAAAGCCTAGGAAGTGGTCAACCCATGGCTTTGCTAGTTTGGTGATGAATTTCATGATGGGCTCTCATTGAACCAGTAGAACATTTGGTGGTCTCCCCTATTTTCCATTCAGGGGATTCCTCTTGCCAAAACTCAAGGTGCTAGTGCTCTATGTTTTTTCAAATGAGGCATCAAGACTCCTAAGGATATTTTGTCTAGGGTTTCCATGAGCTTCAGATCTTGGGATGATATGCAAGTCTAGTATTTTCTTGCCCATTCAGATTAGCAAACTTTTGAGTTATTGCTTTCAACAATTCTAGGGCACTTAATCCATAAAGTGGGTATTCAATCTGTTAGACCTTGGTGGACTAATTGGAAGTGGTACCTTGCCACTCCTTCCACTAGTTACAAACCCTGTTTGGGTTATAGATGGCTTTCTCCATATTTTTTGATGGTGGATACACTCAATCAGAGATGGCATTTGCAATCCTCACTTTCTCAATGGACCAAGTGCTTTGTCACTATTTGGAGTGCTATTAGAGAGCCCAAGATTGCCCACTTTGCTTGGTGCCTAGTTTTCCAAGGTCTTCCCCTTGGGCCTCGACTCAAACATTTGGGGGTTCTAGATCCTAGGTGTCCCTTCTATGGCCAACCAGAGTCTTTTCTGCATATTTTCTAGTTTTGTAGATGTGCTCAAAATTATTGGCACTGGATTCATGACTTTTTAAAGCCTTTTCAGCCTAAACTCTTTTCTTGGCACATGGTTATTTTGGGTGATTCCCCTAGGATCCCTAGAAAATTTACCCAAATCTGGCATACCTTCAGGATGGAGATTTTTTTCACTCTATAGAAAGATAGAAATATTGTTCTTTTCACTCATAGTTTTCTTGATATTAATATTGGTATGTACACTAAGGCGTGCATTTGTAATAATGTAATGATGCAGATATAAGTGCAAGCTAACAAGGTGGCCTTAGAGGTGGCCCAACTGCAAGAGCTTCTTAATCACTGGGGCAATGCCCCTTGTACAGTTGCCAGAGCTCCTCCAGATGCCTCAGTTGATACTTTGACGCCAAGAAGCCACCATGAGAAGCACAATTCTTCTAGTCACTACTCGCACACTTCACGTTCCCAGGCTTTTCGCCACCACTCTCTTAACAGTGGCGATGATGGTTGGAGGTGCTACTCGATCTCCCTGCCCCATGGTGGCACTGGTTGGTCCCCGACTCCTTCCCCTAGTGCTCGATGAAGGGTTTCTGGGAAATGGTATTTCCATCTGGAACTAGCTATTTCACCCCCTGGCCTGACATGAAGGATGATGCTCAACCCTCTGAGGCTACTAATGCTGCTCCTGATGGCTAGACTATTCCCAACCCACCCCCCAATCCCAAGGTTGACTAGGGTTTTCATGATAGAGATGAACCACCTCCTTTGGTTGGCACTGCTTTGACTGCCTAAGGGTTGCTTATATGTGTTTTTTTTTTAATGAGTAGTTAGTGTATCTGGCTTCGACCGTGTGAACTCTCGCGGGGTGATCTTGTATCCCCGACCCTTTTTTATGAATTGTAATCTTAGTATATTATTTATTAATAAAAAAAGACTATTCATCAAAAAAATCTAAAATTAAATTTGATATCTTTTAAACTGCCTTTATAATGATATCTATCCTTGTTTTAACACAATTTTTTAAAAATATAACTAATACTATGAAATACATGCTAAAACATTTTAGTTAATGCTATGCTTTACATAAATAAGTAGACACTTTAGTTTTCATTAAACTTTTAAACTTTTACCTACTAAAACAAATGTCAATATAGATGAAAGAACTCAGTACAAACATAAAATGATGATAAAAATTCTGCATATGGCTCACAACTGTCAGTCAAGTTTGCATTCGATTCAAATATACAAAACCGAAAAGGTTGCAGTACATTTTTGAATAAAATTCCCTAAAGCTATGCTATCCATAGCTGAATGTATTCATGAAGGGTAGAAAGTAACAGTGTAGATAGGCCTCGTTGGGCAAACAAAGGTGTTAGAAGTGAAATCCCCCGCATAGCTACATGCCTAAGGGCACTCCCCCTGAAAAAATTTAGAATAACTATTAGGTGAAAAATTATTGAGAAATTTCCCATGACAGTAGTACTGATCACTACAAGGAAAAGCCAAACAGACATTCCTACACCCTCCATCAATCTTCAATTCTTCAGGTCAACTTACAATAATGTATTTGTTGTAGGAAATGGCCTCGCAATTTCCTAAACTAGGTAAATTAGCAACAGGCAAATTGAAACCATCTATGAGAGAAATTTCATAATAATCTCAATTTCCACTCCCACCGAGAGTGGATTCAACCAATGTCGTAGGAACTCCCCCACAGTTACCTATTAAGTAGGACCCAATTCCTTGTGCGTTGAAATTGCATTTCTGCCCCTTGATTTGAAGGGACAATTAGAGTTGTCTATATGGGAGGTTGGAGTTCTAATCCGCTGCTTGGATTGAAACTTCCAGGCCAAATTGTAAATGGACACTTGTTCTATATGGTGAAATTGGTAGTGTAACATCCTACAAATACTGTACACAAATAATCTTGATCAAAATAGTTTTTTCTACTAAAAGGCATAACTATACGCGGTTGCATTCATGCTTATCAGTATCATGAACATTAAAAGATTAAAAGCTTTTTATAATATAATGTTTATTTAATCAAAACCAACTATACACGGAAGGTGGACATTCAATAAACAATTCTAGAATTCTCCTCTCGCTGTTAGAAAGACTCCAGAAGTTCTTTTTTATTTCTATTGTAAGCATTTAAAGAACTTTTCGGAGAGCTTTGTAGAGACTATAAATAAATATGTTTCTCGTGAAGATTGATGTAACAAGATGTGCAAGTGCTTTATCAATAAAATTATATCTTTAGTGTGTATTTGTTTTCTATTTAATCTTATACTATTTTTCTATTTTAGTCTTTTCTTCTATTATACTACTCTATTTTAAATAGTTTATTAAGGCTGAAAATAACATGGATAATTCTTGTGTCATAAACATTAAAAAGATAAAAGAATATTATTTTATTCTATTTTGATCTTTAATGAATCAAAAATTACAATTATACACTACTTTAATATATAAAGGATAAGCAATGGAAGCAAATAGAGTACCTATAGTGCCTACCCCTAGTGCATACTCCTAGTTTTCTTTTTAGTTATTTTTGCCGAACTCTTTTAGGCTAGCTATATGATTATGTTTGATGATTAGAGGTATTTGTTTTCCAAATTATTGGATATCATTTCTTGCTCAATTGATTATATGATGAGATTACTTAGTACTAGTTATTTCATGTAAGCATGATTATTCTTTGATGATAAGGATTTTTTATAGTTATTCAGTTATTTGATAATGTTAGTTAGATGGATTATTTATATGTGTTTTCTATGGATACTTACCCCATACTTCCATCTATATGGTGTACCTGTATGTTTTATTTTATATATGATGTTTCTGATATGGTTGAGGGAGGGAGCCATAATCACCTACTAGTTGGAATCTACATGATACACCACTTCTTGCCATTGCATGTTTAGTTTAAAATATATGTGTACGTACATGTGTAGATTTTATGTAGACTGCATGTACTCGGTATCAATTTCCCTAAATTAATTGCCAAGATAAGTGCACCCTATTGCAATATCTCAATAATAAGAGAGTGGAGATAACTCTTGAGTCTAAATCCTATCCTTAAACCATTTGTCCTAAAAAGTAGAGCAAGAATATGAGTTGTCTACCTTTTGAATTTGTCAAGTGACGTAAATTCATGATTATAACCCTTCAGTTTGATCTAGTTTTATGTACTTTATTATTAGTTTTATTTTCAGTCTTATGGGTCTGTGATTATTTTCCATTATAATTAAATCAAATTAAAAGAATAATTAATGATTTAATTTAATGAAAATTTTATAAGGAAAATTTGATATTTAATTATATTTAATTAATTGAAAAATTAATTAAATAAATAAATTTAATTTAAAGATTTAGTTAAAGTCTTATTTTGAATGTAATAATATTTATTTAATTTAATAATAATATGTTTAGGAGATCATTTTTAAATAAATGCTAAATATTATTATTACTTAAGTTGATAAAAAAATTTATCAAAAATGTCTCAAAAATTAATTAAAGAGAGAAAAAAAATTATTTAATAAAGATATTTTAATTAAATGGAAAAACGCTGTGCATGAATATTAAAATATAATTAAATAATAAAGCTAAAGGGTTTTTCGTGTGATTGCACAATCAAAGCACTAAATTAGGGAAGAAATCTTTATTAGCAATATAGAGTTCATTTCTTAGGGACCGGGTTTTGGAGGAGCAATTTTAGAGAAGGAGGTTTGCAAAAAGAAAGAGAAATACTTGTGTGCTCCATGTGTTGACGAATTAGCATAAAATTCAGGTAGAATCTTGTGGTTAATTTGTGTAGTAGTCTTCCATTCTTAAATTTTAAATCTATTCTTAGAATTTTAGATTTGGTTGATATCATTGTATTGTAATTTACTGGTTTATGTTCTTGATTTCATCGGTGAACGAATTAATTAAATTAAAACCCTTGTCATATATTTTCATTATTCTTCATTTCAAAATTGTCTACATATAAGTATTGAAAATTTAGAAACCCTTGTTCTATTAATTAAATAGAATGTTTAATCACATAGGGTTTGTGGGTGAGTCTACAAATTTGATTGACCTCCCGTATTTCTCCTATCACTTTATTTGGAGAAAATTCCTTTATATATATATATATATATATATATATATATATATATATATATATATATATATATATATATATATATATATATATATATATATATATATATATATATATATATATATATATATATATATATATATATAAACAGTTTTATAATCAAATTTAAGGAAGGTCAGAATTACCTATTTTAGTAAATAAAATCAAAAGACGGGGGAGGAAAAATTACTTTGTTTTAATTTAAAAAAATTATATATATATATTGGTGGGCGGGGCCACCAAAACCCCACTCATGAAGCCTTGCCTATGATGGTCAATAGTAGAGTTGTTGTGTATGTAGTAGGTACTACCACTATAGTAGCAATACACTATTGTGGTCACAATAGTCTGCTATGGCAATCATGCCCTTGCAGGCCAATGGTCCTTTAAAAATGTTGACCTTGTTTTATAATTTTTTTAAAAAATTGATTAAAATTTTCATTATCAATGTTTTTAATTAATAGATTTTTTTAATTATTAAGTATTTTTATATAATTTATTAAATTTTTAGATTAAATTTTTAGTTTCTTAGTAATTAATTTAATTAATATTTATTTTAATAAACTAATTAATAATAAATGTTATTTAATGAATTTAAATTAATTTTTATTATATTATTAATTAATTATTATAGTTGTTAATATTTGTAATTTTTTAATAATAAATCAATAAAAAAAATATAATAATTTAAGGAAAAAAATTTATAATTTTTTAATAATATTTAATAGAGGTAATATTATGTTTTTTTAAAGTTAGTGGTAATTGCATTCAAATTGAAATGTGGAAATGGGTTAATTTGTAAGAGGAAAATTGTAAACTTTATCAAACTGAAAACTTACAATGAAATGAAATTTTGAACCTTAATGTTAACCAAAATTATGTGTTTTCCAAACCAAACAGAAAACTTTGAAACTACAATGCCTGTTGTATGTTTTCTTGTATGTCAGATTGGGGTTAACTTAGAGTGTTGACGAGTTTTAGGATATCTATCAGAGGCCAAAAGTATATTGTTTTGATGATGTCATGATTTTTGCAAATATGTACTTGATTTTGAAACAGTCTTGTTAGGATGATTGCATGGGTAAAATCTGCGACTTTGATCAGTGATGTATTTTCAATAATTTCTAGTTTCTTTCTTAAGGACTGAAGAGTATTTATGGTTGCATGAGACTTTCTAATTTTGTTGAGCCTAGGTTAGGTTATTTGTATGTTATATTGGGAAGTGGCTTGCAATGGAGGCCGACACCCTAAAGAGGCTAACGGGTAACCCATTGTAGGTTATTTTAATAAGTGATAACACTACATTAAATGAGAGTAAAATAAATTAATAAGAGTGTTTGTCTTTACTTTCCCATGCCCCGAGTACTAGTATAGACTAGGATGGGAGTAGAGAGGATGCTTGGTTGTGACCTTGCTTCATTAGTAATCTTTTGTTAGTACAAAAAGATACTAATGTCGTATAGAGACACTGGGGGGAAAAGTATTAAAAGGCTACTAGGGTAACCTTAGAGTTGGCTCATGCGATGACACTTGCCAACTTACATAGTAGATTCCCTATGTGTCTTTGTTTGCCTCTGGGTTTAGATGTCACTTGTGTCTTGGTACCTTGAGTTAGATTGCTTTCAAGTTTTCCTTGACCTAGATGTTACTTTTGGCTTTTGGGATTGTTATCTTGTTTGGGACTTCAGACTATCTCCTCAACACGATGGGAGTGTACCCTTTTTGGAATACCATGAGGTCGAGTGGTAGTGCTTTCTACTTTTACCACTAAGATCTGTCAGTTCAATGTTGTGGCTGGAGTTCCTTGTTCTGCATTTTCTTTCATTCTTTTCTTGTGTACTATGATGGATGGTTATACCTATTGTATTGTATTTTATTTCATGGATCTTAAAGAGATGATGTGATTTATTTTTATGATGTATATTCTTTCAGTCTTTCATACGCTATGACTTGTATAGTGGATGATTGTGCATTCCGATTATTGCCAAGTGGCATTTGGGATAATTAGATATTATTTAAATGAATTTGAACTTGTAGTTATTCTTTATTGTGGATGTATTATATATTGTTTTTAGTATTAATTAAACATAAATGTGATTCAACATCATGGGACCTTTAAAAATTGTAATTTTCTTTATGGTATGCATTTATGTGTATGTTATTGCTTCCGCTATTTTATATCTATTGTTGTTAAGTTATTATCTTTCAAAAAAAAAATGTTTGGCAAAATTAGTGAAACTTTAGATTAATTTCTTTTGGGTTCCCTGGGGGCGTTACACTACCTAGGATAAGAAAAGGAAGCAAATAGTAGAAAATTGAGTTTAAATTATATTTTTTAAATATAAAAAATTAGATTTAATTTGATTTTTCTTTATTGTACTAAATTCTAATAGTAATGTCTATTCATCTTTTTGACAGAGCATTCTACAAATGTTTTCACTAGTAATTTCAATGGAGAAGAAATTTTGATTATTATTTTCACTATGCAAACAGCCATTATATAATATCAGCAAAGTCCCCATGCTACTACTTAGGCTTTTGTGGAGCCAATGCTTATGTTTAGTGGCTCCTCTCTTCCTTAGCTTATATAGTGGTTGCTTCATTAAAATAGCTAAACATTTTGAATTATCCTTTTTACACATTCTAAATTCTTTTGAGATTTAAATTAAGCACAAAATATACTTAAGCAATTACATGGAAACACAAGATTATAAAGATGATAGATGAACACAATCAGTACAATAATAACATAAGATATAATTATCGTTCTTAATGTATTTTTGAAAAGTGAAAACATATTTGATTTATTTTCAATTGTCTTTAAAATTTATTAAGCAAGTGCTATACAAGGACAGCAGATAATAGCGGAGGTGAACACAATAAACAGACTTATTGTATAAAACAAATTCAAAAATTGATTTGACTTCAATGATATCCACTAGACATTTTTAACATATTAACTAAATGAATACACTAATTGAGATAACACAAGCTCAAAAAATCCATTTTAGGAATTTGAAAAAGGTTTTGCAAATGGGGCTTAAGGGGCTTTCTAATGAATAGTTCATAATGCACAAAACTTGGTGAAGGTTCCCGAGAAGTCCTGGTGCTTCACCCTTGTGAGCATCATCTAGATTCAATAAGTGCTAAGTGTTCCATTTATTCTCATGAGATTGAATCACTACTCATGTAACATGGGTCAATGAGTTTGACTCAAAAATCACACAGTTAAATCTTAATAGCTGTATCACAATTTGAAAAAGATTATAAACCTGCTATGGAAGCCCACAATACAATAATAATAATAAGAACAGCCAGATGCTCATAATCGAAGATGACGTAGCTTGCAATTACCCAGATACTATAGTTTCTATCAATCTAATTGGATTTCTTTTTTATTCTAGTCGACGTACTTATGGACGGCCTTTCCAAAGAATGAACGTATCTTTCTTTCGAAAATGGAATTTGTTTTATTTTTACTGTAAATGGATGTGCAAAAGCTCGAGAAAATTCTTCTCCCTGTCTAATTTGGCACTGTTTTCAAACCTTTAGCCTGCTCACAATTGAGAGAAAACAAAGAAGCGAATTTTAAGAAAACCTTCAAAAATAATTGTCACAACTAATATTCTCAATTAAATGATTGTGAGATAAGGATAAGAATCAATTAAATTTTGAAAAAAAAAGGTAATAATCTAATTTTATTTTAATAACTTTTTGCTTTTGTGTTCGTATTGTCATTTTGTTTATTATTCATTTTCTTTCCTTTTTCTTTCGTGATGTCCTTTGTGATGTCTATGATCTAGCTACTTATTAATAATGCTAAACTGATGATTAAAAAATGTTGTTTAAAATTATTGTATAGATTTGTAAATCTGAAATCACCCATTAAAAGAAGATTTGTGAATCCGAAATCCATATTGGTATATTTTTTTATTATTATTTATTATTTTTATTTTATTTTCCATTTTGTTATTAATATAATGATAGTAAAACAGCGGATGTACTTTAATTTTTTTAATTTAGGTTATGATAATATATGGTGTTTGATCTTATTGTCATCCATCTTCATCAATTAATCTTCGTCTTTAATTCTTACTCATCATATTATATTAAATTCATACTTACAAACTTGACATAAAATCAGTTCTATATTAATAAATTGAAACATTTAATTTTTGAACTTTCAGAATTTCTAATTTTCAACTTATTGATATTTTCATAGAGCCAACTAATGGATGTTTTTAATAATGAATTTGTGTACCTTGATTTTGTAAATAAAGATATTTATCCATTCATTTCAAATCATGCAAACATTAATGCAATCAGATTTCCACAATCCATAATAGTTATGATAATTTATGGATTAGATTGTCTAACGATTTTTTTGTCATCAACGTTTCGAATCACACTACGTGATCCATCATCGGGATGAAAGAGCAAGAAATGTAAAAAATTGTCTTTCTCTTTCATCCTGATGATGGATCACGTAGTGTGATTCGAAACGTTGATGACAAAAAAATCGTTACACAATCTAATCCAGAAACTAACTATCATGCAAACATTATCATAATCTAATGGTAAATAAATATTAAATAATATATAGACATCATGACAACCTTATCAAAAAATAAACTTATCCTAAACATTTATAACTTCTTAATTTATTCACATATATTTCAAGTTATTCAAATGCATCACATGTTCTCCAAATAAAATCACAATCTTATAGAATCAGTAAATGGAATATTTTACACTTTCCTTGTTTTGCTAAGTTTTAGATCATCCTTAATAGCTCTAAAAAAAATTGTGTAACAAGAGATTGTTCCTTAATCAGGAAACCATCTAGATCCATTCTCTCCATCAAAAGATTGCATGATATTTAGTTTATTTTATACTAACATGATGCTTTGTGCATTAATCCTATATATTCAACTCAAAATACTCTTAAAGATCACGAATCCAATACTCAAAGTACTCTTTAAGCTCACCAATTAAATTAATTACCTCTTCAATAGCCAATGTCCTAGGGAAGATGGAAAACCCCATCATTTTACCTCTATCAAATATTTTTCTCCTCCAAATTAAAAAAAATGGAAAAAATAGGAGCATCCATCTATCTACTTACCTCTATCAATCTTTACAATATCCCTCAATAATCAGTCATAACCCTTGTATACTTGGCCATTATTGCAAATGTAAATGCTCTTTCAAATATACACAATTCTATAAAAAAAGATGCTTCTCCAAACTTTGACATTCTTATTTCTAATAATATTTGTTCCAACAGACTATGAGACCATTACAAGAATGTTGGTAAATAGATTTGTCACTATGAAGTTATCTTTGAAACTAACTATTTCTCCCCTTTAATAGTGACAAATGTAACAATAGTTGGAGAGACTTCAAATGATCGATTTGTTGATTTTCAATCTTCCTTTGCATTTGAGAGGGGCAGCTCCCTCATGAGGTGATTGTATTTGTGATTTTTGTGTACTTTTCACTTGAAAGTAGAAAATGATAAAAAGCATAAAGTAGAGACAGTGTGAACATGTAAGAAACCCCAATGATAGACATACAAATATCGTATAGGATTTCGGTAAAGATAATGATTACAAATGGGTGTTGAGAACACGAATGTAAGAATGGTGAAAGAAGCATAACGAATCCCAACATATAAAGTGATCTCTATACAACTACATCCAAACCAAGATGTCAAGAAATGAATGTCTTTCTCCGCACCAAATAAAATCATCTATAAGAATGCACAAAGGAATCATTGATTTAATTTGTACAATAAACAAGTCATCATAATTGAGAAGGACATGTTAGATATTCAAACCAAAATCTATTTTTCATTATCTTTTGAGAATATACAAACTCACAAACCATTACACATAACATTAAACTTGAATTTATTTAAGATTTCTATAAGAATTTCTCCAGAGTCTCCCCTTTGCTAAAATGTAAACCTCCCCCACCCCGTTCATTACAAATAGCCTTATATTTATAGGCTTTGCAAAATAAATACCTCCTCTCAAGGTTAATAACTAATAAAATAATGTTATTACATATATTGTGTAGGACCACAATCATGTCACGTCATCTTTCCTTTAGCATAATTTTTGTGTCATGGAATTCCTCCTCAAAGTGGAACATTCAATTTCACTTTTTGTCAAAAATATATCTCACCACCTTCACATTTGACATGTATTTTTTCGGGCACTGCAAGCATGTCACTAGTTTGGTTCTTGTATCGCATTGTTTCCTCCTCTTGCATTCTATTGACTCGATCTTGCAGTCAATGCGCTATGTCAAACAATTCATGAGAATCACCTTGCTGTGGGCATTTCCATGATGAGTAATGCCCACACCATTTACAATGTTTGAAACTACTTTTCAAATGCTCCCAACCAATATACGCACAAATAGATTTCTACAACTTTTTCAAAGCTCTCATTCAGTTCTACAGGACGATATCAATCTGACATATTATACAAAACATGTACTGTACCCAATCAGTGACAAGTTTTCTAGATAGGGAGCCATAGGTTAGGAATAAAATTGGGGTACCTTTGAATGTGTATAGATTTTAAATATCAATTAGAGCAGGCATCATAGTCCATAATCTGCACTTGATTCCTAAAATGTAATCATTTTATCTGCACTTGATTGTAATCACTTTCTTCATCAAATCAATTTCAATTTTATGTGCCATTCTCTTGATCACTTTCTTCATCAAATCAATTCAATGCCCATCTTGTACCCAAGATAAGAGGTAGTATAACTAACTTTTCTTTAGATTAATTATGCAAAGAGGTTAAGAATATTCTCCATAATATGCATTTTTTAATTTCCCGTCTAACTTCTTTTTTATAGAGAGAATAATATTTTTATTATCAAAATACATGTTTGGAGAGATTTTCTTAACCTTCCACAACTTTTGACTTGGGCACGGGATTTCAAAAATTCAAAATGTTAGACCACGATCAGATATTTGTTATAATATTAATCATTTTAAAGGTCAAAGTTTGGCATGTTTTGGCTCATTTTTAATTAAAATTAATCATTTTAAAGGTCAAAGTTTGGCATGTTTTGACTCATTTTTAATTAAAATTGATAAATAATTTCTCATTTGACTTGGAAAATATTAACCACAACAAAGGTAGTACTAGCACTTGTGCCATAGGAGGTGCAAGAAATCAGCTGATAGGGAAATTTGGATTTGACCTTTTTGATAATTGCTAACTTATTAAAAGTTTTATTGATTAATATTAATATTGAAATATTAAAAAAAATTCTTGTGCAATTGAATTTTTTTTAATTAGTAAATGGTCGAAGCCTAGATTAATTATTGTTATTTATTGTAATTAATTATTTATATGTGTTAAGTGAATTCAAACCCAAGACATCACACATGAGAGGCTAGTTATTGTTGTGTTGTAGGCTCTTGCCTAAGTCTTGTGCAACTAATTAATATTAATTTTTAAATATAAAATATTTGTCTTGTGCAATCAATAGATATTGATTCGTTGTGGTATTTTTTTTATCTTTGAATAAAATTTATGTTGTACAATTTTGAAGGAAATTTTATTATATAATTAGAATGAGATTATTTTTTAACAATTATAATGTTTAATAACATTTTCAAAAGTTAAAGTATCATTTGATTTTGTGATATTTGTCTTGTTTACATGTCCAATTAGTAAACATTAATTTAATATCAATGCATTTGTCATAGTAATTTGAATACAATTTTAAAATTATAATATTTGAACATGACATTGTATTTTATCATCAAATATAAATCCAAATATATTTATTATTAACTACTACATTATGTAATAACCCTAAATCTTAAAGTAATAGTTTGTATATATTTTAATTGCATACACATAATATTTTTCATTATGCAATAAGAAGTTTGTAAACAATTGTATTACAATGAGTTGTTCTACCCAATATTATAGAATATATCAATGAAGACCACATTTTTTTAGATTCCCACATTTATTTTTTTCCTACATATGTTTGCAATCCCAAGGCTTGGATGGAGAAATATGAGGTGTGAAAGGGTGAGGGAAAAACATGGGAATAAAGAAGTACCTTCATTAATGGGAAATCAAGACAGTTCAAGAATTGTGGAAAATATAAATAGTTGTACAAATGAGGGGAAGAGTGTGGTGGTAAATATAATGCATAATATTTGACAATGTAGTGTATAAGATTAGTAACAAAAGGACATTACACTCTAGAAAGAGGGATTTTCTAGTGTAAGTGTAGCAATTAAGAAATGTCAAATACACTTTTCACACCAACAAAAACATCATAAATATTCTCATGCACATAGAGAACATAATTGAAATTACATAATGACAAAATAAATATTTTCTCTAATGATTGAATGACAAATACATCCATATTTGTGTCTATACCTCCTCTACTTTGAAACAATGAATGCAAACCCTTGTTATAGAAAAACCAAAAACCAAGAAAGATAGTGGACTATATATTAAATAAACAATTGACACTTAACACTATAAAAGATATACAACTAACAAAATAGTGACAATTGGAAATCCAATTCGAACCCCATTCATATGAATATGTCAAATACCTTTTAGTGTTGGATTCTCCTCAAATTTGTAGTTCTTTAAAATACTCTAACCCCATATTACAAGAAGTTACACACAAGAACATTTATATGTAGCTTTTTAGGAAAACTTAAAATACTAAAAAAAATACACAATTTAATTTATTTATTATCATTTCAATGTTTTGAAATCTTAATATTATTTATTCTAATTTTAATATTTATATTTAATAACATAGATATTTTATATTGATTTTAATACAAATTTAAAATTATTTAATTGCTAAAATCAAAATTAAATATATATTCTTTCAATTAATACAAATCTGTTTTATTTGTTCTAATTTTCATATTCTTATTTAATAAAATAGATATTTTATATTGATTTTTATTTTATTTTTAAATGATTTAATTGCCTAAATTAAAATTAAATATATATTTTTTCAAATAATACAAATCTATTTTATTTGATACTTTTTTTTTTTTTTTTTTTTTTTTGCAAGAATCGGGTGCAGCACGGCCCCCCTATAAACTACAGTGCGCCAAGTAAACATTTTAACATGGCCGGTAGCGCTGGCACGACACGCCCACCGGTACCACAGGGACGGGGGAGACTAGAACTCGTGACCAACCCCCTGCAACAAAGAAGATTTAGCCAACCAAGCTAAGGCCCCCGCCCCACTAATCTACTTTATTTATTAATCTAGAGATTTAGATATATTATTACTCTTTATTACAAAAAGCAATGGTCAAATAGGAAACATACTAATGATACAACCAAATGATAACTTTAACAGACTTCAAAGATTTTTTTTTTTTTTTAAAGGATTCGCCCAACTACAAATTACGTATATTTTTATTATGATTATTTGTATATTGTAGCATGTGTGAAAAAAAATTGCATTGTTCCTTATACAATTTCTTACTATTGCTTTTATAATTTTATTCTTATACTTCCTCAGGTTTCAAGTAGAACTAATAGAAGCTCCAAACAAGATCCTCTAGACATACATTAAAACATGAGATGACATGGTGTTGCAGTAAATGTAATAATTGTACTCTTAAAAGAAGAGTGAAATTTAACTTTTTTATTTAGATAATTGTAGTGATTTCAATAAACCCTCCACTTTCAACAACTCTGTAAATTTTAGCTTTGAGTACATATTCACTGTGAAAATATTTTTTATTTAGGTCTATTCTTATAAGAACTTTACCTTAAAATTGTTTCAAATTTGCCCAAGTTTATCCTTCAATTATTTAATGATTGAGAATTGAGAAGATTGTAAGTGAAAAAAAATTATCTGTTAAATCTAAAATCTTTAGTTGTTTCAATCTAGAAAAGTCATTTGGTAAACCTTGAGAAATTGCAAAATGGACAGTTTATTATGACAATTTCAAGTAGAAGCTTATGTGAGAAGTATTTGTCATCAATTTCCATCTTAGATAGACTCTTTGTAGTGCTGATATCTGGAAGAATGTTCCCTTCAAATTTATCTCATCTGAGTATCTTCATAAGTTGCCCATGGAGGAATATAACCAATGGTTGTCATAAGATCTATGCATAAATGATTGTCATATGTACTAATACACAGGCAAGGTCAAAATCTTTGAGGGTGAAACCATTGTGTAAAAATGAAAGATCTCAGGCACAGCAATGAAAAATTTGAAGCACTTCAACCACTAAGATATATTTTGGGCTAAAGCACAACACCAGACAATAAAAATCAAAAACATGATACAACCTTGCATTTATGCAAACTATTTTTACAGTCACATTTTAAAAATGTGGAATTTGTTTTTCTTTATCTTTTAAAATAGTTTTTTCTATGCTAACCAGATACAATTTTTCCTATTTGTTTTTCTTTATCTTTTAAAATAGTTTTTTCCATGCTAACCAGATACAATTTTTCCTACTTCCCCGCCAAAGGCGAGGACTCCAGCTGGGCGCAGCTCTTGTTTTATAATAAAATTAATAATAAATTAAAGTCAACCATAAATGATCTACCAAAATAGCCTATGAACTAATAACTGTAAATTATACATATTAGATTTCATTTATTTTTAACAAATAAATTTAAAATTTAACCTATATTTAAAATCTTAAATAAAAACTAAATTTCATTTGTTTCAAACCGATACCTTTTCCTATATTTACATAAAAAAGATAAATCTAAATAATCTAATAAAATACTTGCTGAAGATTAAAATTAAAATTCTGCAATTGGCTTCCGAGTATCATCCATGGTTGGATTCCATTCAAATATACACAACCCAAGAGTTGTAGTCCATGTTTTCATAAAACGCCAAATCAAGCCTTCTTATCACTAAATCTATTCTATCTAGAGCTGAAAGGATTCAAGGGCAGAAAGTAAGTGTATAGCTAACCCCTGTTGGACAAACAAAGGTACTGGTTGCATCATCCTTCGCATAACTATATGCCTGAGGGCACTCCCCTTTAAAAAACCTAGAATAATCATTAGGTGGGCAATTATTGACAAACTTCCCAATACAGCAATACTGATCATTAGATGGAAAAGCCAAGCAAGCATTCTTACACGCTCCATCAGTCTTCAATTCTGCAGGACAATCTGCGGTAATGTTTTTATTGCAAGAAATGGTCTTGCAATTCCCTGAGCTGGGTACAACTGCAACTGGCAGATTAAAACAATCTACAAGAGAAATGTCATAATAATCCTGGTTTCCATTCCCATTGAGAGTGAATTCAAACAAAGTTGTAGGAACTTCCCCAGTCAATTGGCAATTCAGTACTCCCCCACAATCACCAGTTAAGCAGGACCCAATTCCTTGTGCATTGAAGTTGCACTCAGTTCGCCCCCATATTCTTCCTGCCACTTGATTTGAAGGGACACTTAGAGTCGTCTGCATGCCAGATGGAAGCTCTAATCCACTGCTTGGATTGAAACTTGCAGGCCAAATTGTAAATGGGCATTTGTTCAGTATGGTGAAATCCGTAGCATAACATCCTACAAACATTTAATTTCTTCTATTTGTTACTATCATTCTTATCAGTGTCATGGAAATGAAAAAAAAAAAGGATAAAACTGAAACTAAAGAAAGGATGAGACTATTATTTTTATCTGTGTCATTAATTCAAAAAGGATAAGACAGTTGTTTCTTATAACAAAAGCCTGTAGCTAAAAAGAAATATACCTAATGCTATAGCATGAACAGCCAAATGCTCATGAATTGAAATAGAGATGGAATTTGATTTGTTTTTATCATCTATGAAATTATTTATTGTAGATAAGTATACTTATTCAGATAAGAGAAGCCTAGAGTTAAAAAACAGATCTATTAACATGGAAGAGCTGAAGAAAAGAGTTATAAACCTGATATTGTAGCACACAATACAATAATGAGAAGAACAGCCAGATGTTCATGAGTTGAAGATGCCATAGCTCACAATTACCAAGGGGCCAGAGACCAAGCGATTCCAGCTTCTATCGATTTAATTGAATTTCTTTTACTGTAGTCGACGTAGTTTTCAAAGAAATAACGTGTCTTTCTTTAGAAAATGGAATTGTTTTTCAATTGCAAATGGATGTGAACAAGCTCCACAAAATTCTTCGCCCGTCCTATTTGGAATTTGACCTTTTCCAAACAATGGAGAGAAAACGAATAAGCGAATTTTAAGAGAATCCATAAAATAAACTATTATTCATAATTAATATATTCGAAAATTATTTATGTAAAAATGTTAGTAAATATTATAGGGTAATTAAAGTCTTTGAATAAAAATACTTTGTAACAATTGAATGAGAGGCTTTCTTGCCTTCAATGTTACTATGTTATGTGTTTTTTGTTTTTTGTTTTTTAATTAAAATAATGTAGGTGGAGTATTCTAGTTAATAATGATTTAATTAAGTTGATAGACTTTTTATAGAAATGTTATTTCTTGCTGCTATTTATATATTTTATTTTTAAATTAATTTAAATTATAGCTTTTTTTAATTTTAAAAAAAAATATTAATCTTTTTTTTAACATTTTAAATTAGTTTTCTAATTTTTCTAATTAGTATATTTTCTCTAACTTAAGCTAACTTTTAGTTTCCCTAATTATTTTAGCTTTGTCTCATCTTTATTATTATACTATAAAATTAATTTTATGATAAAAAACCTTCTTCAAAGATAAAACTAAATGTTATTTAAATATGTTGGATAGATTTGTAATGTCAGATTCACACATGCTGTTTTTTTCTCTTGCTTATGAATTTTCATTTTCATTATATTAATCTTATTGTATTTAACATAATAATAATTTTGTAAGTGATATATTATAATTTTCTGAATTTGTGTTATAATACTATGGTATTTGATTTTATTTTCATCCATCTTCATGAATTAATCTTACTCTCAAACTTTTTGCTTCCTATATTGTATTCAATTAATATGTAAAAATTTGACATAAATCATTTCTACAATAAGTTTTTTTTGCATTTTAGTGGTAAATGTGATGTCATCAAAATCATTAAATAAATTAATATAATATTATTTTGTATATGTGGCCCCAACAATTTATTTATTTATCTATGCAGTCCACTATTTATTTTTATTTTATTTTTCATAGTGTCTTCTCAAAGTTGATGGTTTTTGTAATCCTTCATAAAGCTTCTTGAAGCCCTTTATAAGGCTACTTGTAGTTTATTTTAGGCACATGATTTGAAAATTTTCATTGTACTATGAATTCTCTTTGGATTTCAAAGAAACTCATTGTTAGTTGTTTTTTAGACTACTAGGTACTTTAAACCCGATTCCAAAAAGTATAAGATAGGGACAAGCCTAAGAATGAGATAAATCCTATATTCAACAGAGAAAAGTCTTAGTTTTGGGCCAACATTAATAGAGTCTTCAAGACTCACTTCACTTTTGGCTCTGTAGGGCCAAGGCAGGCAAACCTTAGGGATTGATCTTCTTAACTTGATATTCTTCTCTTGAAGACAATCCCCTATAGAAGATATTGGTCACAAATTCTTCTTAGGTTTGTAAAAATTCCTTGTCTACAATAGCTAGTTATAATCAATTGGAAAACTATCACAAATAAGTATTGACCAACAACTTTAGTTCTTGATTACTAAAATGGAAAATCAATTGTAATTGATATATATATCTTACAATTGTATAAACTATCAACTTGCAAATGAAATTAAGTGATCAGTGCTTATCCATTGTTATATAGAGTCAATATTGGCAATCTTCGGCCTATTTAACCGACTTTCAATTAAATTTGTCAATAGTGAACTCTAAACTTCATTCTTATCATATCCCTCTTATATACCCAAAATCCCACCTTTTATTGAAAGCAATTACTTAATTGCTTTAACTAAATGCAATCAATAGGAGGGTAAAAGTACAAACTCATGTTCACCCAAGACCAAGGAAATCAAAACACAAGCACAAATTAGACCAGAGTATGATCAGAATAACTATATAGTATTCAATACAATGTATAAGTACACTAGAAGTGCCTGAATATAAAGGCCTCTGAAATGCATCTAGAATGCCTTAGAATCAGCATCATGATAAGACATACAACCAGGCACATGTCCATCAAATATGAGTTATCCTTCATTAAGCACGAAAGTAAGTATGATGATGAGAGGATAAGCCTGCAATGGTGTGACATGCAAATCAATATTATAGACAACATGTGCTAAATTAGGAGTGTGAATAACTATGAATGATGCAAACTCCTATGTTGTAGACACCATGTGCATAATTAGAGTTGTGTACTTTTGTGTTGTCAATATGACAACTCAAGAAAGGTGTGAAAACTCCTAAGTGTCTCATAAAAATAAATAATAAAATAATGCACTAACCTAAGTAAACTTAAGTAAAATGTAAATAGTAAATACCTATTTACACAACCCCCCCCCCCCCCCCCCCCCCCCCCCCTTAAGTGCAACTTAGGGGAATGCACTTAAGCTCACAAATGCATGATGGGTCTCGGCTATTAGGCCATGTTAGGAACCCATGTACAAGAGAAATTATGATATAGAATGATGCAATGCAATCTATCATAAAGCAAAGAAAGAGGGAAAACCTCATGCAAAAAACCCTCCTCCAAAAAGAGAGATAAGTACAATAAAGAAGATGAGAGAGAAGAAGACCTCAGATGAGGAAAAGATCCCTCCCAGAAGAAGAAGAAGAAGAGAAAATTCAAGGGATTCCCCTTTTTGCAACATCACACACCCCCAAGAGATCTCACAAGTGAGTATACTTGACCTCGGTGAAGGGTTTGGTGAAGACATTAGCGACCTACTCTACAAAAGGACAATATTGTAGTGCAATGATATGCTCCTGTATAAGCTCTTTGATGTAGTGCATATGAACCTCGATGTTCTTAGTCCGCTGATGTTGAACTAGATGCTTATAGATCTCAATGGCACTCTGATTGTCACAATGAATAACTGTAGGCTTAGGTAGATCAAATCCAAACTCCTCTAGGATGTGCTATAACCAAAGAGCATCTGTAGCTACATTGATAGCTCCTCGATACTCAGCCTCTGTGGAACAAAGAGCAACATTGTTTTGCTTCTTACTCTACCAACAAATAGCTCTAGAACCAAGGTGAAATATGTACCTTGAAGTAGACTTGCAAGAATCTAAGTCCCTTGCATATTCTAAGTCTATGCAGGGATAACTTTAAGAAACCCCGCTTTAGAAAAAAATATAATTTTTTTGCAAATAGAACATTAGTTCATGGGGAAAGAATTAATTTCTATTGGCAAATTTTTATTTTTAAGTAGAATTTTTTTTAATTTTATTGGCGATTATTTTTCAATCATATGAAAATTCTATAAAATTAGGATGAATCTTTAATTATTGATGAAAATCATGGGAAAAAGTACACAAAAATTTGATTTTATTATTATTATTATAGGGAGCCTAATTAATTATCAAACTTTAAGGTTAAATTTAGCCCACTTTTATCATTATAGTATCCCTCCAAATTATTGAATGGTGGTTTGGGGGAAGCACCTCTATTATTTTTAACCATTGGATGATCCTTGAAGAATGGTACAAATCCTATTTCAAGTCAAACTTTTAAAAGGATACCAAGTTTTAAAGAAAGTTCCCAAAGTAAAGACATGTGTCCCCAATCAAATCTATTTTGCACCAAAGTGAGAAAGGAGAAAAAGTTTCATGAAAATTTTTTAGAATAGAGACACATGTCAAATCTACATACTTAATCTATAGTGTAACTTAAACTTTTACCAAATATTGGCAAATATGACCATCAATTAAGACAAGCACATAGGTGAATATATTTAAATTACTACATAGAAAAGTTAGATTCCAATGGCGAATTCCTCACTAAAATATAAATACTTCTATATTATTAGTGGAAATTAGCCTAAGCATGGGACCCAATTTTGGTAAAGTGTAGGCAACATGGACAACCTTCAAGTGGAAGAAAATTAGCCAAATCTAGGGTCCCCATGAGTAATATTAGCCAATTGGCGATTATTGGCCACTAAGGTTATCCTTGAGTCTGTGTATCCAATTAGTTGAAGCTCTATACCTGCTGCATAATGTATCCCATGTGTATGTGTACCCTTTATGTAGTGCAAATGTACTTGGTAGCCTTCCAATGAAGCTCATGTGGTTCTTACATAAAGCATGAAACCATACCAACTGCAAAAGAAATATTAGGGCATGTGTGTGTCAAGTAGATAAGGCTCCCAACTAACTATCTATATAATGTAGCATCAACAAGTGGAGTTGTGCACTTAGCCTCTAGCTTGACACCTAATAAAAAAGGAGTAGAAGCAGGCTTGTAGTCACTCATGTGAAACTAAGAAAGCAAGTCAAGAGCATACTTGGGTTGTCAAAGTGATACCCCTGCTGAAGATTGTGTTATCTCAATACCAAGGAAGTAATGTAGCTATCCCAAGTCTATCATGGCAAATCTATCTTGTAGAGAGGTCTTGACACTAGCTATGATGGATGAAGTGCTCCTTGTAATGATCAAGTCATCTACATAAAGCACTAGGATCAAGTGAGATTCATCCTTCTAAAGAATGTAGAGATTTGAATCAGAATGACATCTGTTGAAGCCTACTGAGAGAAGGAAGGAATCCATTTTGGCATACCAAGCCCAAGGAGCCTGCTTAAGACCATAAATAGACTTCTTTAATCTACAAACAATAGTAGAATCCTATATGAACTCCTATGGCTTCTCCATATAAATTTCCTCATGAAGACCACCATTCAAAAAAGTGCTTTTAACATCCATCTGGTGTACAACCCAACCTTGAGCTACTGCAATTTCTAGTGTCAAGGGAATAGAGTTCATCTTGGCAACTGGTGCAAAAGTCTCTGTATAGCCAATACCTGGAACCTATGAGAAACCTTTGGTAACTAGTCTAGCCTTATGTTTATCCACACTTCCATCCTCTATAAATTTGGTTTGATAGATCCACTTACATCAAATCACCTTTCTTCCCTTAGGAAGGGGAACTAAGTTCCAAGTGTTATTTTTCATCAAAGAATTATATTCTTCCTCCGTAGCCTTATCCCATTCTGGAATCCTTGATGCTTCATTAAATGACTGCGGATATGTAGCAATGGCTATATATGCATGTGGAAATGACTTGTGTTGTGACCTAGTCCTCTGAGTGTTTGAAGGATTTCCCACCAATGAACTTGTTGCATCAAGGTTTGTTGTGTCCAACGAGGTTTAGTGGAAGAAGAAGAAGGAATGTCCTCAACTATTTATTGACCCTATGAAGGTGGTCTCTTAAAATTCGAAGTTGGAGGAATCTCATCTTGCGAGTCACTTTCATTACTTTGATCACTATCCACAAAGGCGGAAGAAGGAGGAGCTGAAGATGCCAAACTAGGACATGTCTCTTCAAAATGAACATGACTCTCATAAGAGATTTCATGAGTCTCTAGATCCATTAGTTTGTATGCCCTAAGATGTTTAGGATATCCAACAAATATTCATGGTTTTCTTTGTGGTTCTAATGCCTTTCACTTTTGTGGATCTATCCTTGCCCATGCTGGACAACTAAAAAAATTGAAGTGTTTGACAATTTTTTTTCTTCCACACCAAGCCTCAAAAAGTGTTATTCCATCTAAGGCCTTATGCAGACTTCTGTTTTGGATGTAGTTGGCACAACACATGGCTTTAGCCCAAAACACTTGATCTAGAGACTTATGTTGAAGCATACAGGTGGTCATTTCCTTAAGGGTTCTATTCTTTCTTTCAGCTACACCATTCTACTATGGTGTGCATGCAACTGAATGTTGAAGATCTATACCCTCATTTGTGCAAAAATTCTATAAGCCTAGAGTTGACATGTTCTATGCCATTATTTGTTTTTACAATCTTGATGGTTTTCCTTGATTTTTTCTCAACTTGAGCTTTGAATGTGATAATGTTATCAAATACTCCACTCTTATGAGCTAGGAAAAAGACCCAAGTGTACTATGAAAAGTCATCAATAAATGTGAGAACATAGCATGCCTTACCAAAAGATGGTACTAGAAATGGGCCAGCTGCATCACTATGAACCAATTCTAAAACAACAATTGCCTTCCATGACTTCCCCTTGTCATATTTCTCTTCGGGATGCTTGCTTGCTTCACAACTTGGACATACAGTGTCTAAAAAATTGACTTGAGGTAGACTAACTACCATTTCCTTGCTGTTGAGTTGCTGACAGTAGCAATAATTAAGATGTCCAAATCTCTCATGTGATAGTTTACTTTGTGTGTTTGAATGAGTCAACAAGGCAAGAGAAGTGGACTTAGGCACAAAATGTGAGAAAGAATAAAGTCTTGTCTCATGATTTGCCTTTCCAATTGCCACCATTGAATCATCTTTGAGATTCTTCACCACAACTATATTGGGGAGGAACTCTACTTTGTTGCCACACACATAGCGAGTTATTTGATAGATGGAGAGAAGGTTGGTGCTAAGGTTAGGAACATGTAGTACATCCTTGAAGACACCATTTTCCAACTCAACATTCCCTTTACCTTCTACTTCAACTTGAGTATCATTTCCTACATAGATGTAAGGTACATTTGATGGTTTCAAAGAGGATAATTGCTTGCTTGAAGCACCCATATGATGTGTTGCTCCTAAATCAAGAATCCATCCTCCACATTATTTGTACTTGCAACTAAAGATTATCCCTTAGCCTTTGAAGTGGATGAAGATCCCTTATCCTTATATGCATTTGGTACATCAATTTTGTGTTTCCTCACAATGTTGACCAATTCATCAATCTATTAATCCTTGCACTCATGTTCATCATGACCATTCCTCTTACAATAGGAGCAAGTTTTCTTCTCCTTTTTGTTGGAATTGTTCCCCTTTTGATTATTTCTGGAAGACGACTTTCCTTGTTGTGAAGAAGAATGTTGAGTGGAAGAAGATTGATTTGAGGAAGATTTTTGTTTTGAGGATGACTATTGCATGTCATCTTGTGGCTTAGCCTTCCACCGCTTCTTGTTGGATTTTTTACCACTTGAATTACCTTCATTTGCTACCAAGGATTTGGTCTTGGAGGACTTGAGAATTCCCATACCCACTAGATTGTCATGTTCTAAGATCAACATTTATAAGAATTTCTCAAATGAAGGCTTAAAATAGGCACTACCCATTGTTAATTTGTGTGTATTAAAGCTAGAAACAAAAGGAGCATATTCAGGTGGAAGATGAGTCATGATGTGTTTGATCATCTTTCCATCCTTGATGGGTTCACTACAATCCTTATGTTGTGCCCTATACATTTCTACTTATGTAAGACAGTCCTTGATGGTATCAAAATTTCTAGGATCCAACTTGAGAAGTTTAATATCCTCTATAGTGTAAGCCATGTCTTCATCTACTATCCCATACAAAGCTTCAAGTTTAGCCCAAACCTCTATTGGATCTATAAGCTTCCTAATGTGAAATTTGATAGGATTAGAGATATTTTTCAACAAGGTCCCTAGGGCCATGTCTTGTTTGGACTCCAAGTCTTCTTTCTAAGCTTCATCAATATCAACAGGAGGTTTCTTTGTTCCACCAGTGACATAATGCAATAAACCTTTTTCTACCAATGGTTCCTTAATGTTTTATTTCCAAGTAGCATAATTATGTGGAGTTAACTTTGAATAATACAAGAACACAAGATCAAGGAGACACGGCACATAATACACACACACCCTTTTCACTCAATCGAAAAATCCCCCCTGAATGAATGATTTTGGCACTTTATATAAAGTGTGTTTACAATGGGCCACTTGTCAAAAAGGACAAAGTGGGCTTTCTAATTTTTCTTATTAAAACCTTTGTATAGAGTACAAATCTAGACTTTTACAATGTAGCTCAAAGTTACAACAATTGTGAAGTAATACAATGCAAAATAGGACCTATCTTTAAAAGTGATACTTTTTTCCACATAAGACTACAATTTGACTACAGATCTAAAAGCTAGATGAAAAAATATGCACTTTCAAAAAATATTGAACTTGAAAAGGAGTCCAAATGAGCCCGTACGATGTGTTTGAATTTGCAAAAAGTAGGATTAGACAGGTACAATTGCCAAAAAATGCTAATTTTGACATACCTATTCACCAAAACTAGAAAACAGCTACACCACTAAAAAGTTTAGAAAATTTTAACCAAAATCAAAAAAAAAAAATTGCACCTAATTTGAAGTTTGGATGACCGAGTTATGGTTGTTTAAAGTCTGGCTGCCAAATCAAAACTACATCTGAAGATGGGTTTGGAGAGGAAAACACTGTGTTAAATTTGATAGTCAAATGACCATCATAGCAGTTCAAAATAGCCCTAAAATCAAGGTCAAATGGCCATCAAATTTAGGCTTGTGCTTTTCTGATGTTAGCGAAAATGGCTGGCCTATGTGATGTCACCCTATTCAGTTGCTAGCGTGGCACACATGGATTCGTACAAAATTGTAAGAAAAAATTAGTGTGACAACTGATGTGTCATATGGATGATGACATGGCTTGCCTCACTAGCATATGTCAAATGTTGATTGGGCTCTAACTGTGTGTCGACATAGATGTACAATCTACTACATGAAGGCTTAGGTATTAGACAATGTGGCTGCTAACTAGCTTATGAAATTGCATCAGTGTCTTGCCACATGTACCCAAGTTGGCAAGTGACATGGGTTCTCTGCTAGTAGTTGCATTAGTTGTAGGCATGGTAGAGGGTTGTTGGAGGTCACGGTGAACCCATGGCTAACATGTGGTGAATGTAGTTCCATTGTGGGTGTGACACATGGCTACGAACCCTTCACTAATATGTTGTCACTACTTAGGATAGTGTGGTAGACAAAGTGCTTGATGCGTGTCCACATTATGCAGCAGTGATGGAATCTCACAAGTAGTGGCCGAAAGGTTTAAAGTTGATGCCAAAAAAAAAATTATGTGGCCAGAATTAATAAAATCAGTAATGGGGTATTGAAATAAAGTCCCACATTCAAGAAATGTGGGAACATCAAGTTGTTTAAAAGCAATGCCAATCTATTTTCAAACAAAGCTACCTATTGAGAAGGGAAGGCTTGACCGGTGTTTGAAACAAGGCTGCCTATTTCAAATGTACCTTTTTGGGAAATGTGATGCTGTCAGCTGGTGTGGATGTAGAAATTGCCAAATTTTCCACTACTAATGGCAGAAAATGATGATTATGCCTATGAATTAAAAGCCTACAAAATATTCCATACTATGTAGGGCCAGGGTGTGACTGCCCAGTGCTTGGGCAAAAAAAAATTTCTCTGCCTACATGCCTAACTGGACTAAATATTCAAAAATAATAATTCTAAAAAATATACAAAGAAAAAATTGCAAAATTAATGGATCTAAAAAATAAATGGAACAGATCAATAAAAGATCATACCCAACTTTGCAAATCGGGCCTCTGGGTTTTGATTTGCAAAAAAAAATTGCCTCCTAGTTGACTATGGTCTAAAATAGGCTAATTTATAGTTAATCTTCACCAAATCATCACTTTGGACATAATGACAAGGTCTTCTTTGGCTCTAGATGCTCCCAATTGCTGAAATGCTCTGAATCTAAATCGGGTCCCTTAGAGAGATGATGCAGTGAGGTCTCCAATGGCCATGTGACGAGTATCTCCCTCAGCTCTAATAGCATGTAAGAATCTTCCTTAGGGTAGAATTCACCCAAGACCAAGGAACTCAAAACACAAGCTAAAATTAGACCAAAGTATGATCAGAATAAATGTATAGTATTTAATACAATAGGAGTACCTAAATATAGAGCCCTCTAAGATGCATCTAGAATGCCTCAAAATCAACATCATGTTAAGTCATACAACCATGCACATGTCCACCAGATATGAGTTATCCTCCATTACACATAGAAGTGAAATTATGAGAGGATAAGCCTACAATGGCATGACATGCAAATCAGAGTTATAGACAACATTGCTAAATTAGGAGTGTGAATAACTGTGTTGTCTACATGACAACTCGGTGAATGATGCAAACTCATGTGTTGTAGACACCATGTGCATAATTAGAGTTGCGTACTTCTGTATTGTCAACATGACAACTCAAAAAGGTGCACAAACTCCTAAGTGTCTCATAAAAATAAATAATAAAACAATGCACTAACCTAAGTAAACTTAAGTAAAGTGTAAATAGTAAATACCTATCTATACCAACAATTTAGAATTTGAAAATGAAGTAAACTAATGAAATGTGTAGAAATGGAAGAAGTTAAGCATTACAATTTTTTGTAATTATTTGGAATAAGAATTGATGTATTTTCCTAATTTTTATAGATAATTTTTAACTTTCTTAAAAATGCTAAAAATTAGGGGTCTAGTTCCCACCACAAAACTATATGAAAATAAACTTATTTCCCTTTGATCTCAAACTATGTTATAGATAACATATATAGCTAGAACAATCAAAAATAAAAATTGGCTTCAAACCTATATTTTCTCTTTTATAATGATTCAAAATTCAACTCACCTAAAATCAATAGTTTTCATCTCCCACCACATTTTTCAGAGCAAATCTATTGTAACGAGAAGAAAAACTATACATTCTAGAAGAGGAGTCTCTCTTCTAGAACATAATATAATTTTAATTTTTTTGATATGATTAATATTTTTTTCTTTCTCAAAATTGAAATCTTTTCGAGTGTTAAAATATGTGCCTATAGAATTTTTTAATAATAATGTACTATATCTAATTAAAACATTGTAAACTCTATATGAGAATATTCTTGACTTTGAGCTCCATAAAATGGTGTTTATATGTTCATAAGAAATATCATAAAAAATAGTAAGAGTTGTTGAAATATCATTTTTCTGAAATAATTGTATTTCTTTAGTAATTGGATACAAACTAGTATAAAACATGGATTTAATAGACATTTCTAATTGGAAAAGTGTGAGACTATATATAACTTAGCTAGAATGAATTTATATACACCATATGTTTGAAAAAAAATTGATTTTTAGATAGAAATACTCAAATTTGATCATTCTGATAAGTCAGCCTAAAAGGTGACACAAATTTGTACTTTTACACTTTTACATAGGAGATATACAGTCTATTTGAATTATATTGAACTGAAAGAACATTTTTCTTTTCAATCCTAAAATCACAAATATGTAAGGAAGGAGACAAAATTTAGATACACATATGTGTAGAATTTCCATTTTGTATTAATTTCCTTTAAAAATACATACAACACTAGATGTAGACTCACAATATAACTCAGAACTAGGCAGTTTGATCTTTCATATTTATTATTCTATTAAATTTAAAAGTTTGAATATCTCTATACAATCACAACAGACTGGATGGATTGTAAATATAACATAAACTAAAAATTATATAGACTTTCGACCTCAAGAAATAGGATTTCAACAAGCTATAGATGGGAGGAGGACACATGTCATCACCTTAATGGAAAAGAGAAAGGCAAGACACAAACAAAAAAGATAATCAAAAAAAATTCTCTTGCGCTTCATCCAAAATTAGGAGGGTAGTTGAAAAGTAAGTAAGTGTCACTTTACTGCAACAACTTTATATTTACTCTACTTTGTCTTCTTCTACCATCCGTTTCCTGAAAGGTTTCAAAATTTGATAGGCCTATTTATGAGAGTTTTATCCTATAGCATGCAAGAACAAAAAATAAGTATATAGTTACAACCTTTTAAGAGCTATTTGCATTAAATAATAGGGAAAGACATGGAGCCAAGTTGTAGGTGACAACCCTTATCAAATACAACCATACATGTCAAAAACAAAGCCAAAAATCAGAATCTGTAATGCAAAATGCGATCCTATCAACAGGGACATGAACAAATTGTCCTTCCTATAGCATGAAGAAAGTAGAAATATTCATGCAATTATAGCCTCCATCAATAGTGCTATAGGAGCATGAAGAATGTCCATGAAAATAATAACATAAAGAAACAAAATGCAAGTTGAGTCTTAGTTAAAAACCATGAAGAAAATCCTTAAATGATGAAATAAAATCATAAGAAGCTTACTTTATGCAGAAATTTATTGTTTATAATTCCAATGCTACATGAAAGATGATCAAACTCACTACTTTAGGAAACTTTCCCTCTTTCTCCCAATTCAAGTATAAGTATAGGTTGAGTTAAATATTATTGTAAAGGGGAAATAATTTTATTTCCTAAATGTGTAGAGGTGGGATCTTATTCTAAAGGAATTATTTTTGAGGAGATTGAAAACATTAAGTATACAAGGGGGTTTATTTTTGCATTTAATATTAAATGTAAATATATGTAAATAGATGATGTCATTATAAATCATTACATTTAAATATAATTTTAAAATGTAAAAAATTATGGAGTTGTTGGAATTTAATTTTTCCAAATGCATGGGTAAGATGATTTCTAAAAAGGGATAAGTTACGTACACCTACCAACTGATTTTGGGGAGATTTTAGTTTTTTGGTTTTTAATTTTCAGCTAATTTGATGGAAATCATTGATTGATTTCCAATTTAGGGAATAATACATATTGTGGGTTGTGAACCTATTTATACCCCTTCTCTTGTCATTATTCCAACTAGTTCTTGCATTTTACCTCCTTGGAGTTGTCATTTATCTCCCTTGGAGAGTTAGCTTTCTTTGTAGCTCAAGTCCCATATTGTGATGTAGTTTTTGAGCCTTTTCTCCTTCTAAAATTAATATAACAGTGATCCTTTTGGTCGTATTTCAAATCTGTCATTGCCTTTTGACCATTTTCAACTTCAAGTTAGTGTTTTTTTATGAAATCTTGTCTTAAGTTAAGTGTTTGAGAGACATTTGAGAGATAATTTTTTTAGTTAAGGATCAACTCATGTTGCACTAGATTGTTGGAAGTTACTTTTCAGCATAAGGGTGCGATCTAAGTGAAAATTATTTTTGGCATGCCTGATGGGAAAAGAATTAAAATATTCCAATCAATTTTAAAGCCTCCACCAATTGTACAAGAATTTTTGGCATGCTTAGTGGGACAAGCATTTAAAGATTCCAATCAATTCTTAAACCTCCACCGGGCATATAGCAGTTTTTGGTATGTCCAAGGAGACAAACATTGAGAATTTTTCAGTCTTTTACAAGCTTATGATATTTCTATTTGGTATATATACTAGTAGCTTTTTCCTTTGGAGGCAAGAAATCCACACACATAATGACTCTAGAATGACTATTCATTAGTTTCAAGCATATTTAGCTATCATTATAAAAGAAAGGTCTATCCTTTTTTTAAGAACTGAATGAATAACTTCTCTGCTAGGGTTTATACGGCTTCCATCTAAGCCCTCATTGGTTTTTTTCCTATCATACAACATTTACTATGGGATTAGTTTTCATTTATAATGGCCTCGACCTTCTCTGACTCAGTAGTTGATGCTAGAGCTGGAGTTGATGCTAGAGTGAATGACATCACTGAATGAACATCCATACAAGTTCATCCCCAAGGTGTTTCACAAGGTAATTCCTCTCTGATATTGTTTTGAATGTCAAGGACTTTGACAATGCATGCACTTGGTTAGAATAACAAACCCTCAATGGGTATTTTGTGGATCACACTCCTTCTAAAAGCATACTATGGGAATGAATTTCTAAGGTTTAGAAACTTAGGGTGTTTTCCTTGAAGGTGTTCAAGGTATTACCAAAGGAATTTTCCTTTTTTGCTTTAGCAACTTGGGCCAAGCTAAATATGTGTTTGTTTGAGGTCCCTAGATTGTTAGGTCCTCCCTCTTAGTTTTTCAATGTTGGTTAGATGATTTTGTTGTATCTAATGATAGAAAGCTTAAGGTTCTCATTTGGGTGGAGTTCCCTAGACTACCTATCCCCTATTGGTCATTTTTAATAGCCATTGTGCAAACGATTGACCAGGTTGTTTTCCTAGAATGAGACAAGTTTTTCAATACTCAACCCCAGTGTAGGGTTTGTGTTGAGGTCAACCTTCGTAGGGACCTCCAAGTCTCCATGGATATCTAGATTGGTGGTACCACTTTCACCCAAAAGGTGCTCTACCTAAACCTTTTGAATACTTGCTATCCATGCTAATCAACTAAGCACAAGATTAGGGTTTTTCCTTTGTTGGACCACCACCGTCCACCCACTATGAAATCCAAGCTAGGTATGGCTACTAATATAGATGAATGGACTAAAATGTTGAAAAAAGGAAAGGGTTCTACTGCAACCAAGGCGAGCTCTTTACTTGTGGATAATGGTAGACCTAGCTCAAACTTGGTTCAACTGGAACCTTCAGTCTCATTTCTTCCTCCACCTCCTATTTCAAACCATAGAGTGTTGTGGATAGTGGGTACTCATACTCCTGATCCTTGTCCTTTATGGATTTGAGTGCCACAAGAAACATTGATGATTGTTCAACAATCCCTATGTCAGTCTCATAGTTTGGATGGCCATGATTGGTATTTTGATAATGGGGAGAAAATTCAGAGGGTCATCTCTCTTGATGACTCCTCGCTTGATGCTCCCACTTTTTTGAAAAATAGTTTCTCCTCTCTTGGAGATGAGGATGACATGCAAGCTAGTTTACCATGAATTTCCTTTCATGGAACATGTGGGGGTTGACAGACCTCCCTAGAAAATATTTCGTTCATGACACCAAGCATCAAATTGGTAATGTTGATGTGCCTTTTCTTCAAGAAGTTAAAGTTGTTGGCTTCCTCCTTACCTTAGCTTGTGACACTATTTGGCTAGAAATGTCATATTTTCTTCTTAGCATGATGTTGGTTGAGGTGGATTTTTTACTCTTCTTTCCCCTTGTTTACTTTCTTCTATTATTTCACATGAATGGGACCCTCTACATAGGCTAGTTTGTATTTTATTGTCTTAACATAATCATTCTTTTGGCATTGCTAACATTTATACCCCTAATGATCCTATCAAGTATTCACACTTGTGGCGCAGGTTGGTATATCATTTGCTACCTACAACCTAGGTTTTTTGTGGGGACTTCAACATGATTGAGTTGGCCACTAACAAGGAAGGGCTTTTTCCTTTTCGATGGGCAGCTGGTGAAAGAGAGGCCTAGTTATACACACATAACAAGCTAGGTCTATTTGATTCCAATGCTAGCTGCCACTACCTAGATGGGGTTTGACATACATGGTCCAATTTTTGAGCTGGGTCTGACAGAGTATTGAAGAGACTTGATAACTATGATTTCTATGTAGTCCTATTTTTCATTTTCTCACAAGTATTCCCTACCTATCACACCTCTGCCAGATGTGATGCTATCAAATCATTCCCCCATTATCTTTTCTATCACTTGAAAATAGCTCAGCCTCATCCTTGTATAACTTAGTTTTATTTCAATACCTCTTTATTGTCTCATCCATTGACTATTGCCCATATTCTTTGAGTCTGGAATCTTGAGCCTTGAACCCACACCCAAGTTAGGTGAATTTAGTGGTGGAATGATGCCATCCTCCATACTATGAGGTTTCTTCTCATTTATAGTAGACAATTGGCTATGTATCATAGAAGATATTATGAAGCCACAACTAAAATTCTCAATATGGCCTCAATTTAAGCCTTTTCCATGAATCTATTTAATATGGATCTTCAAGTTTGGCTTGCCAATCTTTAGTACTAGAAGTAAGTCATAGATAGTTATGCTACTTGAGGATCTCAAATCAAAGCCCATCTCCATTGGTTGGAGGTCAATGATCAAGCTTCTAAAGAATTTTTTAGTGTTATGTAGGCTTGTCATTATGCTGTTGGTATCAAACATTTTTGAGGAGACCACTAGGTTCTTACAAACCTACTAGACATTGTCCAAGCTTTTGTGTGCCACTATGAGTAGGCTTTCACAGCTCAGGGTTCATCTAAGGCATGCCACCAAGCTTTACAAGCATACCTCACTGTCACTCAGAATAGGCTTTCTCCTAAGAAATATGTATTTTGTGAGAAAAATTTAATGCTTGCGGACCTGAAGGAGGTTGTCATTTATATGGCCGATGATAAAGCCCCTAGCTTGTGAGTTTTACAAAATTCTTTCGGACGATATTGGCATTGATTTACTTCAGTTATATCATGAAACTTACAATTCTAATTTTCTAGGCAACATTATAAACAAGGGTAATATCAAGTTCATACCTAAAGCTAGTGATCCAAAGGAAACCTACAATTGGAGGCCCATCACTTTGTTGAATATCTCCTACAAGATCATTTCCAAAGCCCTTTCTCTTAAAATTCAACACTTGCTCCCTCAGATTATTCACCCTAAAAAATTGGTTTCATCAAGTCCTAATATATTTTGGATAACATCATTTTTATTTGGGAAGGAATGGAATGGACCTAGTAGTCCAAGTAGTAGGCTTTATTTCTCAAGATTGATTTTACCAAAGATTATGACTGGATTGAGTGGCCTTTTATCTTGGACATGCTTCAAGCTCTAGGACTTGCCCTAGTCTTTCTATAGTCTATAAAAATTCTTTTTGGTGATGCCTCTTCCTAATTCACCATTAATGGGAGGCAATCTAGAGCTTTTTGGGTCTTCAAATCTATCTCTCAAGGTTTCCCTCTTGCACCTTCAATTCATGTGTTGGCGGCTAAGGGTTTTGGTTATCTTCCTTCCAATTCCATCGCTCAGGGTATGGTGCATGGTATCTCTCTTTAAGATTCCTCTATGTAGCTTATTAATGGGCATTTTGTAGATGATTCCTTCCTTACCTTGGTGGAAGATGAAGACAATATTGTCAATGCCTTGCAATGTTTGGATGCTTTTTGTCTTGCCTCTGGGTCTACCATTCAATGGCATAAAACCCTTTGCTATAGACAAACTTTCTTCCCAGGCCCTCCATGGTTGCAGCATTATGGGTGGAAATGGGTTCAACATGGAAAAATTTTGAAGTTTTTAAAAATTCCCTTTTCTTTTCAAGCCGCCCTAGTGGAGTTGTGGAATATTGTTCTTGCATGGATTGAGAAGAAGCTATAATATTGGATCACTAAATCACTCTCCCTTGTATTCAAGTTTCAAATTTATTCTAAAGTGCTTGTTGCTACACATGTATACTTCTCCTCATGTTGGGCCCCTTCCAAAGCTTCATACCTCAAGCTTGAGCATCTTCTCTACGACTTTCTATAGGCCTTTGATTCTATGCATCATGACTTTCACAAAGTTTCCTAGGATTATTGTTGTTTTTTGAAATATTTTGGTGGACTTGGGTTGCTTTCCACTCACAATTATGGGAATTTCCCTTTGTGCTGAGTGGGTCATTCAGGCCCTCACTGGAGATGAAGCCTGGAAAATTTTACTTAACCATTGCATTTCTTCAAGCTTTCAGGTTTATCGGCCTACCTAGAAGGGGATTCACTTTTAGACCCTTCTTGTGACTCCTAAACCTATTCAGATTCATTACACTTTTTTTGTTAAGAGCATTTTGAAAGCCTAGAAACCTCTCAAACCTTTTCTTTGTTGGGTAGGTAATGGGTTCAAAGATGGTCTCTCAATGAATCAGCAAAACCTTTGGTGGTCTCCCTTATTTTCTAATCAAGGCATTCCTTTAGGAAAGATACAAGGAGCCAGTGATCTACGCTTGTTTTAAAGGGTTATCAAAACTCCTAAGGACTTATTTTCCTAAGTTACTACAAGCCTTCACTCATGGAAGGACCTACAGGTACAATTCAAGCTTATCCATGTAGATTGATAGATATTGATCTTCTCATTTCTAGAGTGCCTCCCAATTTGTTACACAAGCTTGGTATTTACTCATCTCACCCATGGTGGAAAGAGTGGAAGTGGTATCCTACCACTCATATAACTAGTTACAAGAACAAGTTGGGGTATCATTGGCTAGTGCCCCATCTTCTAACGGTTGATACTCTCAATCAATGCTAGCATTTTCATTCTTCTTATAAGACTTGGAGTAATAGATTTACCATTGTCTAGAATTCCATTATAGAGCCAAAGATTTCTCACTTTTCTTCATGCCTCCTCTTCTAGGGCTTGCCTTTGGGCCCTTGACTCTAACATCTGGGAGTCCCACATCCTAGATGTCATTTTTGTGACCAGTCTTAGATCTTCCTGCACATTTTCTAGTTCTACAGAAGAGCCTAGAACTATTGGCTTTAGATTCATGATTTTTTAAAGCCTTTTCATCGAAAGGATTGCACTTGGCATATGGTTATTCTGGGAGATCTATCCAAGCTTCCTTTTATATATGTCCAAATTTGGCATGCTTTCAAAAAGGAGATTTTGTCTACTATTTAGAAGGACTATAATGTTTTTTTATTCTTTCACAAATTTCTTGATGTTCATGTTGCTATGTACTCTAAAGCACATATCTATAATAATGCTATGATGCAGATTCGAGTACAAACTAACAAATTTGTGCTAGACATGGCTTAACTATAGGATTTATTAGCTCACTAGGCAATTCATATTGTACAATTACCCACATGCCTTTGGATGCTTCATCTAGTGACTACACTCCTCCTTATGTTTGCCAACAAGGCTAGAGAAAATTGATGCATTGCTTGCGTAATCCCTAGTCTTAGCCCCATCATTGCTCTCCCAGTGGTTTTGGTGGTCATCACCACTCAACCTCACCTCCATTGAGGTTGGGCTCAAGCTAATCCCAATGGCTCCTCCTATTGCCCCTAACATGGGTTGTTCATCTATGCAACATGCCCCCAAATGGGATTTCCCTTAGTTAGATTTAGCCATTTCTCTACCCAAACAAGAGTGCGACAAAGATATTGTTATTGTTGTTTATGATAGTTAGGCTCCCCTTGAGCCAACAACTAACCCCAAGGGCTTTTGGGGTTATAATGATAAAGAACGACCCTTAGCTGGTACTACTCTTGTAGCCTGAGGCTTTCTACATAGTGCTTTTATATTTTTTTGATGAATAGTTGTTAATCTAGCCTTGTGTCATTTGAACTCAAGGGGTGATCTTAAATCCCCTAACCCCTTTTTTGTGAATATGTATCTTTTATATCATAATTAATGGAAAAGTTCTATTTATCTAAACATAAAGGTCTATCTTTTCTCATTTACAATTATATTGATGACTCTATGATCTATTTGATGATTGATTTTCTTTATTTCTATTCATGAGAAGATGGCTTATTATTCTTCATTTCATGAGAATCGTGTCTTCTAGCCCTCAAACAACCTCATCAACAAGTTTCATATGTCCAACATGACCACTTCCTCAAGTATTTCAAGTACCTTTGAATCCTCCCATGGCTAGGAATCATCCTTCTATGATCTTACCAAGGCAGCCCACTAAATTTGTAACAATATGATAGCATCCCTATACACCAAATGTTAGAATTTTAGGTGACTCTACAACACCCCCAGGATCAAATGAAAGACCAAGATAAGTTCCACAAGAGATTGGAAAGACTATTGCATGAAGATGCAAGAATGCTATTATTGATAATAGACTTGATTGGCATCCAATGGATTGATTTCAAATGTACATAATAGACCTCCTTATATAGAAGAGGCGATAAGAGACAATGATGAGGAGAAGATAAGCTATCACCCACACAAGGTGGAATCACATGTCCATGAAAGGTGAATCATCCTCCATTGTGTAATGAAGTATGTGTGATGATGAGGATGATAACATGATAAGTACATTAAACGTGGAATGAGATAACAACTATGACCACCTAGAGTAGAGTTCTCCTACACCATCTGTTTAATTAAGGTGCAAACTCCCAAGTCTCTCAATCACAAACTACTATACAATGCATTACCCTATGTAAGCTTAAGTACGTGTAATTAGTGAATATATAATTACACCAACACGTTTGAATCCTCCCATGGCTAGGAATAATCCTTTTGTGGTCTTACCAAGGCAACCCACTGAATTTGCAACAATATGATAGCATCCCTATACATGCCCCTAAAAGTATACCTATCTTCACTAGGGAAGACCAAACTACACCTAGTGAGCATATAAGAGTTGTTGCAATCCTTTTTTTCCTACATCACATTACCCAAGATAATATAGTTGTGAGACTATTAAATAGTAAATTTTAACCTATTTTTCAAGGAGTGTTGGTCAATATTTTGATGTACAATGGTTGATAAATTATGTCACTATAATTTTGTCAAATATTTGACGTAATCTAGGGCTTTCAATATGTCAATGAATAACCCCAACAAAAAGATCCCAATCTCTTCCATGAGGTAGTGTCAGACCACTACTAGAAAAATTTCAAAATTTTGATGATAACATTGTTATTGACAACAATTTTCATTTAAAACTTGACATTTAGGAAATTTTTATCAAGGAGCCTTCCATGCCATCAACAACTGCCCTCATATATGATTAGGAGATTATTATCAATGAGTTTTCCATTCCATTGATGATAGGACTCGTTGAAAGATTGACTAATGGTCATCAAAACTTTGACAACACCCCTAGTATGTTTTGTTAAAAAATCAATGACAAAGCTTCAAAGAAGAACCTCTCCAACTGAATATGGAGTTTCCACTCAAAGATATCTTTTTTCCAAAATAGATAGCAAAAGAATCATCACCATAGGAAACTTATTAATTTAATGCAATTCTTATTGTCTCTATTCTATGAGATTCAATAGCATATAGATTGTATCTCCTCTAATCTCATTTCTTTCTTTGGACTAAGAAGACAAAAAAAAATGAAAATTTTACATTGTTAGCACCACAAATCTAGTAGAAAATTGATAGTTGTAGACCACTTTCTTAGCTCAACTTTCTAGTGCAAACATAGAGAATTGTTAGGGATGATCAAACCTGTATTAAGAGGGGGTGGATTATGAGAAAACATAGGAATTAAGCACTATGAGTTCTTAGTTCTCAATTCTCAATCCAAAAGAAAATTTAAACACATAGTGACAAAGAAGATGTGGAATGAGAGGCTAAGGAACTAGATGTGTTATTATATCACTACCAAAAGCTCTTTTCAAAAATCCATGTTATGGCTCAGGCTCCAGCCCCATCCTAAGTCCTAGCTTGTAACTTGTAGATGACAACTCTCATGAACTGAATTGGATGTATACAACATGAGTGGAAATTGTCAAAAACCTTTAAGATATGATGTATAATTTTTCAAAGTGGATCAATAATAGTTGATTGATCATAAATATTGCATGTTCTCAGTGCCTCTCTCTGAGGACATTCTTATCAAAGTCCACCACAACCCCTAATTTCTTGGGCCTTCATGAAAAAGAATGCTCTAATAGCTTCTTTGAACCTGGCCCTTATTAAGACTCATGTGACCATTTTGACAAGGAGAAGACACTAGAATCTATTGGAGCTTCCAACACACCCCTAATACCTTAAAGGCTTCATTCCATGTGCACACACACACACACACATAGAAGGATCTAATAGAATTTAGGAAGTGGGATAGTGAGGTAGAAGTTAAGGGGCTGAATCAAGATATAACATATTTACCAAATAAGACAATGTGGTTTGTTTTTCATGGTTCATGTCAATGCATTATGTTGTTTCCTAAATTCAAGTAGATACCTAGTAGTTGATAGATAAAAAGTTTGATATCTTATTTTTTAATAGTGCCTGATTTGAAAATGGTGTGAAATTGACTAATGTTTTGGTATTTTATAATCTAGGCAGTCTTCACTTTTATGTTTCCTCACATTTTTAGTTGTATGAATAGATAATCATTCATTTTATTAGAAAAATGAAAATAATACACCCTTTAATTGTGGATGATAAATTATACAAAATGGAACTTCATTTTTAGTAAGCATCTATTCACACTATGATTTTGAAAAAATCTTGCACATATTGCAAGCTAATTTCTTTTACAAAAGAAAACTAAGATTTCTATGGAGTAAGTGAAACAAACCTTTTAAGAAGCAACACATGACTTACCACACATTCTTTGATATATCAATTAAAGATATGATTACGTGCAATGATGGTTCTTTCAACATTTTTATGGAGAGAGTGAATTATCCTTTCCGTTTTACAAAAGAGATCCAACCACATTGGAGATTTCAAAGTTGGAGCATCTCCATCTACCTAACAATAATGCCTATGAGAGACAATAATGACATGATACAAAAATAAACTAAAATGCTTTTAATAGGGAAATTTAAACCACTAATATTTTAACTAGATTATAAATTTAAAAAAATGGATTGTTAGTGTAGAAGAAAACCTCAAGTCTCAATATTGTCAAACTCAGGCATTTCAACTTAAGTTTCTCAAGAATAAGACAATTGCCGAAGTGAAAACATTCATCACCAAATAAACATTTAACACAAAATTGTTGTTGAACAAGAATCGTTTCAAAAGAAATGTGTGAATTTGACAATAGGAAGAATAAATAAAACCCACCTTAAATCCAATGTCTTAAGGTTATCATAGACCAAACTTACATCTTGTAAGTTTACACAATGGGACAAGTTCAAAATGTTGATCTTAGTTTGGTTTTGACAATTGAGTGCTAACACACTTAAGGTATTTACTATGTTCATGCTAAGCTAGTAACACATGCCAAGTATAACATGTATAGATGTCGAGTTGCAATGAGTGTCGAGTCAGCCATGTGCTGAGTAATTCAAGTTCTGAGCATATAGTTGATGTCGAGCAAATTTAGGTGTTGAGCCAAATAGAATTACAATAAGTTTTGAGCATCAATATTATCCAATGCTAAGTAACACAGAATGGACCTAGTTTTTTTTTATGGTACAAACAACTATTTAAACTATTTTTATGCCAAACTATGGATATATCTTGAAGCTTTGAAGATAATATCAAATCTATTTGGTTTTGCTATGCAATCAACATGCAACCAATCAGAAAATTGGAAGGGATTAAGAGGGAAAATGAATGAATTTCAATCATAGATTCATACCTAGCCCTAAGCCACCAAAATTCTTTTTAAGGAAGATGAAGCCACATAATTTAGTATGTATGAGGAAGTGATGCAAGAAAATAATTGAAGGGAGAAAAGAGGTGAATTGATTTGAAAGTGTTCAAAGTGATTTAGAAGCATGAAAGAATTGAAGAATCAATTTGTAGAATAGAGGAGAAGTGATACAAAATTGTAATAATAGATCAAGAGGATCAAGATGGACAGAACTATGATCTAAAATCAGAAAGTCAAAGTTGTAAGTTATCAAATCAAACATTCTATTGTTACTTTCTAACAACTATATCAATAGGGTGAAATCCTTTGGAGTAAGGTTGATTTAATGGTCATTGTAAAATCCTTTAACAAGGTGATATTCCAAGGGAATGTTCTAAAAGTCCTTTAACCAGGTAGACTTCTAACAAGGTGTTTCAAAATCCTTTAATAGGGTAGGATCTAACAATCCTTTGTAAGCCTTTAACAAGGAAGGCCTTTCACAAGGTAGATCATGAAAATGGTCAAACTATGTAACCTTAATAGGTGACACTTTATTGCTGCATGAGTGGAGAATTGTGGGTGTCATCCCCACTCCAATTTTACCTTCTCATTTGGAGGGTCTCGGGGTAATCATATCTAGTGTCAAGTGTTTATATGGATGCATTTACTTTACATGTTATTTCAATATGTTAATGCATGCATTATTTTAAATTAAAAGTTTTATTGGTTAAAGATTAATACTTTTGATTCACAACCCACCCCCCCCCCCCCCCCCCCCTAAAAAGTATATGTTTCCTATTTGTAATTCCAAAAATTGGTATTAGAGCTGAGTTCTTAGGAGAAGAAGCTTTACAGCTTGGAGAAAAGATCTCAAAATGGAAGTTTACAAATTGGGAAAGACCATTGAAAACTAGGAGATTGAGATATATCTCATACTACAAAAATTGAATGAAGCTAGAGATTCTTTGAAGAGTTCAATGAAGAGAAGGAAAGAGATTGATATAGAAAAAAATGATAGACAATACAAAGAGATTGACACACAAAATTATTTGTGGCTAGTAACTCTAGTGAATTCAATACAACAATTGTACATCTAGTGGAAAAGAATAGATCACAAGCTGAAGAGATCAGAAATCTCAAGTTGGAACAAGAATCACAAACTATACTTCTATGTGAGGTGATTGAACAAAAGAAGCAAGCTATAGAAGACATGGCCATGATTGAATAAGATAAAATAATTTTGGCAAACAAATTGGAGAAAAATTTAGCAGAGCTATCCAATATCTCAAACATGCAATTGGACACCTTAAGCCAAATGATGAATGCTCATCATGAGTTGAATGTCAACGACCTTGAAACTAAACTTATAGAATCAATAGCTACACAATGACCTGAAAAGAGAAAAGGAGTTTTCTAAATGTTTCAACAAGCCAAATGAATCCATAAAGTGCTTTGAGCAACTATTGATATCCCTTAGATCTAGTAAAGATACATTACGATTGGGCTATATAAGCACTGAAGAAGGGGAATCATCCAAAGTTGCTAAGTAAAGAAACAATAAAGGTAGGAATCCTAAACCTACTTGTCATCATTGTGGTAAGAAAGGACATACAACTAATGTTTGTAGGAGTAAAAATGCTAGTCAAAATGCTAAGCCAAAGAACATGACTCATTGTCATAAGTGCAACAAACAAGGTCGTCAGGCACATGAATGCAAAACCAAAACCAAGCATGCACCAAAATTTGAAGGACACTACTACAATTGTTAGAAGTTTGGACACAGGGCTTTTGAATGCAGATCCAGGTCCACATGGTCATCAAGCAAGCCAAAAAAGCTAAGAAGCTATGAAAATTCCTATAACTAGGATTACAATATAAGACATAGCTATCATTATTGTAATGTGTATGGACACATCCCTAATAATTTCATAAGAACACACTTCAGTAGTAACTACAATAGATGGTTGAGTCAAACTGCATGCTTTAGTTGTTTAAAGACTAGTCATATCAACAAGAATTTTCCAACAAGGTCAAAGGCACCTAATTCAAAGTTCAACAAAGGAAAAGGCAAGGTAGATCTTGAACACACTAGAGGATAGATGAACAAAATATGGAAGAATAAAGATGGATACAACACATTAAATGAAGTGATCACTTCAACTAACAGGCCAAGTGGTCACACCTCATCAAATTAAGATAAAAGGAGGTATGTGGGACTAATATTTAAAATTTTTTATCTTACATCAATTCTAAAAGAAGTTAGTACTGAAAAAGATATATTAACATGAAGAAAGATGCAAGATAATAAGGAAATTCATAGGTCAAATATTTAAGTTTTCACATTACTGTTAGTGAGAAAAGTCCTCTTGAACTGCTGATTAAAGTACTAGTATGTGTCAAGCTATCAGCCAAAGTCAATTGGAACTGAGCTAGTAGTAGTTGCTGAGTGATGGTAAAATCAATGGATGTTGAGTGAAACAAGAATTGTATTCAAGCCAAGTTTATAGCTATAAATGCACCATACAATAAATTCTATGAAAGGGTATAAGGTCAAATTTCACATATTTTTCATCATTACAAACTCAGAGAAAGAATGAGTAGAGTGAAGAAGTGATTCACAAGTGAGATTGAGGCATTTGCAAGGATCATAATGAACATCAAGTATCAGTTCATCAATTTTTAATGTTATTCTTCATCTACCAAACTACACAGTTTCATATTTTCTAAAACCATAGATTGTCAAAGTGGCATCAAGTTCAAGAATTGTGAAAGAGAAAGAGGCATTCAACATTCAACTAGTCAGTAATGAGGTTAAATAACCAAATTTCAAGGCTATACTAGAAGTTGCTTATAAAAATGACCAGCAGGACCATTTTTTATGATTTTGCCAAAAGTTTTGATGGTATGAGATGTAAGAAAATGCTATAATTTCAAGCTAGGAGGCATTGGAGACATGGAGACCAGACAAGCATACAATAAACTGTATGAAAATGGTGTATTGAAGGAGGAATTCAAGATTGTAAATAGAAAGGGCTTAACTTGTGCCCTAGATTTCCCAATAGTTTTCAAAACCAAGTGGATCAAAATAGTTTTGAGAAAAATACATGATGGATGTCTTTGGTTATAAGGTGGACCTATCAAAATATTGAAGAGAATTATACATAGGGTTACCAAATACCCAACCCTAGATCGGCCAAAGACATTGAGGAGTGATTCTAAAGAGGTAATTGAGAGAAACACAAGGGCCAAGTAGAACAAGCATGGAATGACTATTGACACTATTAGAGATACACTTATTGACTTTTCCATTAGGGTCATTTCACATAAATTGTATCAGTCAAGTAAAATAAATAGTGTTCCCTATATAGCAGTTGATGTAGGTCATAAGATTGTCAAGAAAGATCATACCTATTAACTCCAAATGCAACAGATAATGGAAAACCTAGGAGCAATAAGAAAGTCAAAGAGTGCTCAATGTAAATTTGGTTCAATACTGGTATGTATATTTTTCTATGTACAAAATGAGTTCCCATCTTTTAGCAAAATGGGATGGAAGACCAATAGGTCAGTTGCAGTTCAAATTAATGAATATATTGAACAAATGGGAGAAAATTTTGAATCAATAATGACAAGTTATCTTGAAGACTTTAAGAATTCTATGAAGTAGAGGTTGAGAATTATTGTTCCCTTAGTTGAGCAATACTACAATGATATTTGTTTCCTTGTAGACATTGACTATACTTTCATCCAGGCTATTGTACCTGGAGTTAGATGGCTAAGGCCTCTAGGATATGAAATTAATGTTGATGAAGCCTCAACTATAACCATTGCACTTCTTGTGGAAAAAATTGACAAAAGTGCCAAATTTTTTCGTAATTATGATGTTGTGAAGTCAAAGGTTGAAATGGAATTAAAAACAACCTCAACTTTGAATAAGAAGGACAAAATGGTGAGGAAACTAAAGGCTAAGTTTGAGGTGTAGGAGATAATGATGAAGATGATGAAGAGGAAGAAGAGGTGAAAGGTCAAGAACCTCTTACTTTAACCCAAGGCATGGGTGAAGATTAGAAAGAAGAAGGTGCAAAGGAGGAAGAAGTTGAGGAAGCACCAACAAAGCCTGAACCAAAGAAGAGGAAAGCTAAGGCACAACCTACAACTAAACCAAAGGAAAAAGGGACTACCAAACCAAGTGCAACAAAGCCTATAGCTCTAGCAACAAGAACCACTACAAGAGAAACTACTCAAAAATCCAAGGAGAAAGAAAAAGAGAAAACTAAGGCTACTAAATAGACTAGTCCAATGCAGAAGAAACCAAGAAGAAAGTACATAGCACAACTAGAGATAGATGATGAGAAGACAGAGATTGAGGATACAAGTTAGTTTAGAGTGGTAAGTCATACACCTAAATTTGATCTTGAAAATATTTGTGATAATGTTAGAGATAATGCAAACTTAATAGGATTAAAAGGTATTAATTTTGGAAAACTTGGTAGAGAATACCAAAATATGATAGAAGAGTCAATGTATGCCATGATGGAAAAATTCAAGAACACTCCTCTTCAATTGGATAATACAATGCCAAATGAATTTTATACAAATGCTAGAGTTTTCAAAGGGATGAATTACCAAGGACAATAAGAAATATGGTAGTAGATTTGCACCAAAATACAGGGTGTTCACCATTGTGTACAACAAAATTGAGGATGTTTTCAAGAAATCCACACAAATGTGGAAATTGATATATGGCCTAACTACAATTAAAGTAAGAGAAATAAATCCCTTTGAGGGTAGAAATAATCAGGAGGATAAGGACAAGGAAGAAGAGACAAAAAAGGAAAAGGAAAACACCATTGTGGAGGAGACACCAAAGAAGTTAGATGAAATGGAAATAGTTGAACAGCAATAAATAGAATAGAGTGTGCAAGACATACAAATGCTAGCTATGAGGCCTCCACATGACACAAAGACACTTGTAGAAACTATAAAAGTAAAGGATGTTCCTCATAGTTCACTTCAAAACATCAACCCATTAATTTTAGAGGATCTAAAGAAGATCCTTGACCAAACCACACTACGAGCTAGATTATGTGAGAACCCAGTGTTGGTCAGTGTGGATGAACTTCAAAATAAAATAGTTGATATAACAAGGGAGATGGTGAATACAAAGGAATCACCTTGTGTCATACCTTTAGCTACTAGTGGTCAAACTTTAGTGCAAACATCATATCATACATCTAAAAAGGTTGATAAAACTGCTAAAGTTGTCATGGTTGAACAACAAACATAGACTGCTCAAGAGTAGAAAACTTCAGAAGAACAAACAAGATAGATAGAGATATTTGTACCTAATACACAAACATAAGGAGCAAGTCAAATATTAACAATTGATCAAGAAAAAAATGAAGAAAAGGACACACCTAAGGAGAAGGAGCAAGAATCCATACAAACACTGGTAAATTTAACAACATCTAGCTCTCCAACAAAAGTCCTTCAAAGGTCAAGCATTGATGCAATACCACTCCAAATTTCAGCACCAGGCTCCACCTCATCCAAGTTTGCCAAGGTATCTCACTATGGTGATTAAATTTTAGATGAAGAGATAGTGATACCTAAATATGACTATGCAACCATGAAATTAGAATAGATAAGTATAATGCAAGAAACCCTGGAGAGAAAGAAAACTCAAGAAATACTCAGAAAAGAGTATAAACAAAGGCAAGCATTACAAGAAATTAAGGACATCTTTTTGTATGCATTTAGCTTGCAAACACTTGAAGAATCCAATCCCATATTAGAAAAACTATCAGAAATTTTGGAACAGGTGACTAATGAAGATGAGGATACTAATACTAAACTTATGGAATGGTCTAAAAAGAAATTTCAAGGGAAACTTAATGAGAAAATATTTGGTGAAGTTGAATTTGCTACCAAAATTGCGAAAGTGAAGAAAGTAATTGAGAACATATTCGCATTGTATACAAAATTGTGTGATCCCACACTCTTCATACAAGAAACAAGCCATAGGATTCTGAGCTTGGAGTCCAATTTGAAACTCTCAAGTATGAAATTACCTAAGAACCCAACTCAAAGTAAGAAGCATTTTCTTTCAGTGCTTCAAACACAAAATCAAATAGCTATGTTAAGAGTAGAAGAGGCTAATATAAGAGCCAAGTTGATTAATATACAAGCCTCCCTTACCCCTCATACGGATATACTCCAAAAGGAACTAGCTTATACAAAAATAGTGTTAAAGAAATATCCTAATCTTTGAACTTTGGACAGACTAGTTCACCTTGCAATAGATACAACTATCCAAATAAAGTCCTTAGATGTTGCATTACACAACTAGGATGTTGATCTACAAATTATAATGGAAGTTCACAATAACTTTTTGAACAAATACATAATCAGTGTATAGACCCTTTGACATAAGTGTTAAAAAAGGGGGAGATAATAATGAATAAAGGGGGATAAGTATGCAAGGGGAAAGATAAAGAGTATTAGTATACAGAGGGATATAACTCAAAAGGGGGAGAGCAAACAACAAAAGAGAAAAAATATAGTATATCAAATAGAAATAGAGTGTTGATATTTTTGAAGACAAAGAGTATTAGCATGAAGCAAATCTACTCAAAGAAGAGAAGAGATTTTGGACATAGAACAAGCACATTAACTTAGGGGGAGTTACAAAATTTTGAGCAAAATTTTGAGGTATATGAGTCTATTATAGAGTTTTCAAAAATTTTAAGTTTTATATATTTGCCAAACTATGTATGTATTATACTCGAGGATATTAGATTTTTTATATACAGTTAAGTGTTTTTGACACTCATGTCAAAGGGAGAGATTGTTGATCTTAGTTTGGTTTTGACAATTGAGTGTCAACACAGTTCAGATATTTACTAAGTTCATGCTAAGCTAGTAACACATGTTGAGTATAACATGTATACATTTCAAGTTGCAATGAGTGTTGAGTCACTCGTGTACTGAGTAATTCAGTGTCGAGCATATAGTTGATGCTGAGTAAGTTCATGTGCTGAGCCAGACAGAATTACAATAAGTGTCAAGTATTAGTATTATCAAGTGTCGAGTAACACAGAATGGACCTAGTTGTTTTTTATGGCACAAAAAACTATGTAAACCATTTTTATGTCAACTTATGGATATATCTTGAACCTATGAAGATAAGATCGAATCTATTTAGTTTTCCTATGCAATCAACATGCAATCAATAAAAAAATTGAAAGGGATTAAGCAAGAAAATGAATGAATCTCAATCATAGATTCATACCTAACTCTAAGCCACCAAAAGTCTTTTTAAGTAAGATGAAGCCTCATAATTTAGTATGTATGAGGAAGTAATGTGAGTGAAGAATTGAAGGGAGAAAAGGGGTGAATTGATTTGAAAGTGTTCAAGGTGATTTAGAAGTGCGAAAAAATTGTAGAATCAGTTTACAGAATAGAGGAGAAGCATTACAACATTGTTATAATAGATCAAGAGGATCAAGATGGACAAAATTGTGATCTAAAATCAGAAATTCAAAGTTGTAAGTTATCAAATCAATCATTCTATTGTTACTTTCTAACAACTATATCAGTAGGGTGAAATCCTTTGGACTAAGGTTGATTTAAAAATCATTGTAAAATCCTTTAACATGGTGACATTCCAAGTGAATGTTCTAAAAGTCCTTTAACGGGCACATTTCTAATAGGGTGTTTCAAAATATTTTAATAGGGTAGGATCTAACAATCCTTTGTACGTCTTTAATAGGGTAGGCCTTTCACAAGGCAAATCATGAAAATGGTCAAACTATATAACCTTAACAAGTGACACTTTATTGATGCATTAGTGGAGAATTGTGGGTGTCATCCCCACCCTAGTTTTACCTTCTCACTTAAAGGTTTTCTAGGTAATCATATCTAGTGTCAAGTGTTTATGTGGATGCATTTACTTTACATGTTATTTCAATATGTTAATGCATGCATTATTTTAAATTAAAAGTTTTATTGGCCAAAGATTAATATTTCTGATTCAACCACCCCCCATCCCCCTACACCCCTCAAAAGTATATGTTTCCTATTTTTAATTCCAACTCAAAATAGAAAGATGAGTGTATCAAGAAGATTTGGGAATAAAAAATTGCTTGATGTCAAAACATAAACTGCAACAAGGAGTCTTAAGTGAGTGTGTTAATTTTCCTCTGTAAGTGACTATGTAATCTTTCCAATCAAAGATGTCTTATTCCCTAGCATCCAAACTCAAGTTAAGGCCATCCATATTTGTACATCAACTTAATTTCACATTAGTGCACCTACTAATTTTTCTTTTCTCAGTGCATACCAACTTTCTACTTGACACCTACTAATTTCTACTTAGCCTGAACTAAAGTACTCAGTTTCCACTATTTTCTTGATTAGTCTTAGTAGAAACATTTTGATATATAGTCTTTGATGAGGCTAATTATTGCCCCTATTTTATGATAGTTTTAAACACTCTATTTTACTTCCATCAAGAAATTTGTGAACTTTGGTAGATAGTATGTTATATTTTGCCAATATTATACATTATTAGTCTACTTTCTGGATTAGATTGTATTCAATTTTTTACCATCAACATTTCAAATCATACTACATGATTCATCATCAGGATGAGAGAGTAGGAGATTCAGACTTGGTTTTGCATCTCCTGCTCTCTTATCCTGATGATGAATCATGTAGTATGATTCAAAACATTGATGGTAAAAAATTGAACACAATCTAATCCAGAAATCAGACTAATAATTTCAATGGATTGTAGAAACCTGATATCTCTTAATATTATACATATAATACAATATTTCATATAACCATCAAAATGTGTGTTCTAATATTTGAATTTAATTTGATAGTGCTTATTTGCAAATATCTTTGTATTATAACTAACCTATTAGCAAATGAAGCTGAAGATGGTTGGAAAAATTCAAAGTTGAACATTGAAGATAGCCAGCAGTATTCAAGATGAGACATTGAGGTTTAGCTATGGTGGAAAAGTTATAATGGTACCAAAGGACATGACTACTAATATGGAGGAGCTAAGAAGAATTGATATTTTCTTTGAATTTATTATTGTGTCAAAGTGGTTATCCAAACTTTATTACCTATTCTATGAGTTGTTATCTTTCTTTCTTTTTCTCTGGCGGATTTATAGCTAGTTTTTTTTCTTTTCTATTTCTAAGTAAGTGCTGATCTTCTATTTCTAGGGATCAAACCAATTGTGTTAGGGGTTAGAAGAAGAAATTTTATGACAACAAATTGTTGACTCTTGTAGTGAGTTGTTTTTACAGTTATGTATTGTTCTCATGTAATGAATTTCTAGAACATAATGAAATAGTTCCTAGTTTACATTCTATGTTAGTAGATTAGTAGAAGCCAAGTAATGGGGCCCACTTGGGAGGTGGATTAGATTAGAGTAGTGTAGATTTATTTTCAAGCATCTCTAGTATTGCAAGTAGAAGTTGTAAGTTCCTTCCTATAGCATCATACTTTGTGAATGCTCTTGCAGCATCTGTAAGAATAGTTATAGTAAATGAACTAAGTTGGAATATAAGTTAGTATTTAATTATATTTCCAGTATTCATTTTGGTGAAGATTTAAGTGTATTAGTTTCTTGCAGCACTAGTGTAGGTTCTTTCCTTGCATTTTACTTTCCTACATCATAAGCATAATGACTCATTAAGAAACCTCGTGCACATACTATGCCAACTATTTCAAGTATATGTCTCTGGGTTGACAAAATTAAATGCACCTCATGGTGGGGAAAAATAGTCCTTAGATTGAATACACTATTCCTAGGTATGGCCTTGGGCATGATTATTATATAGCTATTATGAGGCAGACCATTTTTAGTGCCATTTCTGGGGATGGTGTCAAGCTAGGATCATTTTTGAGTCATAGTTCTTAGTTAAGTTTTTTTTAGAAATTAGCAATCTTAGAGCTTTCTTCACTAGCATGAAGAATTCAATTGCCTGCATTGAAGAGGAAGATAACGAGATGAATATACCAGATTTCTTCCATGGGAGTCTATTAATTTGAATGAAGAAATTGAAGAAGAAGAAGCTAAGTTTCCTTTCGAAGACACAAGCCCTATTTTTCCTACATAATCATCCTCAAGAGAAAAACCTATAGATACAAGTGGTCTTCAACCTTTTGCTAAAATTTTGGCCAGTTTCCCTGATAATACTACTCCAAATCCACTAGTTGTTAATAATCTAGCACCTAATGTTCCTTTTCAACAAAAACCTCATAATCTAATACCTCCAACAATGGCACAACCTAATTTAACATTCCCTCTTCCAAGTCTTGTAACCAATGCTAATCTTAAAAATATACCTCAACTACTCTCCCAAAGTTCTACAGCCTTGAAACTAAAGACCTTGATACTTTCTTGTTTAAGTTTGGCATACTCTATCATAGTTTTGACTACAACACTAATGCCCATAAGCTCAAATTATTTCCAGCAACATTGAAAGAGTGATCTTTACTATGGTTCATGGGCTTAATAGCCAATGCAACATGAACTTGGGATGAAATGCAAACTCTATTTGTGGATAAATATAAAGAGTATTGCAAAGCATCTGGTTCAAGAGGAGATGACATCTTTAGGATATCACAAAAGGGGGAAGAAATATTGGAAGACTATGTTTCATGTTTATTGTATACACTACAGAAGAACCCTCAGCATGTGTTGTCTAAGGATTCACAAAAGCTAGTCTTTTTGAGAGGTGTGAATGATAATCTTTTGGAAGCACTAGACCTGATGGCTAGTGGTGATGTATATCAATCTTCCAAGGATGACCTCAAGAAAATATTTCAAAATTATTCAAGGTCAACTATGAAGAAAGGCCGAGGACCTCGTTCCACAATCACTAAAGGAATTAGTCAGGGTATTTCCAAGCTACAGATATCTAATCTGCTCACAAATTTTAAGAAGGATATTATAAATGATGTTGCTACACATCTTGACACAATGACTACTAAGAATAAGCATGCATAAGCTGAATTACAACTAGCTAAATACTACACTCATTTCCAAAAGCAAAAAAATGATTTCCAATGCAAACTGGTTGCAAGCATGGAGAACCAACATCTTCCAACCGAGTACCTCAAGATAGATGGAGATGATGAGAAAGTATTTTTTGTTGCTCAACGCTGACCATGGGGCTCAAGTTCAAGGTATGCCTCAGGACCCTTTGCAAAATTCAAATTCATATGGTAATGAATGGGAAAACCATAATCCCCAAGGTCCTCCATAATATAATCAACCTAATTGGAATAATGCTAGGCAAAATAATCTACAACAGTCCCAATGGCCTCAGAATTCCCAACCATCCTAGCCCAACCAATGGCAGTGTAGAACAAGATTTAGTATGCAAAGAACATTAACAAATAAAGTAAACATTCACAAACCAAAAACTAAATTCACATATATGCTTAGACAAAGAAAGCAAACAAGAAGTGCAAACCTGACAAGAGAAAACACTCCATGCTTTCTGGATTCTGTAGATGTGTCCTTTTGCTATGGATGTATGCTCAAGATGCTCAAAAGCTGCTTCAATGGAGATGGGTAATGGAAAATTGGTAGCTTTGTGAGCTCTCAATTTGGCATTATAAGGGTAAGATTGATGGCTTTGGTTCTCAAAATAGCATGGTAACTTTAGCTCAAAGATTTTTGATGAAATGGCTTGGGATGGGATTCAATTTATAGGCTAAGGGGTAGAGGGATGGAGGGCTTAGATGCAAGGATGGATGAAGGCTTAAGGAGGGCTAGGATGCACTCAAAGGAGAGCACATGGATTGTGCTTTTTTAGCACCAATGGGAAGGTGACACTTGTCACAAGGAGGATGAGTGTGAGAGGGTAGGGTAAAGGGTTGGTTAAAGGCATGATGAGTGCGGTTGAGTATGTAAGAGGGATGTAAGAGGAATGAGTGTGGAAGAGGGAAGAGTTTGGAAGATGGGTGTAAGAGTCATGAGTGGGCTTGTAAGAGTCTTTTATGTTTTGTCAGAGCACTCATGACTTAGTGGTTGGGCTTTTTGAGGGGGGACTTTGGTTTGGATTAGGAAAGTTTTAAACTTGTTTAAGGAATGTGACAACATTAGGGGGTGGATTAGGCTTGGGTTTAGGATTAGATTAGGGATGTTAGAGATGTGCAAGTGGATGGCATTAATGAGGGTGGGTGAGTTAGTGGCTAAGCTTGGTTAGTATGGGTGGATGGGGTGGATTAGGCTAAATGGAGGATTAGAGATAGGTTAGGGGTTTTTGAATTTGAGGATTTCATTTATCAAATAGATTTATTTAATAAATGGGGATTTTTGGAATTAGATAGGAGAAAAGGATTTAATTGATAAATAATAGATTATTTGATTTATCAATTAGGACTATAGATGATTAATTAAATTAATCAACTAGGGATGGCAAAGGATTAATTAAATAAGAATTTAATTAATGATTCCTTTAGAGATGGCTAAATTAGATTACCAAAGCAATGTAATCAAATTTAGGTGTCTACAGGCAGAACTAACAAAACTAGCAGAACCAATGGAAACCACCCAAACAGAATTGGTAGTCTACAAACTAATAGAGGGAGCCTCAAAAGTGGCCTAACCAAAATATTGTTACTCCATAATTATTACCCCCAGCTCAACAACCTTCTCTAATGCCACCACCTATAAATCTTGGACCTTAAAAGTAGACACACTTACCTGCACAACCTCAGCCAAATCCAAATAGCCAACAGCTACAATAGCCCATGTATACTGTTGATGCTTAGCAATATCCTACTTATGTTCTAAGCATTGTAAATATGCATTTGAGATCTAGTACAACTTTACTAGTGCCTAAACTACCTCTTATAACTAAAATACCAGACACTCCTATAGCATCAAAACCCCTAGTCTCTAAAGAGGCTAACCCAACCAATGTCATTATCTCAACCCAAGCTCAGCCAATAGTGGAACCTCCTTTTCTAGAAAAGCTTGTACAAAGTAAACGTGTACAAAAAAAGGAACATTCTTTTGATATTGTTGATTAGTTGAAGAACATGCATGTCCAAATACCCCTATTCCAAGCTATTAAAGATGTTCCTATCTATGCAAAAGCCATTAGGGAAACCTTCTTGAAGAAGCCTAGGAGGAAGAAAAAGGACCCAACTATAGTCCATGTTGTGGGGCAATTGGCTGACATTATGTTAGGAAAATTGATCACTCCAAAATATTTCGATATAGATAGTCCAGTTGTGGATGTGAGTATAAATGGTCAATCTATTAAAAATGATTTAATAGGTCTTGGTGCTACTATAAATGTCATGACCAAGGATACTATGAAGAAGTTCAAAATAGAAGGATTAAGGGCTACTCCAACAATTTTATAACTTGCAAATAGTTCTACTATCACCCCTAATGGGATTATATAAAATATAGTTGTAACCTTAGACTCTCTAGAGTATCCTATAGACTTCATGATTATGTCTCCCAAAGTTAATCTATCTAGTTACCCTGTCATCCTAGGCCGACCATGGTTAACTATGGCTAATGAAAATATAAGTTGTAGGTCAGGGCATATGACCATATCCAATGGCCAAGCAACAAAGAAATTTAATTTGTATCCTCCAACACAACCATTACCAAATTTAAGCACATCTGTCTAGCTAGATTTAGGGGATGAAGAAGAAGAGGTAGACTCTGTAGCACAACTCATGATGTTACACAGACAATCCTTTCTGAAGCTATAGGAGGAGGATTCAATACTTCAGAGTATTCTTACTAATAGTTGTGTGGTAGAAAAAGATGTATCTAAAAGTTTCGTGTTGGAATTAACCACATATGAGGAATGTGATGAGAATTGTACTCTACTCAAAGAGCCTAACATTATTCATAAACTCTTACCATGTGAATTAGAAAGATGTCCAATTTTTGAAGCTGCTATGATAGAGTCTACCACTACTATTGAGTTGTCTAAAGGTCATAATCTTCATGTTAACCCCAAATTATCATCCACACAAATGGAATAGTTAACTAAGCTACTTCAAAAGCATGAAAAGGATTTTCCATGGGACTATGGTGATATGAAAGTATTGAGTCCTACATTGTGCACCCATAGGATACACATCAATGAAGGGTGTCTACCACTCTATCAACCCCAGGAAAGGATAAATCCAAGCCTTAGAGAAATAGTTAAAACTGAATTGCAAAAATTGCTTGATGTTGGTTTTATTTATCCTATATCTAATAGTAAATGGGTGTCACCCCTGGTCATAGTGCCCAGAAAGGGATGGAAATGGTAGATTTGTGTAGACTATAGAGAATTGAATAAGGTCATCAAAAAGGATCACTTCCCTTTACCATTTAGAGATCACGTTCTAGACACTCTAGCTGGAAAGAAGTATTTCTCTTTTCTAGATGGGTACAGTGGTTATAATCAAATCAGTATTGCTCCTAAAGACCAAGATAAAACCACATTCACATTCCCATGGGGTACTATTTCATACTTATTTATTTGGCCTATGTAATGCTCTTGTAACATTTCAATGAGCTATTATTAGCATTTTTGCTGATATATCGCATGATTATATGGAAATATATCTGGATGACTTCACAACATTTGGAATCACCTTTGAGGAAGCCATGATGAATCTTGAAAATGTTTTGATAAGGTGTCAAGAACAAAATCTGACACTTAATAGTGAAAAATATTTCATGCTCATGCAGGAAGGTGTGGTACTTGGCCATTTCATATCAACTGTAGAAATACAAGTGGATCCAACTAAGATAGAGGTAATTCAAACCTTTCCCATACCTACAAAAATGAAAGATGTAAGATCTTTTCTAGGTCATGCTAGATATTATAGATGTTTCATAAAAGACTTCAGCAAAATAGCTAGTCCTTTGTATAAGTTTCTAACTAAGGAAGCCAAATTTAGTTGAACACCCGAATGTAATGAAGCCTTCCTGCAGTTTAACAAACTTCTCAGTACAACCCGAGTTTTACAAGGCCCTAATTGGACTTTGTCTTTTCACATATATACAAATGCTTCTGACTATGCCATAGGTGCAATTTTAGGACAACAATATCAACATCTTGAAAATGCAATATATTATATTAGCAAGAGCCTCCATGGACCAAAATTAAACTACATAGTGACTAAAAAAAATTGTTAGCAATAGTTTATGCTTTAAATAAATTTTGACACTACATAACTAGCTATCCCATATTTGTTCATGTTGATCATGCAGCAATGAAATATCTCATGAAAAAACCTTCTATAATAGGTAGGTTAGAAAGATGGTTACTATTGTTGCAAGAATTTGATATCACCATCATTGATAAGCTTGGAAGAGCCAATGTGGTAGCTGATTATTTATCAAGAATCAACCATGATGAGAATGAAACTACTCTAATAGATGATGCATTTCTAGATGAGCATTTATTTCTTATTGTTGTTCAAACTACATGGTATGTAGACATTACTAACTACATTGCAACTATTAAAATACCAAAATATTTTTCGTACAAGGAAAAGAAGTTGCTTGTAGAGAAAAGTTTCCATTTCTCTTGGATAGATAATCTCTTGTTTTACACTAGACTTGATCAAGTTATGAGAAGGTGTGTGAGAGAAGATGAGACATATGACATTCTAAATGCATGTCCTAATGAAGCATGTGGAGGAGACTTTACAGCAAAAAGAATAGCCTTGAAGATTTTGACAACCAGTTACTATTGGCCTTCACTTCACAAAGATGCAACCAACTATACATAGAAGTGTGACAAGTGTCAAAGGATGGGCCAACCAATAGGAATAGATGAAATGCCTCTCAACCCTCAAATGGCATTAACACCATTTGACAAATGGGGCATGGTCTTCATTGATCCAATTGATCCTCCATCCAATGGGAAATCATATATCCCTATGTGTACTAATTACCTAACAAAATGTATTGAAGTCAAAGCCATGAAGCATGCTCATGATCACAAAGTTGTAGAATTTATGTATGAAGAAATATTTTCTCATTATGGTGTACCCAAAGAACTAATCACTGACCAAGGTGCTCAATTTACTTCTAATCAAATCACAAAACTTATGAAACAATATAATATCAAGCACAAAAAATCAAGCCCCTATTACCCTCAAACTAATGGACAAGTAGAAGTCACAAATCAAGAGATAGAGGTCATCTTAACAAAAATAGTTCATTTGCACCATAGGGATTAGTATAGTAGACTATCAAAAGTTGATTGGGCCTATAGAACATGGAAGACTACTACATAGTTCACACCATTTGAGCTCCTATATGGGAAAGTATTTATGCTTCCCATTGAATTTGAACATAAAACTTGAAGAACTACACTAGAGTTGAACATTGAACTTCCTGCAACATAAAGAGAATGTCTTCTACATCTTAATTCTTTGGATGAAATGTGCAAGGCTACTTTAGAATGCACTGAGATCATACAGAAGCAAAGGAAACAATGGCATGACTCTCACATAAGCAATAAAAAATTTCAAGTTGGTCACTAGGCATTACTATATGATTCCAGATTTATCGATATGTTGGGCAATCTATAGTTATGATGACTATAGAAATTGATGAAAGCCAACTTCATAGTGTGCCAAGATCACCTACATGCAAATAACCTATTGAAGGGAAACCAAAGAAGGAAGGAACAAGAGCTTGAAGCAACAAAGAGAAATTATATTTCAACAATGAGAAAAGAAATTGTTGTAAAAAAATGCAAAGGGAGAGCTTGTTTATAAAGGCCTCTAGGAAGCTTGTAGAACAAGCTTTAAAAGTGTTAGAAAGTGCTAGGAGATAAGAATGATAAGTAAGCATACATCCACAAAAGGTGGGATATCCTTGATCAAGGTGAGAGGATAAGTATGACTTAGATAGGAACAAACTCCCATGTTATCAACAATTCCTAGATTACAAATAATAAATAAATGCATTAACCTAAGTAAACTTAAGTAAAAGAATAAATAATTATTTACTCTAACACCCCCCCCCAAGTGCAACTAGGGAAATGCCTTAAGATCACAAAAACTAAGATGAAATGCAGAATGGGTCTTGGCACCAAGGCCATGTTAGGTACCCATGTACAATGCAACCTCTGCAAATGGGGAAAGAGGGAAAACCTCATGGGAAAAATCCTCCCCCAAAAAGAGGTAAGTACAACATGCTGAAAAAATGAAGGAAGAAAGGAAGGAAGGCCTCAACAAGACCCCCCAAGGACAACTTCCACTATAAATGTTTCAAGAGACTCTCTGAAAACTATAAGTACAACCAACCCCCCCATGAGAGATAGAAAAGATGCCAAAGACCCCCCCTGGAGAAAGAATCGAACCAATGAAACTCCAATGCAGAGTAAACAAGGGAACAAAAAAAGGGAACCCCTGAATGAGAGGGAAAACTAGAAGGCCTAGCTAATGCTCAAAGGAGAAAATATGAGGATCCTAAAAGGGAATCCCTAAGGAAAGTGTGATGATACTTTCATCAATATCCACTATAGAATCTGCAATAGGTGCACCTAGAGGCTCAATGAATGGAGCTGGAGGATGAGGCAGAGTAGAAGAAGAATCCTACAAAATAGAAAAGACCTCAACTAGATGTGGTGTGGTAGTCAAAATAGGGATCTTAGGAACAATACAAAGGTTCAAGTATCCTGACTGCACGACATGATGCTCTTGTGAAAGAGAAGTAGTGTGCTCTAAAAATGGAGATGGTGGCAAAAAGTCTGAGAAAGTGTAGAGACAGGTGGAAGAATCAACTATCCCTATTGCAATAAGGCCTCCTATAGCATGATCCTAAATGAAGATTGAATCTATAGTGAACTCAACTATCTTTCCTAATCCACTACCTGTAATCTGAGAAATTGAGAGAAGGTTGGTAGACAAAGATGGAACATATAATACATCATTGAATATACTATCCTGGATGTAAACTAAACCTTTCTTGTAGAGTCGTAGGGTATTTTTATTTCCCATGAGAATATGAGGAATAGGAGAAGCCTTGAGAGTAGAGAAGACACATTGAGAAGATTCCATATGGTGAGAAGCACCTAAATCTAGTATCTAAGGGACCTGTGAAGGAGATGCAAAGGAAGCCCATAATGCATGACCCTTTCCATGATCTAGTGTAGATGTTGAAGAAGCCTAAAAAGAAGACCCTTTTGTGAGGTAGAAGAGGATGGAGAGGAAAAAGTGCTCTTCTGAAGGAGAGCTTGCAAATTTTCAATTTGTTTCTCATAGCCATCAAATCTCTTCTAAAAATAATGTGCCTCATCATGAGATCCTTACTGATAATAAGAACAGGTAGTAGTCTCACTCTTCTTTTTCTCCTTCTTCTTAAAAGAAGATGATGAACTAGTAGAAGAGGAATCTGATATCTACTTTGGCTCCTTCTCATATCTATCCTTGACAAGAAATGCCTAAGACTGTGAACCTAAGAGTGAATCCATCTTAGTGATCTTGGATTGTTCACAAGTTAATCAATCACAAAATATCTCAAATGAAGGCATCATATGTCTGTCACCTAAGGCATCCATAGTGGAGTAGAAAGTGGAAGAGAATATCTAATATTGTCCTTGCAACTTTGAGAGTATTGAAAAGATATACTCATTATCTATTTTGTTTTCCCCACATCCTTGCAAAATTATACACAAAGATTTGAACTTCATCAAGAAGTCCTCAATGATAAGAAAGTTATCACGTGTCAAAAAAGTCAATTCTACATCAAGCTGAAGTGCTTGAAACTCATCCACTATGCCAAACAAAGATTGGAATTCCATCCAAATAGCCTATGGAGTGGTCAAACCATCCAAGTGAAATAGAAGACTATCTCAGATATTTAGTGCAATCAATCCCATGGCCTCATCCATTTTATTCCTATGCTGAAGAACCTCAAAAGGGCATGTTAGAGAAATTTGGTTCTCATCTAGACATGACCATAAGCCTCTTGACATGAGAAGCCTATGATATTTAGTTTCTAGATTTTTGCATCTCTTGCTCTCTCATCCTGTTGATGGATCATGTAGTGTGATTCAAAATGTTGATGGCAAAAATCTTTACACAATCTAATCTAGAAACTAAGTATCATAGCTATTATGGATTATGGAAATCTGATTATGTTAATGAGAAGCCTAGTCATTTGTGCCTTCTAGGTGTGATAGTTGTATGGCATGAGTCAAGTCATAGATGGATCCAACATTGAGAGAAGAAGATAGAAGCAAAAGGGTCTTATTCTAAAGTAAATTATAGAAAAGAAAATGCTTCCCCCAAAATGCAAAAGAGATCAATTAACCCCCCCTAATATATGATTTGGGCACTCTATACTTAGTGTGACTACAAGCCAATTTAGGGCCTATTTCTAAAAGCAATATTTCTATCCATAAAACCTATAATCTAATTGTAGATTTGGAAAGCAGATTAAAAAAATGCACTTTCAAAAAAATGGAAAATAATTATGTGTCCAAATGAGCCTATATAAAGCATTTAAAGTGGAAAAATTTGGAATTTTTGCATTGCAAAAAAATTTAGGAATAGAGATGTCAAACTTCCTACACCAGTGTGTAGATCACAAAATTCTACCCCAAAATCTAAAAAATAGCTTCAAAAAATGAGTCCGTATGAGGGAGATATCGTTGTTTGAAAACCACCTTTGCAGTTATTTTTTCTAAATCACCACTGTCACACCTCCAAAAAATGTTAGATCTTTATGTCAAACCCTCTTTCTCTTTTTTCTCCAAATACTAAAAAAATGCTCTTCCTCCTGATTGAAGAAAAAATCACAAACAAACTAGGAAGTAGCAGGGAGGCTCTAATACCATGTAGAAGTTGATGAAAGCCAACTTCACAGTGTGCCAAGATCACCTACATGCAAATAACCTTCTGAAAAGAAACTGAAGAAGGAAGGAACAAGATCTTGAAGCAACAAGGAGAAATTATATTACAACAATGAGAAATGAAATTGTTGTACAAAATGCAAAGGGAGATCCTATTTATAAAGGTCTCTAGGAAGCTTGTAGAACAAGCTTAAAAAGTGCTAGAAAGTGCTAGGAGATAAGAATGAAAATGAAACATATGACCACAAAAGGTGGGATATCCTCGATCAAGGTGAGAGGATAAGTATGACTTAGATAGGAAAAAACTCTCGTGTTGTCAACAACTCTTAGATTACAACTAATAAATAAATACATTAACCTAAGAAAACTTAAGTAAAAGAATAAATAATTAATAAATAATTATTTACTCTAACATTGACTGGGTCCTTATGAAATTAATCATGTCTTTGAAAATGGAGTCGTCCAACTAACTACCATTGATCCAGTGCCTTTTTTATTATTAGTCAATGGTCATAGACTCAAGTTATATAAATGGCCCCAAACAAAAGAGGACTTCCTACAAAAATTTCAATGGCCAAACTCAAATGTACACCAGGTAACTCTTCCTGCAATATAAGGTATTGACCTTCCACCTGCAGCTCTTCAATATTAATTTCTTCTTGCATGCCCATAATAAAAACTTTATGTCCACATAAAGTTCCAGATTTCTCCATTCACTTTCTAATTTCTTCTTTTTCCACCTCATCTCATTTCTTTACCTATAACCCACCCACCTTCCACATCATCATTTTCTAATGCTTTCAATAAACACGGCAATTTTTTTGACAGATGTTGCCACTATTGATGTATCTTCCACCACCTTTTGGTATGTGCGACGATCAATTAATAGGTATAAGATTTTCAAATTATTAATCATTTATAGTATGCATTTTTTTTTTCTTATATCTAATATTGCATTATTTATATTATGGTAGTGTTATGCCAGTTTCATACCTCATATTAAGTCTGACATGTGTGGACACTTCTCCATTTTTTGTAGGGGGCAGGGACGGTTACTAAAACCCAATGATATTCCTAATTATTTGTAAAGATTTTTTCCAAATCTTTATACTTCCTTTATTGATGGAACTCAATTTTTATAAGTACGCAAGTGTCTAGGTGTCATACACCTTATTCTTCAATGATTCCTTACTGATAGGTTGTGATGTGACCCATATTTAAATTTCAAGTGATCCAAATTCTATTTTTGGATGATTTTCACACATCCATGATTCACTCTCATTAAAACCATATGATTACTGCTCATAATGAGTCATTATGACATTAATTATCTAAAAATGAAATGTGAAAATGGGTCTATAAAACAAAAACAAAGGAAAGCCTAAATTCATAAAGGAGAAATAGTGCAAGTAGTGCAGAGAGTGAAATTATCAAGTAGAAATGGGTGGACAATTGCAGTGATGAGAACTAGTGGAGCATACAATTTTACTATTAGACATAGAGGTAGTGAGGAGATTTAATATGTGTGTCTGGCTAGGGTATTTCTTAAGTATAACATCATTTGATGAAGAAGCAAACATAGAATTTACAAGAACATTTGATGAGGGAGAAGCTACTATACAAGGTTTAACGGTTGTTGCTATAGAAGAGTGAATAGTAGAAGTAACTAGGTTACCAGTATTGGAGAACATTATCCTAATATGCATGATGCAAGATTAGCTAGGGCTTAGCTTGTCATACCAACTGATCCTCAATTGGATATCACCAAGTAGGGTTGCAAAAGGATGTCTCTTCTATAGCCATACAATGAGTTGGCTATGCACATTATCAGGTACCTCACATATGAAGGAAGATTTTCATATTTAAATGCACATAATTTTAAATTGCTTAGTTTTATAAGGCACAATTATCTAGTAAATGTTCCCAATTTCTTGTATAATATACTATACATTAGTGGTCAAGAAACCCAAAAGGGGGAGGACAATTATGTCACCCATCATGCCCTAATTAAATTACACATAGAAAGATCACTTAGGGATGCCTCTCTCATGTCACTGGTAGAATTTTTCGAAGCTAAAAACCAACAACCCTAGGCTATCCTTAATGAATAAACTAGTGAAGAGAATGTAGTTCCCATTGATGAACCTATTGAGTAGAGCACTCAAAATGTTGAAACTGAGAATGTGCAAGAAAATGTGTCTTTACCTATTCAAGAGACTCAAAAACCTACCTCTAGCTAAGAAAAGAGAAAACAAAAATTACAAGAAGAGATCTCTACTCTAGTAAAAGAAAAGCCAAACCCTTCAATCGTGAGGCAAAAGAAAACTAAGACAAGTCCTGCAATAGTTACTCCTACAGTAGAGACATTGAAAAGAAGAAGTAAGCAGAAGGCTATGATACTAGAAGAGATCCCCTTGAGAAGAAGTTCTAGAATGAGAGGACAAATTTCTAAAGAATCCACTTCATCCAATCCATCTACTAAAGAATCCTCAGTACAAATTATTCCTGATAACTCTCCTCCTCACCTTGAAATTGCAAAAATTCCTAAAAACCCTAATGAGGAATGTATGGTTAAAGTAAATGAAAATCAAAATGATTCCCCAATAGGCCAACCAGGTACTTCAAGCTATAAAGGTGAAATAGTTCCTATAATGAATGAGTTAGTTTATTCAAACACTAGCCTAGTTCCCTATAAACCAACATGGCTTATTGGTTTTGTAGAGAAAATATGGAGGGAACAGAGAAAGAGGAAAAATAACTATGAAGGATACAGTGGTTCAATTACCCTGCAAAAACTTATTTTCTAGTTTTTTGGACAATATAAGCTTGTTGTGGACCTATGGGAAGAGGAGAGTAAAAAGATGAAGAAAGTCATAGTGTCCCAAGGTGAAGAAATTGTAGATTTGAAAGAGCAATTAGAAAATCAAAAAAAAAAGAATGGATCATGCCCTTAAATTGGTTGATCAAGCACTCGCTTGTAGGCCACCACCTTGGATTTATGCTATATGTTTAAAGAAATAATTCCTTTTATTCCAACTTATGCTAACCCTCAAGAATATAAATGCAGAATTCAAATTAGCTCAGGAATTCTATGGTTTATACCAAACTCTACCATCCTGGGAATAGAATTTTCTCTATGAGTTATATGTGCACAATTTTATCATCCCAGTAGAAACATAATGGAATCCTTTACTCTATATATGAGATATAAATCTAAGGGCTTTGATGTCCTAGATGTATAATGAAGCTAATTATGATAGGCAATTGAATAATTATAGAGATGAGGAAAGAATAGAGCCCTTGTCATTAAGAGTTGAGAGCAATAAACCAGAGGAAATTCTTAGGGATTGGTTTAGATTGACTTATGAGGATAAGTACAAGGAGGTAAGGGACAGGATCTTCATTGCTAGAATCAAGGTCTATGTAGACTATGAGAACTTACCCTACTTTTCTTTTTAGAGAGCCATGTCTGGTTTTAGAAGTAGGTGGGTAAGATTACCTAAGACACTTAAAAGGTCAGAGCCACATAGTCCCATCAATCTAGAGGTTACCCTTCATCGAGCTCCAAAGTATATAGAGTTAGGGAAACAAGCTAGGACAAAATTATGGTGCCCACTCACTATGCAACCTCCAATGCTCATGTGGACCATGTATGATATTAATATTTATAGACTTGACAAGCTATAGGAAGATCATAGAAGGGAAGTTTGGGAAATAACATGAGGATTCTACTACACCTTTAAGAGAAGTAGGAGAGGAAGGACCAAGGTTGGAGAATTCAAATCACTGACTAGAAAATGCAATGCTTGAGGACATCCATCAGTTTACTAAGGGGCAAATGATGAGGCTAATTATTGCCTCTATTTTATGATAGTTTTAAACATTCTATTTTTCTTCCATCAAGACATTTGTGAACTTATGTTTACCTAAACCGATGATTAACCTATGGGTAGATAGTATGTCATATTTTTCCAATATTATACATATAGTGCAATATTTCACATAACCATCAAAATGTGTGTTCCAATATTTGAATTTAATTTAATAGTTCTTATTTGCAAATATCTCTACATTATAACTAACCTATTAGAAAATGAAGTTGAAGATGGTTGGAAGAATTCAAAGTTGAATGTTGAAGATAGCCAACAACATTCAAGAAGAGATGTTGAGGCTTAGCCATGGTGGAAAATTTGTAATGGTACCAAAGCACATGGCCACTAATATGGAGGAGCTATAAAGAATTTCTATATTCTGTACATTTATTATTGTGTCAAAGTGGTTACCCACACTTTATTACTTGTTTCGTGAGCTATTATCTTTCCTTCTTTTTCTCTGGCAGATTTATAGCTAGTTTATTTATTTTTCTATTTCTAAATAAGTGTCAATATTCTATTTATAGGGATCATATCAACTGTGTTAGGGGTTATAAGAAGAAATTTTATGACAAGAAATTGTTGACTTTTGTAGTGAGTTTTTTTTATAGTTCTATGTATTTTTCTCATGTAATGAATTTCTAGAACATAATGAAATAGTTCCCAATTTACATTCTATATTACTAGATTAGTAAAAGCTAACCAAGGGGCCCCACTTGGGAGGTTGATTAGATTAGAGTAGTGTAGATTTATTTTCAAGCATCTCTAGTATTGCAAGTAGAAGTTGTAAGTTCCTTCTTGTAGCATCATACTTTGTGAATGTTCTTGCAACATGTGTAAGAATAGTTATTGTAGATGAACTAAGTTGGAATATAATTGAGTATTTAATTGTATTTCTAGTTATTGTTTTGGTGAAGAGTTAAGAGTGTTATTTTCCTACAACACTAGTGTAGGTTCTTTCCTTGTATTTTACTTTCTTGCAGCATAATGCATAATGACTCATTAAGAAACCTAGTGCACATACTATGCCAACCATATAAAGTATATGTCCCTAGGTTGAAAAAATTAAATGCACCTCATGGTGGGGAAAATAAGTCCTTAGATTTAATATACTATTCCTAAATATGGCCTTGGGCATGATTATTATACACCTATTGTGAGGTGGATTAGTCTAATCTTAAGTAAGTTTTCACTTTAGCCTTAAGTAGATCAACAATACATCATATCATCAAGGTCTTATTTGGTCTTAGGGTTCCTTTTATATGACATATAACTCAACCTTTCTCTAGGTACTCTTGTTATCCTTTCTTTTTAAATCCTTTTTATCAATCAATCAAATGATAGCATTTAGACTAAAAAGAAGTTTTCTTACCAATGAGTAGTAGATTTGACATCATTGAAAAAATAATGATTTTTCCATGATAGGTTCCAACACTTCAAATAATATTATTTCCAACAATACAATACTTGCTTCTTTTGATGTTATCTTCTTAACTCGACTTGCCTTTCTTTAAAATAGTTCAATTAATATTATCATCTACTCCTCACTCAAGTTATATTTATCCTAATTAGTAGTAACAATTTCTTCATCTAGAATGACATGTTTACCTCTTATTTCTTGAGGTGAATGTTTCACCTTCTTCTACAGTCTTTTCCCCTTAGAGTCTGGTGTGCTCAACCTCAACATAGTAAGTAGTAAATTTTATCATGAAATCTCCAAAATTGGCTTTAGTGCCTCTTGAGTCACCTCAACATTTTTTGTTACATATTTTTTGTTCTTCTCTTTTGTTCTCACAACTACACCCATCTTCTATGCTTATTAATCTTGACTTTTCTCTCCTTTATTAGTTTTGAGCTCACTAGTGGAACTTGGATGTCCTGCCTCCTTCATTCCCTTAATCTAAGGTCCTAAGGAACTTGGTCTACCACCTATAGCAAAGTAATCTTCTTTATCATCATGACTCTTATCATCTTTCTCATTTCCATCTTTACCCTCAATGACTTCACTTTTCTATGTAGGCACTTGTGTGGTTTCTCATATATTAACCGACACACTCTATTGCTTGGCATCACCAACTTTTACATCACCTTGGCTATCAACTAGACTTAATATAATAATGGGAATGGACATGAAAGTTGTACTAGTTAAGTATCCACCCATGTGTCAATATTTGGGTAATCCTTTACTTTCACTAACACAAGCTTAGGTTCTATCAACTTTTTATGAGCTAGTAACAATATTGACATAGTCTAAACCAGATCTACACTTTTTTGTATTGGATCAATCATGACATATTCATTTCTCACAAGACTAGTTTCAGGTTCATTGCCAAAAACAATAGTCTAGAGTCTTCACTTCACTTAGCTATAAGAAATTATTGAAAGTACCAACAAGATTATCTTATCCACCATCAAAATATTTAGTGTTACCAAGTTCAACATTTTCATGTTCATCACTTTCTTACTTATTATTTTTTTCATCATCAAGAACAAGACCATAAACATTTTTCCAAGTTATTTTGGTTTCATCAACAACATTTTCTATCTTATTTTTCCCAAAAAAATGTTAAACTTTTTGGTAAAAACTTATTGGTATAATCTCTTAAAGCTAAAAAAATCTAACCCTTATCCAATCTTGTCATAAACTTAAGCCAATGTTATTTCTCTTATTTTCCTTTCAATGGATAGTACAAATTTCCATTTTCCATCAATATTTTTGTATAATTCCTTAGAAATCATTTTTTCCTAATTATATAGGTGTATACTTAAAATTCACCATCATATTAAATATAGCCTCTTCTACTTTAATATTATCTTTCTTACTCAATTTATCATATTTTATATACTAGAAACTAGATAATCTTGCAGTACTCCTAATATTCTCACATACCTCATCAAGGTTTTCTAGTTTTTTGTGTCTAGCCACTCTAAATTAAATTAAGCCCTCTATTTTTGTCCTTTTAGCTTCATCCTCCTCATCCTTTTTCACAATGAGCATTATACTTAGTTTCTTTTTAAGTTTTCTTGCCTCAACTTCCTCAGTAATAGTCTTTCTATTTATTGAGCTCTTGACCCAATAAGGCTTTATTATCTTCACAACACCTTTATTTTGAGGCTTGATAACTATAGCAATAGTTTCCCTTGACCTTTGTCTAGTAACCCTTAGTAGTATATGTCTAGGCTTTATTACAACCTTCTTAAGGTCTTTCTTTAAATTAGGCTCAATAATAACAATTTTCTTATCTCTTTTATTCTATAGCAAAGTCACCACTATCACCTTTCCTTTTACCTCTACATTTTATTCTTCATCATCATCACTACATGATCTATCCTTTCCTTTTCCTTCAATAATTTGAAAAGACATCTCATACTTGGCTCCTTCTCCAAAAACCCTTTCTAAGTTCTTAATCATGGCCTTCCTCTTGTTCATCATCTTAGGTACATTTATTTGAATAATAATCTTCACATTTCCTTTCTCATATCTGTCGAATGGCTCAACATTTTGATCAATTTCTTCTACCCAAAATGCATTGATCATTGCAATTACTTGATCAAAATTAACCTCATAACATAGATGTCTCAAACATGCAACCCTAGGTAGAACTTCTTGTGCAAAGGTAATATCAATTTCTACCTAGGACAACATATCATCATAATACTTTTCTACTAGGGATTGTGGTATCCTAAACCTATTCTTCATTTTCCTCTTAAATTCTTTGAAGTAACTAGATCCATATGGTTTCAAAATTATCACTAATCTGACCAATGAATTCATTAATCTAATGGGTAATATGTATGTTCTTATCCTAGACAACATTACCAATGGTGGGAAAAGAAATTCCACATAAAAGAAAGTAAAAACTATTATAGATCCAAACGTACATAGAGTATTGTTTTCTTTCTTTATACTTTCCAATTTCTTTGTAAGTTAGGCAATTTGGTGGTCTCCTAGATCATAACTATGATCTTTCTTAACAAATTTCTTTCCCAAATTCATAGCAACACATAGTACACTATTAGGTTGGCTTGAATTATAAAAATTCTGGGCAATTACTCTAACAAAGAATACAATCTTTGCATCTTCAGTCATTGAGATTTTCATTCCTCTATTGTTCCATTTAGCTAGTGTGTTGGCTTCAATTGCATCCCTTCTTTGATAGAGAATGGTCTTAACTCTATGTGTAATATGGTAGCCTATAATACAATACACAATCTAATTTGATATCTTCACTAGTCTATTCTCCAACCATAATTTGATGTTGTCAATTATTCTCAAAAGAACCTTAATCAATTATATCTTGAAATTCTTTGGGAAATTTAGGGCATGATTGAACCCTCTCTTGGAAAAAATTTAATTCTCTTCCTTCGATTGTTCATTCTCGCATAACTTATAATATGTAGCTCTCATCTCAAAATCTCGTAGTTCACCTATCTTACATATATAACATGATCTCACATCATGAATCATGATAACTCTAAGTGCAATAGATGACAAGGATCCCTAAGAATCACCCTTTATCAAAATTTTAGGATAGGTTTTAAATTTAGGTGAGGGGCATGCATCATTCCTAACTAATTTTGTGTTACAAACTATAATTCTACCATCTTTGTAGATGTTGATGTGCTTGAAACTATTCTATCAATGTATGTGTTGAATACAAACTTATGTATAGCTTGGCCATTGCAATCTACTCATAAGTCACTTCAAATACTAATGCAATGCCTTTAGATTCATTAAATAATTTCTCAAACTACTTTGCATTCACTCAGGCCCTTCTTTTATTGAAATCTCAAATATTGTGTGATTAAAACAACTCATAGAATTCACTATGTACTGTGGAAATTCAAATGTAGGGCCTCATTAATGATATGTACATATAGCACGTGAGTTGCAATTTTCTTAGCTATCTCTATAAAATTTTATAAGCGTACTTCCAAACTTTCATTTACTTGGTCAATGCCACAACTTAGCCATAACTAACATTTTTGATTTGATCTCTTAAGGACTCTAGAAATAACAGTCGCTCATCACTAGATTTTCAACTTGGTACCAAAATACATCACCAAATTCAAATCTCATACCTATCCTTATAAAATCTACTAACATTATTATTTGGACCTTTATCCATGAAATCTTAGGAACTTGTGTATGATCTAGCAATTTTAAATTTAGTTCCATTTATACCTCTTTCACTTACTTTGAGGTGGGGGGATCACCTAATCAAGTGGAACAGGTAATCACAACTTCACCATTTGAACTTTTTCCTTCTTCAATTTTTTTTCTCCAAGTTTGATTCATCTAGATTCTCACTTCTTCAGTATTGGCCTTTGATTTACCATTCTTCCATTCATTATTTGATATTGGTGCTCAATTCACATGGTCTCTTTTCAAATGATTGACCTTTTGAAAATTGAAATATACTTGTTCAAAGTTCCTCCAATTTTGTGGTCTTCTTCTAACATTGATTCTTGCTCAATTTTATGAAGTGTGTCCATACTTTCTACAAAATTGACAATTGACCCAAGTATTGTAACCCACTTTATGTTATTACCTTGCCTAGGTGTTTTACCTTGACCTTTAGGTATCTAATTGTTCTTTTTTTTTAAATGTACAATTTTGTTCCTTATGAGAATACTTCTAACATGTGTAACAATAGCCTTAAAATTTCAATGTAGGTTGTATCTTACTGTCCTTTGGTCTGCACTCATGTGCTTGGTGTCCATGCTTTTTACAATTAAAATAATTGCTAGTTAATTTAGGTTTAGGATTTGACTTACCATTTTTGTGCTTGCATATTTTTTGTATGACTTGGTTTTCCAAAATTCTAGGGTGCAAGATTCTTGTTCTTAACATTCCTTTTTTTCCATGCTTTGATGATTCTCCTTGCTCGGTAGATGATATGAACTTGGTATAACCTAGTGTAGTAGTGTCATGACATCTTCTTGTTCTTTTAGTTGTTCATAAAATTGTCTCATAGACTCTCCAAATCTATTCATTCTTTCCAAGATTTCTTTCTCAACTCTCAATTCAATTTTCAATTGATTGTTCTCAAATCTCAAATTGGCAATCTCTTCCACCTTCCTAGAAATCTAATGATTAGCACTCAATAACTAATTGACTATGTCAAATTGATTGTGGTTCAACCTTTGTACCTCATTTATTCTTTCATCAAGACTTGTATCCATCTTCCTTTTATCTTCCTCATCCATTACCTTATCTTCTTCAACCTTTTTCTTTTGTTTAGTCACTTCACATAGCCTCACTAACCATATTTTATGTTCTCTTTTTATTTCTCTTACTTCTTCATTCATAACATTGTTTTTTATTAAGAAAAATAGGTTTTACAGGGACCTAAAACCCAAAAGTTTTACATCATAAAATTTAAGACATTAAAGTCCAGAAAAACACAAAATAGCAACCAATAGCCAAAAAGAAACAAAAGGCCAAAGGCTAGGATGCAAAAGCCAACCGCCAGATCAACAAGGAAAACCAAAACTAATGGTTCTCCTTATCTAGATCCTATAGAGTTTCTGCAGCTTCATTATCCTTCTGGTTTTCTGCTTCTTCCTGGTTAATATTCTGGGCTTCCTCCTGGTCCAAATGATCCACCTGGTCCCTGCTAGCATTCAGATCAGCCTCTTCCTTACCAATGTTTTGGCTAGTTAGCTTCCCTGTGTTCCCCCCAATGCCAACACTCATAAGAGTATCCCCCAAGTTGACAATGTTCTTGTTCAAAGTGTGTAGAGTATCCACAATTTGACTAGTTAGAATCTGGATGATGTTTTCTAACCTCTGGACTTTCTATTCAACTAGGGAAAATCTATCCTCCTGATCATTTCTAGAGTCCTGGCTGCTGCAGTGCTTTTAGCTTTCGTGCTAGTCATTCATCCTTTTGGAGTTCTCCTAGACTCTATAGGGGCTCTGGCTGCTATCCTGGATAAACTTTTTCTTAAGAGACTTGATTTCCTAAAATAACCATTTGATAGATCAAAAGTTATCTATCAAGCTATTCTTTGTGTTGTTTAAAAGGTTGAAGACAAATTCCCATGTGTTATCAGAAAAGATTAGAAGAGCGGGGTTGATGAGCTCATCATAATGGGTTTTTCCATCGAGGTCCTCCATCACCTGGATGTTTGTTGGCTCTCTAAAAATTCCCAACCCAGCAGTATCCATGTTAAAATTCCTCCAAGCCCTCCTCCTATCCTTTCTTATCACCTCCCCACTTTTTTCCACAGTCTTCTCCTCAAGCAGGCAAGAGGGTGAGACAAGACCAGGGGTCTCGGAGGTCAAGGTGATGGGGTCTTCCCGAAGCAGGGCTTGGTTCACTTTTTTTTTTCTGGTGTTATCCAGGGGAGCACCGAGTGTATCGAGGGTTTCCTCCCTATCTCTCTACCACCCCTTTTCCTCACCCTTGCCAGTGTCCTTCCCCTTTGCCTTGTCCTCATCCTTAGACTCAGTCTCAGTCTCCTCTTCTTCTTCACTATCTTCTTTCTCCTCCTAGGGCTCAAGCTTGGGAAGAATGAGGGGCAGACCTCTAGGGCTCTTTCTGCTGGGAAAGTGGGGGTTGTGGGCAGCAGAGATGATTTTGGTGGAATAATCCCCATCCTTAAATTTAACAACTTGAACATCCTCAGAGTCTAAACCGGCAGTGTCCTCTGAAGAATTACCCGAGTCATTGAGGTATTTTCCCCTAGTATGAGCTTTCAGAAACTCATAAACCAAGAGGAGAAGGCCTTCATGGAGGGCAGGATTAGTGATGGGTTTTCTCTTGAAACCCTCAATATTCTTAGACATGGAGGTGAAAAGAAAGAAAGAAAGAAAGAAAGAAAGGAAAGAAAATTTTAATAGCATGCCTAAAGTGGTTAAGCAGCACAAAATGGTGCATTCTTATCCTATCAAACCTGGAGTCTAGAGTGATATACTCAATGAGAATCTTAAGAACATACCTCCATAATTTTTTGATGGATTCCATCTCATATTAAGTGTCTATCTTGATAATTTTGTTCCTCTCAACATCATCCTTGACAAATTCACTAACAACATTGGTCGACATCTTTTTATCCCTGAAGAAGTTTATGCCAAGCTGAGGGATTTTCGTCACCTTTGCAATCAAGCCCTCAGTGATTTGGTGGGTGACACCATCAATTTTGACTTTCCCATTATTCCATGTTTCCATCATCCCCTTGGTAACCCCAGCTTCGAAGCCATGAATATTCTCCATGAATCTAGTTATACCCACTTTTTTGAGCTTGTGCCAAACCTTCTCCTTCCCCTTCCACTTCTCCATTTCCCCCCAAGGCTCTCTTTTGATCCTTTCCCCTACCATGGTAGACTTTATCTCTATAAACCATATTTCTCTAGCAAAAATGTTGAGCTCAATTTTCCTTGAGATGCTGAAAACAAAAAAATAATTACAATTTTTGGTGGTTATGTTCATGCCAGCCCTAAAATCATGCCATCTATACGCATGATTATGACTTGAAAAGGGATTGCATTACTTCTAATTACACCCCTTTTGATGTGCAATTTGGTGTATCTTTCCATAATTTAAAAGGGGTAATATTAGTACCCTAGATTTGATCCTGTCAGAGTAATTCAATTGTCCCTACTGGGATTTCATCTCTGTTGATCCATGTCATCACCGAGTTTCTGGTAACGGCATCATTGGCAAACAAGTCAGCAACCGAGTTGGCTGCTAGGTATGTGTGGCTGATGAAAGTCCTTTTGAACTTTCCCAAGTCAGATCTAAGGTCCTTAATGATGTTAGCAATTGTCCAAGAGGGTGGGGCATGTCCTCTGATATAATTGATAATGTTTAGGGAGTCACCCTCAAGCCATAGGCTCTCGATCCTAGAAGCTAGGGCTAGCTTAACAATCTGTCTAGCTGCTCTAGCTTTAGCAAAGTGATTGGTCTGGTGACCAAGAGGGAAAGAAATAGCCGTAATTCCTCCTCTCAAACAATTTCTAATGATGCCACCACTACCAGCCAGTCTGAGATTCCCCTTAGTTGCCCCATCAAAGTTGGCTTTGTGCCAATCCTTAGGGGGGAAGGACCATCTTGCTTCCTATCTTCTCTTGTCCCTGTCTTTCTTCCTAGCTTTACTGTTCCCTCCTTCCTTGATGTTTCCTCCCTTTGTAATGGCAAAGTTTTCCATAGTTAGACCTTCAATTTTCTCTACAATTATGAACTCGGGAGCCTCTCTATCTCTGAAGATTTGGTTGTTGCGCTCTTTCTAGATTCCCTACCAAAAGTGTGGGAGAATCTAGGAGCTAAAGAGCTGAGTATCCAAAATAGAGTGGTGGCTTCTCCACTGGCAGAAAAAGTCTTGGATGTTGGCAGGAGGCACTAGCTAAAACCAAGATCCCTGGTCAGAAGATACCACACCTTAGAGGAATAGGGGCAAAGGATGAAAAGGTGATTTACCGATTCTAAGTTAAGCTTGCAAAGGGTGCACCTATTGGGGATGAATTGGCCTTTCTTGTCTAAATTGTCTAGGGTAACAATTTTTTCTTGTAGTAGCAATCAAAAAAAGTTATTAATTTTGGGAGTGAGGTCAGAAATCTAGGCATTGGCCCACAAAGGATTCTCCATTTTGGCCCATAAGGAGAAGTAGCCAGAGGCAATAGAGAAAATCCCATTCGAGGCATCACCCCAAATAATAGAGTCCCTGTTGTTGTTTATGGGGGTGGCATTCAGCAAAATCATTAGAGGGATAAGGTCTGGGGATAGCTTAGAGAGGTCCTGCCAACCTTGACCAGTTCTATAATCACTGACTTGCATACCATAACTTTCAATGCACTGTTCTACCCATCTTTCATAAATGGGGTGGTTGATAAGAGGTCCCTGACTAGTCTAGTTGTCCTACCAGAATAAGATATTATCCCCTTTTCCAACTTTCCATTTGGCCTTTGACTTGGCTAGGGGTCTAGCCTTTGAGATCCCATTCTAGATATAGGACCCCTAAGGAATCTCGGTCTCTTTTATCAGGAAGTTAAAGGATTGTCTTCTCAAATATTTCTCAGTCAAGATATCCCTCCAAACACCTATTCTTTGAAAGATACGCCATAACTGTTTGGCCAAAAGGGCATTGTTGAGGTGTTTAATCTTTTGGATGCCTAGACCTCCATAGAATTTTGGGAGATAGATGAGGTCCCAGGCAACAAGGTGATATGTCTTATGGTCATCAGCCCCTAACTAGAGGAAGTCCCTCTAAATCTTCTCCATTCTATATGCATGTTTGGTAGGGATTCCAAAGAGGTTTACAGCATAAGTGGGGAGGTTTTGGAGTATGGATTTCACCAAGGTACACTTGCCAGCTTGGCTAAGGGTGGCCCCTTTCCATCCAGCAAGTTTCTTATTGAATATATTAATGATGCTATTCCAGAAGGAGTCTGGGGGTCTGGAGCCCAAGGGCAGTGCAAGATAGTTGGCTGGTAGGGATCCAATGCAGCTTCCCAAAATTTGAGAAATTTTCCTCTGTCTCTCCTAAGGGGTTTTGATGAAGAAAATTGAGCTCTTCTCCCAATTGATATCTTGGCCTGAACCCTTGGTGTGGGTGTTCAGAATGCCCTTGAAAGCTCTAGCTTCATGGATAGTAGCTTCTCCCCCCAAGATGGTGTCATCCATGAATTACTGGTGAGAGAAAGCTGAGGGGCCCAAAGAGGGCTTGAGACCCTATAGACTCATGTCCTGACATTTCCTCTAGATGATTCTTCCTAGGCATTTGACCAAAATGATAAAGAGAACAGGGGAGATGGGGTCACCTTGCCTCAGTCCTATCGAAGGGAAGAAGAAATAAGAGGGGGAGCCATTAAACAAAATAGATAAAGACTAGCTTAAATACAAAATCAATTTCAATTTATTAATTCTAAATAACCTTTCCCAACTTATAAGCCTCCATCTCGAAGATCTTTTAATCTCAAGTGGTTAGACTCCTAACTATAGAACTAAGCTCCAACTCTGATTGTTGGAATCTAATAGGGAAAGTAAGGTGTTCAAAGGAGAGGGGTCAATTAGGATCTTCAAAACTTTTTATACTTCAAACATAAACCATGTTCATATATAATTTACCACACACATCTCTACCTTAACATTGATCTTTTCTATGCAACACCATATATTGACATATACTATCACATCTAAAATCTAATAAAATGAATAAAAAATATAAGAAATAAATCAACACATAACAAAAGGATGTTGGAATTCTTTAGAATAACTGAGAAGTAGGGTAAATTAGTTATTTGAGATCCAGATGTACAAATAAAAATTATCAGCACTTAACAAATTCATATCCATATGTCCTTATCATGCATACATCCAATAATTCCATAACTTAGTAGGTCATTGTCCTAGGCCATAATAAATTTCCATAAATGTAAACATTAAGCACCACAAACTCAATCACTCATTTTGACACAACAATTTTATGTGGAAACCCAATATAGGAAAAATCACTTGTAACAAGCTACCAATTTTAAATCTTCTAAAGTGATGCCATGTTAAAGGCCAACTCTATTAAAGGTTACAATGCACACTATTAAATGTGACCTGGTTGAAGGATTCAATCACCATGTCAAGAGTGAGCCTTGTTAGAAGAATTTAGAACATTCCATTAGAATGTCACCTGATTAAAGGATTTATAAATGATTGTTAGGTCAACCTTAATCCAAAGGATTTATCTAGACTGATACAGTTGTTAGAAAGTAACAACAAGCCTTGATTTAATAATAAATCACAACTCACTTGTAGATTGTAGATCTCTGGTCCAATCTTCCATTCTTCTTCAAATTCATAGTCTTTGTCTCTAATAGCTTGTTCACCCTTCAAGCATTCATCCTTTTAAGCCTTCTTGCTTTGTATACCAATTGTATACTCTTCCACTTGGCCATCACATGAATCAATACCCCAGAGCCCTTGTCTTCCTTAGGTTCTTGCACATGACAATAGTTACTTCTAGTCTTGTATCTCGTTAGAAAGATAATTTAGGTCTTTTGTAGCTCAATCACAATCTTCTATTTTAGGGATAGGTAAGATTCAATAAATCTACCCAATTTTCCATTTTAGTCCCTCTAGAAGATTCTTTTACAATGCTCCTTAGATTCACCTCAAAATGGTTTACCTTTAATTATGTGTCTGTAACTCATCATACTTATCTTCCACATGTTTCACATAGTTCAAAAAATCAACATAGTTAGCTTAGATTTGTCAAATATTTAGTTTAACTCTTTTTGTTATCACTCAACATCTATACTATTCACTCAACAATAATAGTCTTCTGATTCTCAGCCAACACAAGGTTAATCAGCATCAACTATGTCTTCTTCACTTGGTTACCACTATTTTTTCCTAACACTCAACACTTGCTAGATTTTAATGATGATTGATACCTATTGAATTCTCATGGTCATGAACTAAGTTTTCTCAACTTACATTGTTTGCTCAGCTAGGCTTGGCAAACACTTTTTATGCTAACACTTCTTCTTGGCTTAACTTAAGTAACCATTCACTTTATCTTTATTTATATCAACAATATATCATATCTTCCATGTCTTACTTCATCTTAGTACTCCTTTTATATACCAAATAACTCAACCTTTCTCTAGGTGTACTCTTGTTATCATATATTTTCAAATCCTCTTCATAAATCAAAGAAATGATAAAATTTAAACCAAAAAGCAATTATCTCACCAGTAAGTAGTAAGTTTGACATCATTTTTTTTTTAAATTATTGTTCCTTGATATTTCTACACTTCAAAAAATCTCTTTTCAAAATTCTCCCTCTTTAGCATTGATGGCAAAACAATACCAACAATAATACCAAAAATAAAATTAATTTCAAACTCTCCCTCTATCACTATCTATCCTTCCTCTATACAGGGTAATGTAAGATTTTCCAATCTCCTTGAATCTATCTTCTCCCTATCACTTCTATTAACATCAATGTATCTCTCTCCTTCACCGAGTTATCTCTTCCTTATTCTATGTATCACTCACTCTTAATATGATCAATATACATCTATCTCCTAAGAGTATCTCTATTGTGTATCTCTCATGTATCTCTCCCTCTTTGACAATAATTCCAAAGACTTTTCATCTCAACATGTAGTTATTATCAATTCAAGTTCTCCCTCTGTCACCCTTCTTGTGACTTTAAGTTTTTGTTTTGTCTCCTTCATTATTTTAGGAAGATCCTATAGTACAATCCACCACATCAAATTTTAAAATATGACATTCAACTTAGTTGATGTAGGGCACTACTTGTGCTTCTAAAGTAGCTTTGGATAGGGGTATTGTTGACAATTGGATAATAGTGATATGCAATTTTTGTTAGTAATTTTAACACATGATGTACATGTTGACAAGAAACCTCAAAAATAAAGATATCTAATTTTTGGCTATCAAAAAATTGTCTAAGTATAGAATTTGGTTTATAGCAGTTTATTGTTTTGTTTATAACATGTTGCAGATGTCATATTATGTCAAGTGAAGTTACATGGAGATAGTATACATGTTGGTGATGATGTGTATAACCTCAAAAGTTTCTATGGACTGTATGGAATAGAGTTAATCATGTTTTGATAAAGCAAGATGGCAAAATTGAAGGAAAGAAATGTTTTGATTGTAAAAAAATGACTTGTCCAATTAGGGCCGATATCTTAGATGTTTACTCTAACTTGGAAAAGTGAATTGTGGTCTTAGCTAACCCAAAAGTATTTTACATAAAGGAAATGTATTTATGCAAATGACTTATTGTGGTAAGAAGGGGGAAATCTTGGTTTGTTAGCGATATCTTGTAAGATTGCAAAGTGAGTGAACTTTTGTGAAAGCAATATATGTGAAGTTTTATCTGGTGATTTGAGATCGAGCTGAAGATTAGAGATCAGACTAGGAAGGAAAATAATAGTAAATTACTTGTTTGAGTAGTGAGCTCTTCTTATAGTTGAAATTGCATGTTTGGGTAGTGAGTTCTTATTGCATACATTATACTACAACTCCTAACAGAGTTGGAATCTCCTAACAAGAATTCAAAGTCTCCTAATAGGGACTAGTTACACTAAATTCACACATTGACTCCTAATAGGGTCCATCCTCTAATAAGGAACATATATATCAGTATATTATCTAGTGGGTATCATCCCCACTAAAATTTTATGTTGGCCAGGGTTTTCCTAGTTAACAAAATATGGTGTCATGGGTTATCTTTGTGTATTGTTACTATTATTGTTCATCATTATTTTATTGCTTTGTTATGCATAGTTTAAAATAAGTAATAATATCTAGTTGGCGACTAAAGTTTGTAGATTATTGATCCCCCCCCCCCCCAAGTAATCCCTATTTCTAACAATTGGTACCAGAGTCTAGTTACTTTGAAGAATCTTAACAAATTAAGTAAGATCCCTATGCATATGGAACAGTCGATGAAGAACCTTGTAGAAGCTCTTGAACAAATTGATCTCCTTACTAAAGAAAGAGATAAGCTAAAGGATAGATATGAAGACTCCAAAGTATACACTGGTAAGTTAAAAGAAAAGATTGAACATCTAAAATCAAAGCCTGAATCTACTAAATCTAGAACTACTGATGATGGCTATTCAAAGTTGAAGATAGAGTACAAGATCTTGAAGCATGAATTGAAGATGATAAATTTGAAGTGACTTTGAGAAATGATCCTAGAAAAGTTGAATCTGATTTGAAGACTAAAAATGTAGATTTGAGAGCAATTATAGCAAAGAAAACATCTAGGTTTGAAGCATTGAAAGAAGATCATGAAGAACTCCATAAGTACAATACTATTGTGAAAGGTGAATTGACACAATGTAAACAACATCTTGAGAAACTTTACTCTAGTAGAGAAAAACTTGATGATTCTATGTCTATACAAAGACCTTCTTATGAAAAGACTTGGCTTGGTTACCTAATTAACATGTCTACAAAGAAACCTATGATTAGATCATATTCAAAAGAAAAAGAAAAATCCGATGATAAGATTGAATCTAGTCAATCTTCTAAGAAACCAAAGAGTTGAGAAAATCAATGAAGTTGAAATCTTGGATGAACCAAAGAAAATGGAGACTCCCAAGACAACCAGGTATGAATTTAAAGGTAAGTGTTTTTACTTAATGAAATAGGTCATATGAAAATAGATTGTACTAATAAGTCATTTAATCATGTTAAGGACTTTTCTTGTCATAATTGTCATTGTACAGGTCATAATGCAATTTATTTTAGGAAACCTAGTATAATAATGATAGAAGAAATAGTAAAATGTCTATAAATACTAAACTTGTAGATAGAAGAAGATCTAGTGAAAGGACATCAAGAGAGAGAGAGAGAGAGAGAGAGAGAGAGAGAGATCTTATGATGATAGAAGACAGATCGTGTGCTACTGTAACAACTTAGGACACATTGCTCAAAATTTTCATGCACTTGATGATCAATAGAATCCTAGAAGTAGAGCACCTATATGTTAGTTATACAACAACTTCAAACACACACTAAAGTACTGTAGAATGGGTAGAAACTTTGAAGATAGAAGGAACAATGTAAGAAACTTTGGAAATAAAAGGAATAATAGATGGAACCATGAAAGGAACTCTAGATATAACATTGAAGTACAAAGAAAAATTGTGAGTGAACTTCAAGAAGAACTTAATGAAGAATTTGTGAAAGGAAAAAAATTTTGAAAAGAAAAGTTAGATGATGAGACAAGAAGATCGAAGTTAGTTATTGAGTTTGGTTCAATCAAGTTGAATTAAGCTTCTTCACAGCATCAAAATTTGAGAACTTTAGTCAAATACCAAATTAGAGGAAGTGAAGTTGGGAAAAGGTGTATTCAGTCCTGTTTAGATGGTACCTAAGCTTGCTTGTGATTTTGAGCTCATCTAAACAAGTTATGATGAAATTTAGAGTTACTAGTACTACAGTAAAAGTTGATTATGTAAGAAAAGAAGAAAAGTATATTTTTTCATAAAAATTCATGATGCAAAGTTTTAAGCATGTTTTTCATGATAGAAGGAGGCTATAGTAAACCTTGGGTGACATTTGAAGATTGGATAGACAAGTTTGGGTAGTTATTTGATTATAGAACACAAATAATAGCTTTTTAATATTTGTGAAGTATTCAATTAATGCATTTTTCAAGTTGCATGGATAATTGGAGTACATAATTAAATTTTACTTCATTGTGAACACTTTCAAAGTGAAGAGCATCCAGAAGTGATTTGTTAGAGAAATTTCATAGCAAACCTTATTTTTGGAAAGAGGTATTTTATCATTTTTCCACAAAATTTGTTTAGTTAAAGATATCATTGATAAAGATCATGGATAGGTTAGTTATTCACAGTGTTGAGAATGAGGATAGACCTAAGCTCAAGGTAGTTTCCATAAAACCTAGTGATGGAAATCCTAACTCTGCATTGTCTATTAATCCAAACAATGTAGTTTACCTTGAAGATGTAGAAAATTATTTGAATTTTTCAAGTTTCAGTCGATTGGCAACAAATATATAAATAAGGATATGGAACTAGTTTTTAACCACGACATGACTATGAAGCCCATATTTGATCACTTAAAGGAATTTGAACTATTTAAGTATCATTTCTACCATGAGCTAGATACAAATGAATGGACTCAAATCATATTGAGTAGGATAGATAATGGAAAATTGTGGATGCAAGACAATGTAGTAGACATTTATGCTAACCTAATTCATTAGGTAACTTGTCTTACCTAACAAGGTAGTGTACCCATAAATGAAAAGATGATTAAGAAGAAAGTAGAAAGTTACACTAAGGTAGTATACAATGGGAAAGCCATGGTAATTAGCTCCATCAAGTAGGATGATGTGAGATTTCTTAGTAGAATTATTGCTTATTCAATTTGTGCAAGTTCTAAGATAGACGAACTTTTAGCATGATTTATTTATGTAGCTTACAAGATATTTGTTGATAAAGAGAAAGTTAATTTGAGTGAAATAATGAGGATGAAACTCTTGGAAAACCTTGAAAAGATTAAGAGAACAAAGAATGGTGTATTTAGATTACAACCACTGATAAATCACATATTCTTTCATGTGCTGAAGAGATCTCCTTACTTATCAGTAATAGATATAATGAGTAGTGATAGATGCACCATGGAAAAGATTATAGAGGTATGTAGAAGGCACCCTGTAGATAAGGTATTGAATAGTGGTAATTTGATTATGAGAACATTCCAAAATTAGATGAAATAGAGATTTGAGATGTCACTTGCAATTGTGGATAGGTTGAAGGAGGACATATGTATTCTAGTTAATATAGACTATACATACATTCAAGTAGTAGAACCTCAGGAAACATTTTTTATTCCTTTGAGCTCTGAGTTGAGTCATCATGATGTTTCAGTTAGCTATATTGAATTATTGTTGAATTTAGACAAAGATAAAGCTGAGTATAGATTTGGCACGTATGATGAGATTACACAACATGCTCATCAAGCAACCTTGGAGAAAGAATCTCATAAGAAGGTTGAGTCAATCATGAAGAAGGCATTGTCTGATGTTAGAATGACATAAAGTGAATTTGAGGCCATGAGATAGACAATGAAACAAGGTGTATTGAACATCAACCCTTGTAATTTTTAGTTGCTAAGACAACTTTGGGATAGAGCATTCCTTATGTGGTAGTGTTTGATGTTCATCCCAGTTAACACAAGAGAAAATTAGAGAGATTGGTTGAAGCAGTGTCATCAAATACTAAGACAGTGAAATGGGTGGCTATAAGACCTAGCAATAAAGCATTGTTGACAATTGAATCTAGTGATGATGAAGAGGTTGAGGAATAGGAAACCAAGCAAACTGAAAAGGTGACTCCACCTAAAAGAGTAGTAGGAAGATATCAGCAACCATGATAGCCAAAGATTGAGAAGATAAACATAACAATTTCAAATGAGGAAAACTTTGTTTAGATTAACAAGTTTTATGATCTATACAATAATTTTGAGAAAGATCTAATTGATATATTTATTGTGATACATATCATTTCAAATTATCTAAGTATGAAGGATATTAAAGGAATAGTGAACTAGAAAGTCTACAAGAGACTCATAGAAAAGAAGACTCCCGCAAGAGAAGAAGACTTTGAACTTTGGAAGTATATGTTAAGGACAATTTGCAAGACTGATGATGAAGATGAGATTAAGAGAGTGTTGAATAACCTTGCACCATACCTAAGGAATAAGTTGAGGCCATTCTTATTTATGATTGGTGAGAAGGATAAGTTGAGAAAGAAGATTATAGCATCTATCAGCAAGATGTTGTCAAAGTCACAAGTAGCATCTCCTCAAGCTCCTAGAACCTCAAAAATGTCAGTCAGTTCTGACACTATGAAGATTGATCAAACCAATGTTACTCTCAATATTGATGACAATAATATATTTGGTGGTTCTAAACCAAATGTACCAAACACTAAAGATTTTGAAGAAAAGTTGAACCAAATTGAGGAAGAGAAGAGGCTAATAGAAGTTGAAAAGTAGAAGATAGAGGAAGCCAAGCAACAATTGCTTGAGGAACATAGAAAAAGAAAGGAAGATGAAGATAAGAGAAGGATTGCAAAAGAAGTAAAGAAAAAGAAAACAAAGGAGGAAGAAAGGAGAAGATTAGAAGAGAAGAAAGAAAGAGAGGAAAAGGAAAAGAAAGAAGAGGAAGAGAGGAAAGCTAAGGAAGTAGCAAAGAAATAGAAGGAGGATGAGATTAAACTATCTAGCTCATCTACTTTTCTCTCTCTTGCTAGTTTGGCTTCTAATGATGATCATCAGACTAATCTAATTTCATCTTTATCCAAACTTTTATAGAAGAATAAGATAGTTAAGAGTTTGTAGAGATCACTAATGGAAGTAACTGATAGATTGTATAGTACTTTGACAATATAGCATACTAAGTCAGATCTCAAATTGAGAGCATAGATAGTGCTAAAGTCTTTTGATGAAGTGTTTACTAATTTGCTAAATGTTGTAGAGGTGGAGGATCAAATTTAGCACCATTTTCCAAAACATCAAGAATGACTTAATCAATATTGATACATGCATAAAAGAACTTTAGAAATGTCAATAGAAAGGGAAAGCTTTGTATGTTAAGTGTACCTTATCATAAAAACTTGCTAAGAATCTGAACAGTCAGATAGAGGCAAAGATGAATGAGCTAGAAGCTTTATCCAGCTTAATCAAACATGCATCTAGCAAAGTTGATGATATTAATAGTCAAGTTGCCAATGTTCAAAGCATTATCAGAAAATTGGAACTTTGGAAAGAGTATATATTAAGGAGAACATCTAATTTTAGAGAATCCATTGCTATGAAGTTATCATTTGTTGAGAAGCAACTAGAAGAATGTGTCAAGGCCAAGGACACATATACAAACTTTTTGTATTCAGATATCAATGCAGTTGAGATTGCATCATATGCATTATGTGCAATTCTCACATTAGCAAAGTCTACCAAAGAGACATGGAACAAAGTTATGAATAACCTAAAGATTATCTTTGATGATTGTATGAAGATAATATCAACATAAGGGAAGACAACGGTTTTAGTATTTTTGACAGTTTTGGGTTAAATCATGAAATTTTAACCTTTGTCATTGATGTCAAAGGGGGCGAGATTCATGTGAAAATTGTATGCAAGTCATTGCTGGGAAAGATACAAAGAGGAGAGATACATGTGTAAGATGAAGCATATTGTAAGAAGGAGAATATATGTAAAGTTGTAATAGACATAATATTTATTTTGATAGTTAAGTTTTTGTCACTTAGCCAATTTTCCCTATTTTGTTGCCATCAATACCAAAGGGGGAGATTTTTTACATTTGGCTAATAGTGATATGTAATTTTTGTCATTAATGGCAAAACATAATGTACGGGTTGATAGGAAACCTCTAAAATAAAGATACTTAGTTTTTGGCTATCAGAAAATTGTCTAAGTATAAACTTCGGTTTATAGTAGTGTATTGTTTTGCTTATAACATGTTGCAAACATCAAATTATGTAAAGAAGAGTTACATATAGATAGTATACATTTTGGTGATGACATATATAACCTTGGAAGTTTGTACAGACTATACGGAATAGAGTTACTCATGTTTTGATGAAGTAGGACAGCAAAATTGAAGGAAGGAATTGTTTTGATTGCAAAATAATTATTGGTCCAATTAGGGCCAACAATCCTAGATGTTTACTCTAACTTGGAAAAGTGAATTGTGGTCTTAGCTAACCCAACAGTATTTTATCTAAAGGCATGGTATTTATGTAAAGGACTTCTTGTGATAAGGGGGCAATCTTGGTGTATTAGTGCTATCTTGTAAGATTGTGAAGTGAGCATGAATTTTGTGAAAGCGATATATGTGAATTTTTATCTGGTGATTAGAGATCGAGCTGAAGATCAGAGATCAAACTAGGAAATAAAATAATAGTAAATTAGTTTTTTGAGTAGTGTGCTCTTCTTGTAGTTGAAATTACATGTTTAGGCAGTGGGCTCTCCTTGCATACATTATACTACAACTCCTAACCAGGTTGGAATCTCCTAATAGGGATTCAAAGCCTCCTATCAAGGATTCGTTATACTAAATTTTCTTAATGACTCCTAACAAGGTCCATCCTCTAACAAGGAACATATATATCAGTATATTATCTAGTGTGTATCATCCTCGTCAGGGTTTTCCCTTGGCCAATGTTTCCTAGTTAACAAAATATGGTGTCATGAGTTATCTTTGTGTATTGTTACTATTACTATTATTCATTACTTTATTTCTTTGTTATGCATGGTTTAATTAAGTGATAATATCTAGTTGTCAACTAAATTTTGTAGATTACTTATTCACCTTGCTCTTAGTAATCCCTATTTCTAATAGGTATCACCCCCAGTTTACCTCTTAGATAATCATGTGCATCCTTAGGTAAATCCTTTGTGAGTATATCAGCTATCTATTCTTTTGTACTCACATATTCCATTCTCACTTCTTTATCTTGAACCAGCTCTATCAAGTAATGATTCTTGATTGCAATGTGCTTTGTCTTTGTATGCATCATAGGGTTCTTAGATATGTTTATAGCACTTGTATTGTCATTGTAGAGTATCACAAGTTTAGTAATTTCCTCTTTCATTCCTTTAAGAAATTGTTTAATCCATACCATATTTGTACAATTCACTACAATAATCACATATTTAGCTTCAGCAATAGATTGTGATATACAATTTTGTTTCTTTCTAGTCCATGAGACTAATCTATTTTGTAACAAAAATACTTCACCACTTGTATTTTTTCTATAATCAATATTTCAAGCCCAATCAACATCTATACAAGCTCTGAATTCAAACTTATCATTTATCTTTTAGTATAGACCATAGTTTTATGTTCCTTTTAGATATCTCATAATTATTTTGACAACCATTTATCAAATGATTCTCCTTAGGATTTGCAAAGAATGTTGCAATAATCCCAATAGCTAATGTAATTTCAGGTCTACTATGAACTACATATTGCAATTTTCCAATCATAGACCTATACAATGTTTGATTTACTTTAGAAGAATCATCATTCTTAGATAATTTATATTCTGTCACCATAGGAGTACTAATAAGTTTTGAATCCTCCATACCAAAAATTTTCAACATTTTCTTTACATACTTGGAATGAGTGATGTAAATACCATAGATCATCTAATACACTTGCAATCCAACAAAGAATTTTATCCCACCAAACATAGACATTTCAAACTCTTTCTTCATTTCATAGAAAATATCTTACACAATGCATTTGTCCTCCAAATATGGTATCATCAAAAAATATTTCAGCTAGTAAAATCCCTTTACCTATTTCTATCTTCAAGTATAGATTGTTGTTATCATCACACTTGTCAAAACTAATCTTCACAAGATAGTTGTAAAGCCTCTCATACCATGCTCTTGGAACTTGTTTGAAACCATATAAAGAATTGTGTAATTTGCATACCATATTCTTATCTTTTGGATCAAAAAATCCTTCTGGTTGTTCAATGTAAACCTCCTCTTCAAGTATACCATTCAAAAAAAATTATTTTACATCCATTTGATCAACATTGAAACCTTTGTATGCAAAGTAAGAAAGTAGGGCTCTTACTCCTTCCAATCTTGTAGCTGGGGAAAATGTCTCTCCATAGTCAATTCCATCTTCTTGTGCATATCCCTTGCAAACTAATCTTTCCTTATTCCTTGTAACTTCACCATTCTCATCTAGTATGTTTCTATATACCCACTTGGTTCCAATCATATTCTCTTTCTCTAGTCTATGTACTAGAGTCCATTTTTTGTTATTCTCAATCTAATCATTCTCTTCTTTAATAACTTTACTCTAGCATCATTCTCCAATGCATCCTTCACTAACTTAGTCTCATGCATGCTTAAAAAACATGTATCACTTATTAACCTATATCTTGTAATAGGTCTATCTTCTTTATCTCCAATAATTTGTTCAGTAGGGTGATGTCTTTTGACATACTTTGGTAATCTTAGTTATTCTCGTCTTTCTACAATGGGTCTATCAACTTCATAGTCACTTTGCACTTCTCTATGAGGTAACTTAGCATTCTTTTTATGTACACTAATCTCAGTTTCATAATGTACCTTAGCCTTTGAATGTAACTCAGCCCTTGAATGCAACTCAACATTCATTGTATGTGACTCGACAGTCACTGATACTTATTGCTATTGATTTCTAACTTGGTTCTCAGCTTCATCATCATTCATGTCTTCATAGTAGTACACAAAGGTTTTTTAGTCTTCAAGTTCCTTCTTAGGTTCAACTTCATGTACCTTTGTATATTCATAAAAACTTATATTTGTACTTTCCACAACTTTTTTATTATTAGTATTTAAACACTTATAAGTTTTACTTCTTGTGGAATAGCCTAGGAATATACCTTCATCACTTTTAGCATCAAATTTTTCATTTCTATTATCCTTAAGAATTTAAAACTTGCTGCCAAATACCTTAAAATATTATACATTGGGTGAGTATCCATACTATAGCTAAAAAGGTGTGGAATTTTCACCCTTCTTGACTTTTACTCTATTCGAGGTATAGATAGTTATACTGATAACTTCTCTCCAATATTTCAAAGAAACATTCTTCTTCGTCATTAGTGTTCTAGCATAGTCCATTAAAGATTTGTTCCTCCTTTCAGCAATCTCATTTTGTGGGGGAGGTCGTAGGTGCAAAAGTCTATCTCTTGATTCCCCTACCATTATAGAATATCAAAAACTCATTTGATGTAAATTTTCCACCTCTATTAGATCTCAAACATTTAAATCTCTTGCCAGTTTCCTTTTCAACAAATATCACTTAAACATTTGAAATGCATCAAATTTTTGTTTCAAAAACACAACTATCATTGTCCTAGAATAATCATTGACAAATAGGATAATGTACTTATCACCTTTGAAGGTTTTCACATTAATTGGTCCACATAAATCATTATGAACTAACTCCATAATTTCTTTTGAGGAGTGCGTCTTACTTTTAAAACTAGATTTTTTTTTTTTCCTAACTATCATTGTTTGCAAATCACACTATCAAGTTTCTTCAATTTTGGAAAATCTCTAACTCTCTTCATCTTATTGATATTGATAAAATTATCAAAATTTACAACACATATTCTTTTGTGCCATAGCCACATCTCATCAAATTGTACCACAAGAAAAGTAGCATCATTCATGTTAAGATAAAATAGATCACCTCTACTTTGATCACCATTTCTAATTAGTTCTCCATCAACATCATAGATCTTAACCTTTTTGTTTCTAAATTTAACCTTAAATCATGAAATATTCAATTGTGACACACTCAACATATTATATTTAAGTCCTTCTACATAGTAAGCAATGTCACACATGATCTTGTTTGTCAATCTTATTCACCCTTTTCGTTTGATCAGATATGGTGCATCACTATTGAATCTAACACTATTTCCATGATAATGTAGAAGGTAATTGAACTTACTCTTTTCTTCAATCATGTGATTAGAGAAACCACTATCAATGATCCATCTATCACTCTTTTTCACATAAGACACCAATGCAATTTTCTCATCTTCATTAGAATCATCTTTCATTGCAACATAGACAACTTCATCATCATGATCATCATATTCTTCATTTGATTCCTCATCTGCAATGTAGTAGGCTTTCTTTTGTTTGTCCTTATAGTCTTTTCTACTCTCATCTCTTTTACCTCTATTTTTGTCTCCACTTTTATTGTTATTCTTCTCTAGACACCTTGCAACAATATGACCAACCTCATTACAATTGAAACATATGTTAGTGTAGTTTTTTATTTCCTAGTAGGTTATTTATTTTTCCTATATTGCTAGGTTTTTCCTACACTTTTAATAAGCTGGCTTATGTTAATAAAGCATGTCTTATATGTGAATGGTTATGAGGTGTCACCTTCCTACAAGTGAGCCTCCATTACCTATCTTGGGAAGATAATTTTCTATCTTTAGTCTGATAGATGGTTGCTCCTCATTGGTTGGTGTTGCCACCTCCTCCCTCTTCCTAACCTATATAAGCATGCTACCTAGCTTGTATTTGCATCTCTTGTTTTTGCATCCTCTTAATTCTATTTTGCTTCTAGCATTTGCATTACTCTCTTGGAGACTAACTCTATGTTGCTATTTTGATTTTGTATCATTTGCATTCATAGTTTAGATATTTATTCTTTGCACTAATTTTTTGGGTTATTAATCTTTTCATATTCTAACATGGTATCAGAGCTTTTCTACGTGTAAGAGTAGATTTTAGTTTTCTTATTTGAGAGATTCAAGGGGGGTTGGTAAATCTTATTGTAAGTTTTTGAAAAACCCAGTATGTTCTTCTCTCGCATCTTCAAATGATCTTGAGAATCAAAAAAGTTTGACAAAAACATTTTTTTATCTCTGAGTTACTGCAGCATTTCTGGTAATACTAGTAATATTTCTGGTTGTTCCAACACATCCAGCAAGCTTGAGAAAGTTAGATTTGGCTTTCATTTAATCGAGATCAGAGATCATTATACAAGCTGCAAAATTTGGGTTTCAATCTCAAATCTGACAACCAACTTGCATATTGGGTGTTTTCTATCAATATTGTAGGTTCCAACATGCCATTTATTGGCTTAGGTAGTTGATTCAATCTTTTCATGATGTCTTTTGGTTGTTGGGATCATTTTTTGGTTGTTAGGGCCATTTTTCGTTGTTAAAGGCATTTGATTTACACTATAGCTAAATCTTCTGTATATCAACAACAAAATTGTTTTCTGGATTTTGTTTGCAGCCCTGAAAAACCATTTGGGTATCTTTTAGATTTTGCATACAATCTATATATTTTGTATAATAGATCGTAGAAAGCTACAGCCATACCCCTCTCCATTGGTAGTCATAGATTTGAACGCAGTTTTCAAATGTCTTGTTCTTTCTCATACAGACTCCAATTTTGATGATTCTTGTTATGAATTTGCCTATTATTTTGTGCTCTATCCACTAGTGGAGTTGTCTTTTGACTTTTATGCATGATTTTTTCAAAAATTGTAGATTCTTGGTCGTGACTATGCACAGTTCTCATTTTGGAAACTTCAAAAGATCATAACTTTCTCATACAACCTCATATTGAGGTGATTCTTTTTTTAAAAGTGCATGATTTTTTGAATAGATCGCAGTGGTGCTCTTTTTTTGCTTGATTATTGTGCCTAAGTTTCACTTTCAGCATATGCTCTTCATGAGGGATTTAAATCAAGACCGCTAAGTATTTTTTTCTAGTGGTAGTTGTAAACACACTAAAATAAAGTGGCAAATCATATTTCTTTAGGGGGGGTTCTTTGATTGAGTAAAAAGTGGGGCATTTTCCTAGCTAGGTTCTCTTCTTTTTAGCATTTCTTCTCTACGTTTCTTCATCATGGATTAAAAAAATATGCCCATCTTAACTCCATACAATTACTTTGAGTGGAAATCACACATGAAAATTCACTTAAGGAAAGATGGATTAAATAGGATAACTATGGGACTTGAAACTAAACCTAGTAAAGATGAAGATAAGCTTAAGTGGTTTAACAAATGTGATGAGGCATATGGAACATTGTGTTTGTCTGTTTCTCCTAACTTGCTATTTCACATAGAGTCTTTGGATGCACCAAATGAAATATGGACAAAGCTGGAAACACTATTTGGCACACAAGATTTAATGAGGGGCCATATGTTGGAAAATGAACTAATTAGTTTAAGTCTAGGCAATTTCAACACAATCTAGGATTTCTTCACCAAATTGAAATCACTAAGGCTATAGTTAAAATAATGTGGAATTGAAAAGAAAGATGAACAACTAATTCTTAGTATTCTCTCTAAGCTAAGTTCAGAATATTCTGCGTTTGTCTCTACCTTCTATGCTACTAAGTATGCACTTGGTACTCAATTCACCATGCCATCTTTAGATGGCTTTGCTATTAATCTCACTCAAGAACATGATAGGCTAATCCAGATGGGCACTCTTATGTCCTCTAAGTCACATGTCTTGGCTGCTAACCAAAGAACAAAAGAACAAAAAGGACAAAGTAGTAACAACAATAGTAAGGATAAGAAACAAAATAATAGTAAGGAAAAGAAGGATCAGATACTAGTTGCTTCAAAAGCAACTATTGATACCCCATCCTCCAAGGGTGATAAGCCTAAGAAAGAAAAGGTCAAATGTGCCTATTGTAAAAGATTTGGTCATGATGAACATATATGTTTGAAGAAAAAAATTGATCACTTGACATACATTCTTGAGAAGAATAATATTAGTGTTCTTGAGTCTATCAAACAAAGTTCTAATGAAGGGTCTAACAAGGCAAAATAAAATAGCAAGGGGAAAGGAAAGGGCAAGGCTCTTGTTGCAGTTGCTTCCTCACCATCCACTTGGGTTCTTAATTTAGGTGCTTTGCACCACATGGCTTCATCTAAGGAAGAACTTGCATTCTTTTGAGCCATGTACTATGCGTTCTATTTTGATGGCTGATAACACTCTTTTTGAGGTGTGTGGGAGAGGGTATGTTGATGTGGGGGATGGCATATTCCATGATGTTCTTTGTGTACCCTCATTATAAACTAATCTCCTATCAATATACTAGATCACTCACACAAGTTCAAGCAAGCGGGTTGAGTTCACTCCTGATTTTGTGGAGATACGTGAATTGAACAGTGGTTCTATAGTTGCATTTGGGAGAGTAGATCATTAGTCACAACTCTATCTATTTTCTCACTTTGTTCCTAATCCACCTTCCTCTATTTTTCTCACTCACTCTAATAATGTGAGTAAATTATGGCATGGTCAATTTGGCCATCTTAACTTCCACTATTTGCATCAACTCAACTAGCAAAGCATGGTCAGAAGATTTCCTCCAGTTCAGTTCTCAAGTGGTGTTTGCCAAGGTTGCATTCTTGGTAAGCATCCTAAGGAAAATTTTGACAAAAGTAAGACATGGAGAGCTTCATAGATACTAGAGTTAGTTCATAGTGATTTGGGGTGTCCATTTCAACATCCTTCCTTTAGAAGGGCTTGATATGTCCTCACATTCATTGATGACCTTTCTTGATATACTAGGGTGTACTTTCTCAAACAAAATTCAGAGGTATTTGATCATTTTTAGTACTTCAAAAATTTTGTAGAAAAGCAATCTAGGAAATCCATCAAAGTTTTGTGCACAAACAATGGTGGTGAGTATGTTAACCATTAGTTTGAAAGATTTTGCACTTTAGAGGGGATTGATTTATAGCATTCAGTTCCATACAATCCTTAGTAGAATGGTATTGTAGAATGGAAGAATAGATCCTTGGAGGAAATGGAAAACTGTATGATTCACTCTAGATCTCTTCCACCATAGTATTGGGTAGAGGCCATTAACTGTGCTTTTTATATTTAGAACCATGTTCCTCATTGAGCCTTGAAGGGAGTTACTCCTTTTGAAGCTTGGAGTGGTCAAAAAATAATCAGTTAAGCACTTTCAAGTTTTTGGCTCCCTTGCATGGGCTAACATTCCTGCAAAGAAATGTAAAGCCTTGGATCCGCAAAGAAGACCTTGCATATTTGTAGGTTATCCTGATGGTGTGAAGGTTTATCAGTTGCTCCACCCTACTACATATGAGTTATTCATTGAGAGGAGTGTTTAGTTTGAGGAGGAATCTTCAAGCTCACTTTATATCACTTCTCCAACTCCTTCTACTTTGACATTGGAGTCACTTGGAATACATGACAAATCTTCTGATGAGTGAGACTCACCTGAACAGTCTTCTACCTCTACTTCTAATGTAGAGTGATTTAGAGAACTCACCTCCTTCCTCTCCTAGTCATCATTTAGAGGTTAATGATTCCCCTCCAGATTCTCCATCTTTCAATCCACTTTGGGCTAGATAGACCTTGCAGTCCGCACATGATTAGGTTGGGGATCCATCAGACACTAGGCAAACTCATTCATAATTCTAGGATGCTCCACATGTCTTCATTGCTACTACCTTAGATCCACAGTCCTTTCATGAGGTTTTTGGTATTCTTGAGTGGGATACAGCTATGTAGGAAGAGTATAGTTCCTTGATGAGGAACCACACTTGGGATCTTGTCCCTCTTCCTAAGGGAAGAAAACTTATTTGATGTAAGTGGATCTATCAAACAAAATTTGCAGCAGATGGGTTAGTTCACAAACACAAGGCTTGCTTGGTTGCCAAAGGATTCTCCCAAGTTCCTGGGATTGACTACTCTGAGACTTTTGCACTAGTTTCCTGAATGAATTCCATTCAAATTGTTCTTGCCATTGCTATAGCTAATCATTGGGAAGTACATTAGATGGATGTGAAGAGTACTTTTCTTCACAATGACCTTCATGAGGAGATCTACATGGAGAAACAACAAGGATTCCTTCAGGATTCTTCACTTGTGCTCCATCTTTGGAAGTCTATCTATGGCCTCAAATAGGCTCCTTAGGCCTCTGGTATGCCAAGATGGACTCTTCCTTCTATCAATTGGGTTCACTCGATGCCATTCTAATCCTAATGTCTACATTTTGCAACAAGGTGATTCACTTCTATTTTTGGTTTTTATGTTGATAACTTGTTGATCATAGGAAGTTCTTCATCCACCATTAAGGCTATCAAAGTGGTCCTTCAAGATAGTCTTTTGATGACTGACTTGGGCTTGTTGCATTACTTTCTTGGGATTGAGATCTATCAGTCTCCTTTCGAGATCACCATCACACAGTCCAAGTATGCTATAGATTTACTCTCAATGTTTCATATGGTTGTAAGCATGCTCTGAATCCCTTCCTTTATGGAGTCAAACTTGATGCTCAATGTTCTTTTCTACTTGTTGATGGCACTTTGTACCACCAACTTGTTGGGAGTCTCATTTATGTGACTCATATGAGACCTGACATTTCATATTATGTAGGCATGGTCTCTTGATTCATGTAGGAGCCCCATGAGCTGCATTGGAAATTAGCTAAGAGGATCCTTCACTACATTCAAGGTTCTCACAGTTATGTGATTCACTACGCAGCATGTATTGAGCTTGATTTGGTGGGCTACACAAAGTTAGATTGGGCAGGTGATTCTCAGGATTGCAAGTCTACTTTAGGGTACACCTTCTCACTTAGTTTAGGTCCTATTGTTTGGTCGAGCAAAAAGTAGTCTACTATTGCTCTATCTTCTACTAAGGTTAAGTATTCAAGGGCTATAAATGCTGCCACTAAGGCCATTTTGCTTCAACATCTTCTCACTGAGTTTGGTATCCAAATTAGATGGCCACCAGTCATATTTTGTGACAACTAGAGTGCCATTTAGATCTCACATAATCTAGTTCATCATCAAAGGACCAAACATATAGAGGTCCACATGCACTACATCTAGGAGCTCATCCATGGTCACATCGTTGAACTTCACTATTGTCCAACTTCCAAGTAGGTTTTTGATATCTTCACCAAACCCTTCATTGAGATCAAGTTCCTTCATTTGTGAGCTTTTTTGGGGGTGTGGAATGCTTCATCTTTTGGGGGGACCTCTTCCTCTCACTTGAAGCCCTAACTTTGTTTTGGGGGGTCTCTTTTCTCTCTCTTTTGGGGAATCTTATGTACATGGGTACCTCATCAGGATTGACTTTTTGGGACCCATTTCTAAATCCACCTAAGCTTCACTTATGGGGGGTGTTAGTGTAGTTTTTTGTTTCCTAGTAGGTTATTTATTTTTCCTATATTGCTAGGTTTTTCCTACACTTTTAATAATCTTGCTTAGGTTAATAAAGCATGTCTTATTAGGTGAATGGTTGCAAGGTGTCACCTTCCTACATGTGAGCATCCATTAGCTATTTTGGGAATATAATTTTTTATCTTTAGTCTGATAGATGGTTGCTCCTCAATGGTTGGTGTTGCCACCTCCTCCCTCTTCCTAGCCTATATAAGCATGCTACTTGGCTCGTATTTGTATCTCTTGTTTTTGCATCCTCTTAGTGCTATTTTGCTTCTAGCATTTGCATTACTCTCTTGGAGACTAACTCTATGTTTCTATTTTGATTTTGTATCATTTGCATTCATAGTTTAGATATTTATTCTTTGCACCAGTTTTCTGGGTTATTAGTCTTTTTAGATCCTAACAACATATGATATGTAATTTACCTTTGTATTTCCCTTTGCCTCTGTGGAATAACCTAGCCAAAAAGGCTTCAATTTATTCTACACCTTCTTCATTTGTATCACTATCACAAGAAACATGTTTGACCATTTTCCTCTTCTTATCTTTAGGTTCTTTCAGTGTTAGTTTAGCTTTCAAAGTAGATTCAACATTCTTAGTTTTGAAATTATCAAAATTAGAAAGTTCAAATGTATTGAGTCTACCCATCAGCCCTTCAAGGTTTAGATTACTACTAGGAACACACCTTAGTTTTTGTATGGTAGAGACTCTAATAGCATAAATAGATAGTAGGGCTCTCAATACTTTTTTTATCACATTCGCATCTTCAATATCACCATTTTCTCTTCTAATAGCATTCACAACCTCTTTGATTCATATACAATACTAAACTATAGTCTCACCTTCTTACATTCTCATGTCATCAAAATTTCCTCTTAGACTTTCAGATTTGGCTCTCAAAACATTATTTTCTCTTCCATAGATATTTTTTATAGCATCCCACATCTTCTTAGTCATATTTCAACCCTTAATATCATTGAACTCTGAGTATCTTAGGACAAATGTAATCTCCAATATTGCATAATTGTTTTTTTCTTTTTCTTTTTTAGATCATCATCAATAGGCACTCTAGTATGATCAACATGCTAAGTGGTAATGTTATATTATGGATAGTCTCCAAGTCCTCCTAGATGTAGCTTCATCAAAAAAATTCATGCTAGAAAGTTTTCCTTATTAATCTTGGGTACCTCCCTTTTGGACCTCTTTATATTTGGCTTTTAGTACCTTCAAACTATTTCCTTACAAGCACCAGTAGCTCTGATACCAATTGTTGGATTTCTTGAGAATAACTAAGAGGGGGGTGAATTAATTATCCAGGTTCATATGTACAATTAAAACTTTTCAACACTTAACAAATTCATATCCATATGTCCTTATCATGTAACCATCCAATAATTCCATAACTTAGTAGGTCACTATCGAGGTCAAAATAACTTTGTAGAAATATAAACTATAACCACCATAAAATAAATCACACATTTTTACACAAAGATTTTATGTGGAAACCCAATTTGGAAAAAACCACTAGTAACATGCTACAAATTTTTATTCTTCTGAAGTGATTCCTAGTTAAAGGCCAACCCTATTAAGTCTTTTTAAAGGACTTTAGAAAATTTCATTAGAATATCACTGGATTAAAGGATTTACAAATGATTGTTAGTTCAACCTTAATCTAGAGGATTTATCTAGACTGATATAATTGTTAGAAAGTAACAATAGAACTTGATTTATAATAAATCACAACTCACTTGTAGAGAATAGATCTCTAGTTTAGTTATCCATTTTTTTTGGCATTCATACTCTTCATCTTCGACAACTTGTTCACTTTTCAAGCATTCATCCTCTTAAACCTTCTTGCATTGTGTACCAATTGCTGACTCTTCTACTTGGCCATCATATGAAGCAACAACCTAGACTCCTTGTCTTCCTTAGGTTTTGATACATGACAATAGTTTCTTATGTCCTTGTATCCCCTTATAAAGAGAATTTGGGTCTTTTAAAGCTCAATCACAATCATCCATTTTATGGTTACATAAGATTGAATGTATCTATTCACTTTTCCATCTTAGTCCCTCTAGAAACTTCTTCCATAAACCTCCTTAGATTCACTTCAAAATGGTTTATATTAAATTACGTTCCTCCAAATCATCATACTTATCATCTACACATTTCACAAAATTTAATAAATCAAGATATTCAAATTAGATTCATCCAATTTTCCTTTTAACACTTTTTGTTGTCACTTGGCATCTATACTGTTCACTTGGAAATAATAGTCTTCTGATGCTTGGCCAATACTAGGTCACTCAACGTCAACTATATCTTCTCCACTTAGTCAACATTGTTATTTCTTGACACTTAGCCCTCACTATATTTTCCAAATGCTCAATACCCATTGAATTTTGCTTGACCTAAACTAAGTTTTCTCATCTTACATTGTTTGCTCGACTAGGCTTGGCAGACAACTTTTATACAAACACTTCTTCTTTCCATATCTTAAGTAACCACTTACTCTATCTTTAACTAGATCAAAAATACATCATATCATCCATGTCTTACTTGGTCTTAGTGCTCATTTTATACACCAAATTACTCAACCTTTCTCTAGGTACTCTTGCTATCATTTTTGTTCCAATCCTCTTCATCAATCAAACAAATGATAGCATTCAGAAAGAAAATGAATTGTCTCACCAACAAGTAGAAAGTTTGACATAATTGAAAAAATAATTGTTGTACCACAATATTTCCACACTTCAAAAAATCTCTATTCAACAAAATATTGGTAATGCAAAAGCCCTCCAAGGTGAAGGTAAAATTGTTGTGGGGAGGACACACACAATATATTTACTACTACAACAATAAATTTTACCTTTTAGGAATATTTTTTTTATCACTTCTTATGGTCTACCCCATGAGGGATTGGCCCTATTAATATTTTACATGAATTATTTAGTGTACCTTGATTAAAGGATTTTAACTACACAATTAAGTGAGTACTCTATTTGGAGATTTACATAGGCTTGTTAGGACCACTTTGTTAAGACATTTACCCTAAAACACATGTTAAATTATATTAGTAACTTGATCTTTGAGTCTACACTTTGAATGATAATTATAGATCTTCTCTTTGCAATCTAATATTACCTCTCTATATTAAATCTTCAATGGATGCTCTTGCTAGAAATCTTAATGGGAAACAAGATATTGAGAGGGAGGGGGTTTGAATTAGGATCTATAATATTTTTCCTTGATAAAACAATTCACAATCAATCCATCCCATATCTCAAATCTTATACCATATAAAAATAAGTTCATGTAACGTTGAAATGAAATCTATCTTAGTATCATATCCATGAAAATCCTAAACATATAATACAATAATTTTGGTTACCCAGAAATACTCCAATATGAAGGTAAAACTAGGGTGGGGATAAAACTCACAAATCTTCACTGTTGCAACAACAAAGTTAACCTATTAGGGTTAAAATTTTAATCATATTAGATGATCTCTCCTATGAGGGATCTAATATATTAAAATAGTTTAAGACTATTATGTCTTAGTCTATTAAAGGAACTTACACTAAAGTAATTACTGTGTTAAGAGATTTGAAATAGGTTTATTAGAAGCACTCTGTTAAGAGATTTTACCTGCCTCAATCTATTAAAACTAATTCAATATCTAACAATTTTTTTTTCTCTAATATCTTATTATGATTCTCCTCTCTTAAAAATCTCAGTGTGATCTCCTTATCTCATATCTTTGTTTTGTCATTCCCTTCTCTAGTTGTAATTTTTGAACTCCTTCAAGACTTAGCCTTCCTTCATCTTATACTTATGTTTTTTGCTCCTTCACTTCACTTCTATTCACATACACATTGATCTTCTTCAATTCTAGGGTAGGAATCCTTCTTAAATAGGTAAACCTAGAAAGTTCTATATTAGAATCAATGATCCATATTTGATCTTTTTTTCATTTTCCATTCCTATTTTCTGGTTGGATAATTTGATAGTACCCACTTTTTAGATCTATCTTTGTGAATTAAATAGCTCCACTCAAATAGTCCATAATATCATCCATGCTTGGCAAAGGAAATTTTTGCTTTATTTTGATCTTGTTGATAGCTTGTAAATCTATGCACATCCTCCATTCTCAATTATTCTTTGGTGTTAATACTACTAATATAGTACATCTCTCAAATCAACCCCTTCTCCAATGCCTCATGCATTTTTTTGTTCAACTCTTCACATTCTCATGTTGTCATTATGTTTGCCACCTTATTTTGAAAACTAGCTCTAGAATCAAATCCATCCAGTGATTGATCTTTCTCACTATAGGTAATCCATTAGGTACATTATTTGATATAATATTAGGAAACTCTCTTGATAAATCTACAACTTTTGTAGGTATCTCATCTACTTCTTTACCATCTTTTGGAATTACAAATAAATACACATGCTCATGGTTTGTACCTTGGCAAAACTACTTCCCATTAACAAAACATATTTTGGCAGCACTGCATAACTTTCCTTCTTTCTCCTTCAATGTCTTCAACTTATGTTTCAGTCCATCCTTTTTCAGAGTGTAGGTATTTTCTCAACCATCATGTACAATATGCCTATCAAACTACCATGGTCTACCCAGAAATATATGACATATGCCCTAGGTAGGATATATCAAAACACCTCATCCTAGTAACTTCCAATCTTGAACTTCGCTAACCATTTCTCACTAACCATGACCTTGTGGTCATCTTACACTAAAGCAATATGGTATGGATGTGGGTGTTTTTGCCTCTTCAACTTCAACTTTATGACTATCTTATTTGATACTAGATTGTTAATACTTTGACCATTAATGATCTCATCACAATAGTTATCTCCACATTTGTACTTGGTGCAAACCAAGCTCCTCCTTTGATCAGGTTCATTCTCATCACTTAGTAGGACTCTTTTTGACTTCTCCTCTTTTAGAATATTTAGAATATGATGATCTAGCATCTTCATCAATATGTACAACTCTATCTTGGCCTTTTGTTCTTTGATATATCCTTCCTTGGTGCTGGAAACATTCAAATTCTCTATGCCCATCTTCTCCATAGTGAAAACATTTTCCATGAAAATCCCGTCTTCCAAATCCTTTCTATTTTCCTCTCTGATCTCTATTGTTCTAATCATGCAAATGATGGGAATTTTTTCCCCTCTAGTTCTGATTTCTACTACTCACCTCATCCTCATTCTTTTGATTTTCATTTTGTCCTCCTTAAGGCTACCCACAGGATCTTCCACTATGACCTTTTCCACTATTCTTTTTTTCAAACCTTTTTCTCATCTTCTCCTCAACTCTAAGGAAAATTTGGTAGACCTACACAATAAATGTCATTCAAACAAGGCTCAGTTCCTCCTAAATTCTTGGCCTTAACCCATAGAGATAATGGGTAACTTTCTCCTTGTCAGATTTCTCATGACCTATTCTTATGAGAACTTAGTAAAACTCATTGATATACTCTTGAAGAAACTTTCCCACTTACATCAACCCTTGCATCTTCTTTAGCAAATCAAGCTCATAATCCATGGGAATAAAATTTCACTATAGTTTAGCTTCCTATTGATTCCATCTAGTGTTTTCATCTTTCCATCTTCTATTTCATTCCAATTGGATCTCCTTACACTAGATCCTTGCATGTCTACTAAATTTTTCCTTAGCAAACTTGACCCTATCATGATCCTCAATATCTTCTTATTAAAACTACTCTTCCAATTTATTGATCTAATTAATCAATTCTTCTGGATTAAAGTTTCCCAAAAATGTGGAATTATAAAAATTAGGTCTATTTCCAATCTTATAAATGACCTTCAAAATTTCCTCCTCATCTGGATTCAAAACTTCATCTTCTACTAGTTGATCAATATTTCCTTATTCTTCCCTTTCATCCTCACTTTTGTCACCACCTATGGCAATATTCATTCCTTTATACATTTTTTCTTGCAATGGTTGTAGTTGTGTCTAGAGGGCTTTGAAACCCTTGGGTGTTACACCTAAAACTCTCCCACCACGCTCTCCTAGTGAAGGCATTTTTGCACTTTCGTTGAAACCCTAGTGTAAACTACCTCACAATTGGTAATCTATCTACTTGCTTAGCCCAAACCACAATCCCAATGTGAATTTTTTCACAGTCAACGATCTATCCACACAATCAAAAACTCTAACTCTAATACCAATTGATGAAGGGTGATCTCCTTAATATCTTAAACACATAAAAATAGCAAAGGAGTAACAACAATTTGTGAGAAAAAAATATGTTTCTTATTATCACCAGAAATTTAAAATTAAAGAATTTAAAATTATAATATGCTAATCCACATGGGTGCCTTCATTATAGTAATCTACAAGACAAAGAAGAATACTATCACCCAAAGTTGTCCTAGATCTAATCTATGGGCATTTCTTAAATAAGAAATTCTATGTCGCACGAGAAGGTTCTAGACACTCAAACTTAATACCTAAGGCTAATAGACCCTAACAATACATATACAGTTAGCCAAATTCATTTTTGAGATTTATTTTGGAAGTTTAGGTCAGCCCAACTTTGGAAGGCCATAACTCTCAAATTGTATCTTTGATTGGCTATTAAAGCACCTTTTGGAAACCTTATCTTCTAATCTACATGATAGGATTCACTCAAGCACCCATCCATTAAGTTTTTAGGCCTCATATAGGCACATTCAGGCCTTTAAAAATGAGCCTAAAGTTTATATAGAAAAATTAAAAACCAAAAACTCTATAATAAATCTTTGAATGCTCATGATATGGCACTGAGCTTCAATTGGTATGTTGATTTATCTAAGATGAACATCTACCTCTAAAATTAGGACATTATGAGATAGTATGACTGACTTACTAAGTACAAAGCCTCTATAGAGAAGAACTCTACATTAAGACAACCCTTATTCAAACAACCAAAATCAAATATTTTTGGTTGATGCAAGATTTTTCTTACAACTAGGATGCCCCTACATCATATAGATGTATTTCATTAAACATCTTTCAGGTCTTCTTCAGTCACCAAATTCTAATCTTGTGGGGATGAATTTAAGGAATGTCCTCAATTGTTACAACATCTTTTTGTTCACACCCTTCTACCAATTCTTTGATTTACTCTACAAGTTTTGCAACTTCTACTATTTCATCCTCTTCTTCCTTAACTTCCCCACATATTTCTTCTACTTCCTCATCTTCTCTATTAGTCAACAAAACAAAAAACTCAAATGATTCCTTCCATATACTTATGCTCTCTTTCTCAACTTCATGAGCTTTATTCACCATAATTTTATAATCTCTCTCCTTAGGAATAAATTGATTCACAAAATATTTTAGGGCTATACAGACATATATGTCTTCCCTAGATCTAGCAGTGTTTGTGCTAGCATAGTCTCCCTAATCTATCTTTCAGTGGATAATGGCCACTTCCACTTAGTATCAACTTTATTATACAATTTTTTAGGAATTCCTTGTCCTACCTCTATAGTTGTAGATTTAAACTATATAATCATATCTATCATATCTTTTTCAAGCTTTTCTTGGTCTTTTTTACTTAAAGAATCAAAATTAATGTCTTTTAATCCTATCAAATTCACTAATTCACTAATCTATTGACATACCTTGTCCATAGTCCTTGGAGGTGGTCTCAACATAATCTAAAGTTTTCTTAGATCATCAAAATTTGTTTCTTTATCATCTTGTTCCTCCTATATTATAATTAGTTTTCTTTTCAACCTCTTAGGTAGGTTTTCCTTTGGTGAATTGGTTTTTTTAATCTTTTTTGGACTTTCTTTTGGTTCACAAGCCAGGAGATAATTTTTCTTGTATCTTTTTAGTATTCTACTTTTTGGCCCTTGTTGTGTGAAAACCTTCTACATGCTTTTCTTGAGATCTTCATTAACCTTTGGATCAACAATTAGTATTTCTTGTCCTTTTTTTCCTTGGGCTCGACAACAAATAGATCTTTTCTTTTTTATTCCTTCACTTCAACTGCATATTTAAATCCTTCCCCTTCATCAAATTTTCTCTCAAGACCTTTGATTGTCTTCATTATTTTCTTATCTTTCTTTGGCTCACTTATCTCTATATTCATTTGATTGTTTACTATGTCATATGTGCCTAATGGCTCAATATTCACATTAATATCCTCATACAATTTCTCATTTTATTCTTGAATTCCTCAAAATAGTTATTCATAATTGCCTCAAAATTTTCTCCCAGTTGACTTATCAAGTTGTTTATTTTCTCTATAGATGGCCTACTGCTATCACATGCTATTGTGCCAACGGTAGGAAATGAATTTTTTACATAGAAAAATATACAAGACAATAGAGAGCCAAAACTATATGATGTATTCTTCTCTTTCCTTATAGCTTCATATTCTTTGTCAATTGGTGTAGTTGGAGCTTATCAAGATCGTAACTATGATCCTTTTTAACAATTTTGTAACCTAGGTTGACTACTTTGCATGGACCACTATTTAGTCAGCTTGACTGATAAAACTTATGTGAAATCACTCATACTATAAATTCAAAAATAGAGCTATCAATCCCATCAATTGACATACCTCAACCATTCCATTTAGCTTTATTCAATTTCTAAACTTCATTTCTTATTGCATGCATCTCATTTTCTTTGGCGTATCTAGGTTAGTGTATCCTATTACTTAGTATATGATGGCCTTGTTGATCTTAATTGGCTTGCCTTCTGACCATACCTTTGTATCATGAATATGGCTCAACACAATAGTTATCCTTTTTTTTTAAAGACTTTTAGGAAACCTAGAGTATGGGTAAGATCTTTTTCAAAAAAAACATTATACTCCTTTAATAATCCATTATCAAACAACTACTCATGAGTTGTTTTCATCTCAAATCTTTGGCATCCCCAATTTTTCTCATATAACAAGTTCATACATCCTGAATTGTTAGAAACTTTAGTGGAATTGATGACAAAGAATCAATTTCATCTTTTACTACTTGAAAATTTGAATAATTCCTATAACTAGGTTGGCAACACTAATTGTTCCTCACAATTTGTGCATTTCTCTCCTTTAACATTTCACTCGTCGTAGGATATGATGTAATTTAAAATGGGGATTTCAAAAAAAAAAATTCTTTGAAAACCTCATAAAACAACTATCTCGATAATAAAATTTTTACTTACTGAATCTTATCAAATTTCCAATGGCGCATCATGATTCACTCACTTTATTGCTCAATTTTTCTTAATCACTTCTGAATTTCTTGTGCACTTGAATTCAATTGGTAAAGTAAAAAAAAATGCCCAAATTTGATAAAAACCTTCAATTTTCTAATTAGGTCTATAATAAATTCATTTGTACTCTTGTAGGTGCACAATAGTTGTCTTAGTCATTCACGCCTCCTTTCAAACACTCATTCACTATCACCTTTTTTGGTTAATACGAATTTACTTGACCAATACATCAGCTTAGTCAACATAAATTCTCATTTTATAAATTGTAATGGTCAATCAACATAAACTAAATTACTAATTCTCAGCACTTAATAGTAAAACATATTTCATTACCCAATAGTTCTCTCAGATTTTTCCTAATTCATCTCGATTCCTATTGATATGGTCTTTTAACCATTTACTTGTTAGGAACTGATGTATGACATTTCATTAAGTATATAGACCCTTATATATGTTATTTTTCTTAGTTAGATGATGTGTGATCACCTGATACATTAGATATGGTGATCTTAGTTTTTCTTTCTCCTTTACTTCCAGCTTACACTATCTCTTTCCATGTTTTCTTTATCTTGACTTTCCCTATCCATTTGTTGTTTCCATTATTTGATGTTTTTGCTTGGGTCTTGTAGTTCTTACTAACACATCTAGTATTAAGAAAACTAAAACAAACTAGGTTTCCACTCAACCATTTCTTATATTTACCTCTAAAATGTGCCTGTACTCTCCACAATAATGAGAAATATTCGATGTCCTATAATCTCAATTATAAGAGTTACCATCCTTAGGTGCGTGTGTTTTCTTTTTTGATGTCTAATTATATTTTGTGTTTGGTCTACATTCATGAGCCATATGTCCATATGTCTGACAGTTATAACAATTTCCTTGAAATCTAAGTGTTGTGGGTGCATCAATTTTCTTTTCTCCATATTTATTTTCTTGGTGTCCTTGCTTCTTGCAATTAAAATGGTTGCCAGTAAACTTAGGTTTAGGGTTTTGCATACTATTTTTTCTCCTACATACATTAGAAACATGTCCAAGTTTACCACAATGATGAGAAGTAGGTTTTCATTTGGATTTTGTATTTCGTTTCTCTCAATTATTCAATAACTCTCCTTCCTCAGTAGATGAAGAGTGATAGTCATCTCCTATATTAGAAGTATCACTAGATGAACTTGGTGATATTATCAATTCTTCAAAGTATATAATAACTTCAAATCATTTATTCATTCTTTCCAGTAGTTCTTTCTCATACCTTAACTCATTTCTTAGTTGGTCACTTTGTAATCTTAAATTTGAGATCTCCATGTCCTTTTTATTCAACTTCTAATTTGCAATTCACAATCAGTTCATCATGTCTAACTGATTGCAATGATATTTCCTCAAGTCTGGCAACCATTTTTCTTTTATCTTCTTAGCCACAACTCTAACTTCTCCTTCTTTCCTTTTTTGTTTAGTCACTTCACATCATCTTATTGATTGAATTTCTTGTTCTCTCTTGTGTTCTTTGATTTCCTTGTTCATAATGTTGTACTTCTTAAGTAGATCTACTATTGTTGCATCCATATTATTAGTATTCCCACTATTAATAAATTCTTATATATCAACTTTCCTATTTAGTGTATCACTTTTCTAAATGACTATTTTTTATTTTTTCCTTTAGGGATTTCCTCAACTCTTCTTTTGCTCCTTATCATTTTCCTGAAGTTGCATCAATATGATCTATATTTCAATCATCTAGTTCTCAATGATTTTTCCCATCTTGTATTCCTCCATCTTCAAAATTTGATCCTCTCAAGTTGTTATACTTTTCAAGAGAACTGAGCTTTGATACCAATTTTTGTAAATCTTAATGGAAAACAAGATACTAAGAAGGTGGGGTGAATTAGAATATATAATAATTTTCAAAACAATTCACACCTAATCCATCTCATATCTCAAATCTTATACCATATAAACATAAACATATAATGTTGAAATGAAATCTATGTAATCATAATATCCATGAAAATTAATGAACACATAACACAATAATTTTGGTTACCTAGAAACACTTTAATATGAAAGTAAAACTAGGATGACGATGAAACCCACAAATCTTCACTGTTACAACAATAGAATTAACCTATTAGGGTTATAATTTTGAAAATATTAGATGATCTACCCTGTGGGGATCTACTGTATTAAAAGTGTTTAAGACTACTAAGTCTTACCCTATTAAATAATTTTACTTACAATAAACTAAGGACTTTGTTAAGATATTTTAAATAGGTCCGTTAGAATGACTTTGTTAAGAGATTTTCCCTAAATCAATCTCTTAAAACTTATTTAGTACTTGACACTTCAATTTTCTCTAAATGATTATTATGGATCTCCTCTCTTTAAAATTTCAATTTGATCTCCTTTGTCCTTCACTACTCTGATTATATATCTAAACTTCTTTTAGACTGAGCCTTCCTTTGCTCTATACTTATCTTGTTCACTCCTTCACTTCATTTCTATTCACATACATGTTCCTATTATTCAATCCTAGTGTAGGAACCCTTCTTAATATATTATCCTAGAAAGTTCTAGATTAGGATCAATGGTCTATATTTCATCATTTTATTGGTTTCCACTTTGATTTTTTGATTGGTTAACTTTCTAATCTAGTGATTAATGTCATCTAGAAAATCATGGAATCTCCTCTGTAGCTATCTCTTTAATCTTTAAATGGCATGTAGTGTTTGGATAAAGTGATTTACATAAGTACACAAGTGTTTGTGTAATTACAAACTCATATGTCAATACTAGTTTACTTGACACTTGAATGTTCTGACACTTGGTCATAACTAACACTCATGTGGTCACTCAGCTTCTACTCGCTCAACATATTATGTTCACTTGGCAATAACTAACTTTATACTTGCTAAGTCTCAACTATGTTACTTGGATTATATGCTTTCTCAATCTTAATTGAGGTGCTTAGCAACCTTTGACTTGCTTGGCATGTTATGAATAATAAATACATCCTTTGTAGCTCAACCTTATCTAGATGGCTCAACCACAGTGATGACCATCCAATGTTTCCTTGGCAATGACTAAGTGTTAGACACTAATAGGAAACTTAGTCTTAGAGATCACCATCTCTTTGTACTACTTGGTAACCTTACTAATCCTTAAACAATTATCTCCACAAAATTCATCTTTTCACATGCAATCTTCTAACTTGCAACCAACAAGAATTAGGTCTAGAACCCTCCCTAAATAGTTTTTAATGAAGCTCTAGATCTCAACCAATGATCTAGATTCATATTTTTTGTTGCTTAGTCCTAATTTTTTGATTAGTTGATCACCTTCCATAGGGATTGATAATCCTCGATTACATGCATAATTAACTTCTTGATCTTAATAACACACTTCAAGCTCAATAAAAATAGTTTACATCAATATTTTTTCCATTCCAAACATTTATACAAAATTTTGTTACTCAACACTAATAGCTTCCTAACGCTCAATGCATACTAGTTCCTCATGTTTTCCCTCAGATTTTACTATGCTTTGCTTTCACTAAAATATTTGGCCTCTATATCACTCGGCTTATGTTGCCTCCTAAACAACTCAAGAACCACTAGAGTACTCAGTGACACTTGGATTACTCAACACTAAGTACTTCTCTAGAACAACTAATTATTTATGCTTCTTCTTTACATAACTCAACCTATATAGAATCAATTAGTCAAAGTGTTGACCAAATAACTTTGTCATCATTATAAATGACTAACTATTTTTCACTAATTGTGATTTGATGATGTAGTCACAATTCCAAAAATCATTAACATAAACATAAGAAAGAACAAAATCAAAAAATATGTTTAAAATTCCATTTTTCCTTCATTCATCTTCCAAATTCTCTTCCCCCTACAATAAGATGAAATACAAATTTAAATAGAAATCTGAAATTACCAATTTTAATAGGTTTTTCATAAAACTATTTTTTGTCATTTTAGGTCATTTTCAAAAACAACTCAAAAAGCTAAAAAAAAATTATGCTTCCTAAAACTGATACAAGATGGACTTCCAACTAATATTTGAAATTGGAAATAATATTTTGAGGCTATGAATAAAAATTAACTTCCTAAAAACTAAGAAAAACATTAAAATCTTTTTTTAAAACTACTAAAAGCTCTTGTATCATAAACCCACTAAAAGATCTTGCATCATTCTCTTATAGATGAAAGAACACAATTGCTGCAAGTTGTTTTTGAATGTGTATAGTTTCTTTTCTGGACTTTTCCTTCCATTCTATCAAACATTCATTTTATTGATTCAGAGGAATGCAAGTTTTTTCCTTCTTCTTGGTCTTCCAATTTTTTGACATCTTATCAATCAATTTTGTAACATTCACTCAATCCCTCTTGCTCTTATTTTTCTTTACCTATATAATCTAAAACATGATTGGAAAACTAAAAAGAAGAAATAAACTTGTATTCAAGAATACCTGAATTTTCTTTTATCTAGAAAAATAAAACTCATATCCAATATAGTGAGAAGCATTAAATTAAAAGAAGAAGAAAAAGAAGCATGCATCCCAAAAAAAACTATGTGGGAGTTGTGTTCTTTCAACCAGAGCAGAATGATGTAGGAGCTTTTAGTGGCTTTTTGATGCAAGAACTTTTAGTAGTTTTTTAAAGATTTTAATGTTTCCTAGTTTTTAGAAAATTAATTTTTATTAATGACCTAAAAATATTACTTCCAACCATTTTGTAACAAATGATGTAGCCACAATTCTAGAAACTAGATATCATATTACCACAAAATAACACATTACCACAATTCACACAATACCCTTCCAACCTTGCATATACTACATTAAAAAGTAAATCTGAAAAATATTCATTAGAAACCTCATTGTCAACATGCATTCCCACTTTATCAGTTAAAACATTATATTTAGGTAACTGAAAATGACAACAAGACTCTTCTAGAACTATGTATACATTGTCTTCTTCAATTGTTGATGTCAAATTAGTTGTATGTATGCTTACAGTTTCATTTTCTACCCCTTCCTTTATTTTTTGTGTCTCTTCTTTCCTTTTCTTCTCTTGAATAATTTTCTAAATAGGTCATGTGATCTTCTTCTTGACTAGAAGGTACCATTTTTACATTTTTAATTCTATTTGCCTTCTTAATTGTTGAAAACTTTATTGTAATAACATTTCTTTCAACTCTGAACACCTCATCTTTTTCTCCTTCATCTTCCTCTCTTTCTCTTTCATTATATTTTCTTCTTTCCTCTTCTGCAAATACTTCGTTAATAAATCTAGCTCTTCAAACAAGTCCTTCATTTGCCACAATTGGATATTTTCTCTTTTCTACCTTGATTTTTGGAAACTAATTCCTCTTCTCAACCTGCATAAACATAAACTCATAACTATACAAATATAAAATATTATTTTCCCAAACCTTCTCATCTCTAATACCAGAAGATGTAACCACAATTCCACAAGCAATTAACATAGACATACGAGAACAAAATAAGAAATATTTTCAAATTCCATAATTCTTCTTCATGCATCTTCCAAATTCTCTCCCCCTTACAATGAGAGAAAATAAAAATTTAAATACAAATTCAAAATTACCATTTTTTGGCTTTTTTTTCATAAAACTATTTTTTATCATTTTAGGTAATTTTTAAAAATAACTCAAAAATGGTGAATTTTTTTGTGAAGCTTCCTAAAACTAAGATAATATGAACTGTCAAATAACATTGGAATTTAGAAGTAATATTTTGAGGTTATTACTAAAAATTAACTTTCTAAAAACTAAGAAAAATATTAAAAGCTTTATAAAAACTATAAAATCTCATGCATTAGCAAGCCACTAAAAGCACATACATCATTCTCCTCTAGTTGAAAGAACTAGCTCTTGCAAGACAATTTTGAATTTGTATATTTTATTTGTTGGAAATTTTTATACAATGGAAGAAAATGTTCTAAAAAATAATCTATACACATTAAAAAACAACTTGCAAGAGTTGTGTTGTTTCAACCAGAGGAGAATGATGCAAGAGCTTTTAATGGCTTTCCGATGTGGGAGCTATTAGTAGTTTTTTAAAGTTTTTATTATTTTTCTTAGTTTTTAGAAAAATAATTTTTATTAATAATCTTGAAATATTACTTCTAATTTTGAATGTTAGTTGGCACATCATTTTATCTCTGTTTTAGGAAGCTTCAAAAAAAAAAAATCATACTTTTTTGAGTTATTTTTAAAAATTGCAAAAATGGACAAAAAAAAATATTTTAGGAAAAAAATTGACAAAAATGCTAATTTTGGATTTATATTTAAATTTGTATTTCCTCTCATTGTAGGGGGCAGAGAATTTGGAAGATGAATGAAGAAGAATTAGGGAATTTTGAAAACATTTTTGTATTTTGTTCTCTATTATGTTTATGTTAATGGTTTGTGGAATTATGGCTACAACATCTAGCACAAAATGGTTGGAAGTAATATTTTGAGGTTATTAATAAAAATAACAACATCTAGTTTGTGGAATTGTGGCTACATCATCTGGTTCAAATTGGTTGGAATTAATATTTTGAGGTTATTAATAAAATGAACTTTCTAAAAAACTAGGAAACATTAAAATCTTTAAAAGAACTACTAAAAGTTCCTACATCAAAAAGCCACTAAATGCTCCTACATCATTCTCCTCTAGTTGAAAGAAAAAAAACTCGTACAAGGTTTTTTTTTTAATGCATGCATCTTTTTCTTCTTCTTTTAATCTAATACTTCTCACTATACTGGATATGAGTTTTATTTATCTAACTAAAAGAAAATTCAAGTATTCTTGAACACAGGTTTGTTTCTTCTTTCTGGTATTCAATTTATGTGACAAATTATCCATCAAATTTTCAATTTTAACTGGATCCCTCTTCCTCTTATTTTTCTTTACCCATATTTTGTTCACCATCCTCTTGACATTTAGAATCCAAAATTTTATTTCTTTGCATATGCTTTTGTACCATCACCACTTATGTCTTCAACATATACCGTATCAAAATTTTCACCTTAACATAATACCTTTGGAAACATTCATATAATTCATTAATAAAAAAATATGAAACATCTTCATTAGAAACAACTATGTATATTTTCTCATTCTAAACATAAGGCTGAAAATGACAAAAACACTCTTCCTTTTCTTCTTTTGAATAGGTCATGTGATCCTCTTCACTATTTTTGCATATCTAATTCCATTAGCTTTCTTAATTGTTAAAAACTTTGTTGTAATTCTCTTAACATTTCTTTCAAGTCTAATTGCCTCATCTCTTCCTCCTTCCTCATCCTCTCTTTTTATTTAATTTTATTTTCTTCTTTCCTCTTCTACAAGTACTTCATCAATAAATCTCTTTAAAAGAATCCATCCTTTGACACAACTGATTCTTTTTTCTTTTCTGCCTTGATTTTTGGAAACTATTTCCTCTTCTCAATCTACATAAACATAAACTCATAGCCACACAAATACAAATATATCTTTTTCGCAAACCTTTTGAGCTCTTTTCTCTTTTCTACCTTGATTTTTGGAAACTATTTCCTCTTCTCAATCTACATAAACATAAACTCATAGCCACACAAATACAAATATATCTTTTTTGCAGAACTTTTGAGCTCTAATACTAGATGATGCAGCCAAAATTTCTCAAATAGTTAATAGAAACACAAGAACAGAAAACTAAATATTAGAAGTTGAGATTCCTCATTATTATTCTTCCAAATTATCCTCTCCTACAATCTGATGGATTATAATTTTAAATAAAAATAAGAAATTACCATTTTTCACAATTTTTCATAAAGCTATTTTTGGTCATTTTTTATAACTTTTTAGAACAACTCCTAAAAATTTGAATTTTTTGGTGAAACTTCCTAAAATTGAGATAACATGAACTACCAACTAAATTTTAAATTGGAAGTAATATTTCGAGGTTATTAATAAAAATAAACTTTCTAGAAACTAAGAAACATTAAAATCTTTTTAAAAATACTAAAAGCTCCAACATCAAAAAGCCACTAAAAGCTCCTAACAACATTAGATTACCTTTAGGGTCAACAAAAAGTTTACCTCATCCACTATTTTTATAGACTATTATTTGCTAAATGATCAAATATATAATTAAAAATTGAATGAGAAACAAAACATGATAATTAAGAAAGAAAAAAAGTAGAGAATGACCACATATATTATTCCATGTGCATGGTTATTTATTAAGATTATTTGTAAGAATATCCAAAGTTGTGATAAATTATATTTATATTACAATTCTATATTTAAGAAATGAATATTATTACAAGATTAATAAGGCTTGTAAAGCATCCTTGCAAAAAAAAATGTAATTGTTTTGTTAGTAAAAGTTGACTTTCAAATTCAATATAACAATTTGAAACAAAATTAAATGACTATTTGATAATGAATTAATTTTTTTCTTGTAAAATAGATTTTAGCGTCAAAGATTAAACTTTTTTTCATAAAATCCATTATTATGCTAAAAGAATTTAACCTATGAAGATGAGGAAAACTAATATTAAAAAATTGAAAGGTTAAAAATCATGTGTTTTATTTAATAAAACATTATAATATAATATCAAAATAAAAATAATACATTTGGATTAATTAATATTGTTTGAAACTTCTTCTTTTTTTAATCGATGAATGGCCAAGGCCTGGAATAATTATTTAACAATTATTATGTGTTGAAATTAATTATTATCAAGTGTTAAGCTCGAGCAGATTCGAACACAATAGCTCCCACATGAGAGGCTCACAAGTTACCATTGTGTTGTAGGCTCTTGCATATCATTCAAAACTTTTAATCACCAAATAAGTTTTTATAGTTCTAGGATACATGATTAAAAAATTAGGAGATTTTAAAATATAAATAAAAATATACATTCTATTAATTTTAAGTTTCAATTGTTTTTAATCTATGTAAATAATCAATAATTAGTTGTAGATTATATTTTATATTTACCAATTCACTATACTTATTTTTAAAACTACTTTTTCTTCTTCATTATAATTTACTTTAAGGGCAAGTGCATAACACTTACTAGTATTTGAGGTACATTATAAAAAAAATTGAAGTATTAGGTAACAACCAAAAAGATGGGAGGCTGACCCCAAAATAAACAAATAAAGGCTAAAGAATGAGCTAGAGGTTACCTCTGAGTTATCTAACTGATACCAACTTTAAACATGGAAAAAGAAGATATATCTATAGCTAAATTAATAGAATAGTTATCAGTCCTTAAACTAATATGTAGAAAAGACTATAACATAAACCAACAACACCTAAAAAAATTACTTCTATTAGTCCCATTAATCAACATAAGCATAAAAATTAAAACCTTGTGGGGTGCCAAGTTCATAGGCATGAGCATAAAAGAAACAAAAATAAACACTAGATCTAAGGCTAGCTGCCCTCTTCTTGCCCATGGCCCTTATCCTCTGGCACATCCTTATCCACATTCTCCCTTCCACATTAACCTATATTTCAAGGTGGTCTTTAGTCAGTCCTCTACCAAAATCCCATAGATGGATCAGGTTGTCTCAGTAGCCTTACCCAAGTCCTTCTCCTCTTTATTCACCTACAAAATGTAGAGGGTTGTGGCCACATAGTACATGACCTTGGTGGAAAACTTAACCAAAGTTTCAAATCTCTGGCACATACCAGTTTGATTGTCTACTAGTTCCCCTCATAAACTTCTCAAGCCTTTCCACTCTTGACCTATTGTGGCTATACTTCCCTTTCTTCTCAACACCTTTGGTAGTTTTATTCCTTGGGGATGTGATATCTCCCTCGCCTACCCCTCCAATTCTATTCGCGGTAGCCTCGAGAGTGTTAGAGATATGGGAGGGACTAAGAGGGCTAGGGACATGTTTGGTGTCCTAAGGCAGTCTCTTCTTTCTTGCAGGTTTGACATCACTTTCAGAAGAATCAGAGGTGGAGTCATGCTTGGGGGGGAGGACTTCCAACTACTAGTTGTCTTGACTCTATGAGGATAATTTTAACCTCAGGGCTAGGGGTTCTCTTGAATTTCTCGTGGCTAGGGCCAAGGCCAGGGTCCAAGGACACTTGGGGGGTGATAGAGGCCAAAGGGTTAAGCATGAGTAGTAGATTATGGCATAGATGTTGGATATATAGTTTGTTCATAAGCCCTTGATGGATAAGGTAAAAAGTTTTACCCTCTTCATGTTTCCTGATAGCCTTATAAATACAATCTTCCAGCAAATACAACAAAAGAAACAAGAACAAATTTTGGTTTAGATTCCTGAAGTGACTTAGAATTGGGAAATGCTAATAAGAGTACTTGAAAGTAGTCCTCTAGGGTGATATACCACATATTTGCATAGTAGATGGCATCCCAAGGCTTAGGAAGTGCTTCTTGTGAAATCCCTCTGTGCATCTGCATTAGTTCCTCCTTGAATTTGAAAGATTTTTGCAAACCAGCTTCCTCATTGACCTTGGCCTACCTCTACCAATTCTTTCCTTTCATAGTAAATTCCCAACCCTCACAATAGTATCCTTTGATATTTCAAATCCCATTCAATTGTCAAGCACCTTTCTATCCTTCAAAGTCTAGAAAAATTGCACCAATACATTCGCATCATGCTTCACCATACCCTCCATATACAGTAAGAGGTCACCCTTCTACAAGTAAACCATCATTGCCTAACTGCTACCAATACATTCCTCCATACCCGTTGATTCAATGTGATCACTAGTGCCCATGCCATCACCTAGTTCAACCACCAACTCTTTAGATGAGATAGCCTTATTAGAGGTTTGGCAGTTATCGAATATAAAATGAAAAGCATCAATGATTAAAATCAAAAGGTAGTGCATGACCATCATAATTCCATAAGGTTTCCTGAAAAACAAAAATCCACCCTATGCAAAATGTGTGAGTGATCTCTTTCCATCTATAAATGGCCATCACCAGCTTTAGTTTATGCGAGAATTCAACAACTTGTCTTTTTTATCATTAGTAGACCATTCTCTACATCTCACTAAATCCACCCTCTGCTTCCTTTTTTCATGGTAACCACTACACACAACAATTGAAACATTAATGTATATCACCATATAATGTTTCAAAACAATCCTTTTATGGAGTGCCTTATCCTCACACTTACACAAAGAATTTAAGTCTTAACACCTATTTTGGTTATTCATATGGCATTATTGATGGTACACTTCATTTCCATTGCAACTTGCATAGATGATAGCAACAATCTGATGTCCTCCTGGCATTCAACTAATTGCATGGCACCATCACCCAATTTGACCAGCTCATCTTATGCTATCCCTTCCTGATATATGTGATCCACATGGATCTCATGGTAAGCTTCCATCAACCTTTAGATTTCATCAATTATAATGTTAATCAACTAGTTACACTGGCCCTTACCCTTAATAGCCTTAATGATTAACATAGATTCCCCCTCAATGGAAAGCTTATTGATTCCCTAAGCTCTCACAATTCTCAACCCCCACTGGAGTGCCAAAACTTTAGCTTCATTGTTAGAGCCTCCTCTATAGTTTCCAGTATAGGAAACCACCATATTTCCCATACTGTTATGAAGGAAACCCCCCACCATAGTGCTACCCATCATGGCTGAACCATCAAAAATTAGCTTGAACCAAGACTCATGGCAGGGGTGCCACACTATCCTCTTTCTAGCAAGATTTTGGAATTTCCAATTTGTGCCACAATAGAGACAATATTAGAAGTTGTTGACCATTCCATATCTAGTCCACTCAAGGGGTTCGAGGGGGGCCTTCCAATGCCAGATCCCACTGCATTCTTTTAGGATCTTGATAATCTATTGGGCCATGCCCAAGTTGGTTGTGGCTTGTTCCTTCAAAATCTATTGTTGCTCTCCTTCTAGATTTTCCATGTAACATATGGTGGGATAATTGACCATAAGTTTTTGAAGTATGGATGAATAGTCAAACTATCCCAATGAATAAATTACTTCAATTCACTCTCCATACACCACTAGACCTTCCATAAGCCAAGGACTTCCCTCTAAACATTTGTGGTAAAGGGTTAGTTGATAAGCAAGTGTGGGATAGATTTAGCATCTTGGAGACATAAAATGCAGTAGTTAGTGAGATGGTTCCCTCTACACTGGAGGTTATCAATAGTGAGGATCGACCCATATAAGCTCATCCACCAAAAAATGTTTATCTTCAGTAGGATTCAAGGGTGTTAGGCTTTTCTCCAATTAGCCTTGGCTGCCTCCTCCACAGATAAAAGAGTAAGGAGACTTAACTATGAACTCCCCCAAGGGTGTGGGTTTTCACACTAAGGAGTCTTCAACTAGGGTGAGGGGAATCCTATAGTTATGGAGAAGGTCTTGCAACTCCCAAGAAAGCATTGATAAAGTTTTGAGTCCAAGCATTGTTACCTAGTACACATCTCACAGAGAGGTAAAAACTTAGTATGCATGAGGGTTTTATCATTAATCCACTAATCTCCTTAGAAGTCAATAGAATTACCATTCCCCATAATCCAGTGACACTCCATTTTTAGGATCTTTCAAATGTTAACCACATTGTTCTAGATCTTGGAGCCCTTAGGGAGAGCATGTTCCCAAGGGAATTGGTGGGGAGATGGTCTTCTGATATATTTAGCCTTTAAAATGTTACACCAACTACCCTAGTAGTTCACTAATTTCTAGCTAATTTTGGTTAATATAGCCTTATTCAAGTGTCCTATTATTCTTAAATTCAAACCTCCAAGAGCTTTCATTTGGCAGACTCTCTCGCAACTAACCAAATTCATTCTAGACTTCTCTTTGTAGACACCTAAAAACCTTTAGAAAATAAAGTATTTTTATTTTCTGAAAAAGTCCTGATGACATCATCATTTATTAATTAATTATTTATTTAATTAATTAATTAATTTTTTAGCCATTAAATCCCTTTATCTTAATTAAAAATATTTAATTAAGGAATCCCTCCCAAAAATGTTTAAATCTTATTTAAACATTATTTCCTTATTTATTAATTATTTAATTAATAAATTGACCAAAAATCCTAAAATAAATAAAAAATTTATTTTTTTCCCAAAACTTGGCCAATTTCCTTATGACCAATAACCTCTTCCAAAATCTTCTAATCCTTCTTTAATTTTGATTAAAGGCTAATCCCATCATTTCCTACCCCTAATCCCAACTCAAAATATTTAATTAAGATTAAATATTAATCCTCATGTTTATTAAAAAAGTTTTAATAAATATCTCCTCAACCCAAACCCTTGAAATAAATAAAACTTTATTTATTTCTTAAAAATCTAATTTATCCTCATCCTAAGAAGTTCTAGACTCTTCTAGAAAGTCTTCATCCTCATCCTAGGAAATTCTAGACTATTGTAGAAAGTCTTTATCCTCATCCAAAGTCTAGACTCTTCTAGAAGATGTCTTTAAACCTAATCCTAATCCCCTCCTAACCTTGTCACATTCCCTAAACATGGGTTAAGAATTACTAACCCAAGCCAGAGTTAACAAATATCTCCTCCTTCACCCACCCTCATTAAATGCCATCCACTTGCCTATCCCTAAGCTAATCCTAAACCATCCTAATCCATCCTCTAATCATTTGCACAAGCCTAAGCAAGCTTAAAACCCTCCTAATCAAGTCCAAGTCGAAATTGCTCTCATCACCCTCAAAATATCTCAACCATAAAACTTTATGAAGTCCACTAGGTCATAAATGACTCTTACAAGCCCTTTTATGGCTCTTACAAGTCATTATGAGGGTCTTTATGAAGATTTTATCCCTTGAGCCTCCTTTGTTGACTCACCCTTCCCCTTTCCTCCATCCTCTCACCATGTGACATGTGTCACTCCTTGATTGGCTATAAGGAAGCACAATCCATGTGCTCTCCTCTCATGCAATTTGAGCCCTCCATAAGCTTTTTCCCATCCTTGCATCTTAGACCTCAATCCCTCAAGCCTCTTGCCTATAAATTGGATCCTTCCCCTTTGCAAAATAACACAATCCATGAAGTAAAGTCATAATGCCATTTTGAGAAGCCATTTTACATCAAAACCATACACTCACACCCAAATTCCAACTCCATTTGAAGCCCTTTTTGAAGCATAAGCTTGAGCATACATCCTATCTATTTAGACAAAGCCACTCAACAAGAGAGCTTCTCATTGAGAGAGCCCATTAATGGCGCATATTCTCAATTGAGAGTTCATCTTAGTCTATCTTGAAGTTTATGAATTTTGTTTAGTTTGTAGAAGCTTTATTTAAATTTGGTTTCTATTAGCATACTAATATTGCTCATATACACTCTTTGATGCCAGACCATAAGAAATTATACTGGATTTTCTCAAGAATGTCTCTAAATCCACCTAGGATTTTGAAGACAGAGAGGAAATACACTAGGATGCCCTATAGGGAGGCAAAGAGAAGTTGGAGTTTCCTAGCATTACTCAACATTTTTCCTTTCCAACTCGCCAACTTTCATTGGAAGCATTCAACAAAGCCATTCCAATAATTTTTGGGGACTTCCTTTTTTTTAAGTGGTAGACCAAGATAAATGTCTAGGAGGGATGCCTCCTAGCAACCAAGAATACCTGTTACATTTTTTCTCAAACTAACAATGGTGTTAAAGAAAAAAAATATTTTCTAGTAATTTATGCATTGACTAGAGACAAAGATATACTAATTCAAGGTGCCTTTCCATTCTCTGGCTTCATGGATGGAGGAGATGTCAAATAAGAAAGTATCATCAATAAAATGTTGGATGATTTGTGGGGGCACCAAAAGGCAAGTTTAATGCCCTTAATTCAGCTAGAGTTAGTTAAAGAAACTAAATTTCTACTTAAAACTTTCACTACAATAATAAAAAGGTGGGGAGATAGGGGGTCACCTTGACAAAGACCTTGGGAGGAAGAGAATAAATTTCTAGAGGCTCCATTAATGAGTGCTGAGAAAGTAACAGAGGTTACAACATTTTTTATAATACTATTAAAGTTCTCATTAAAGCCAAGTTTGGAAATAATAGAAAAAAGAAAATCATGCCTGACCTTATCATAGGCTTTGGAAATATCTAGTTTAAGGGCCATATCTAGGTTCTCGAACTTGTCCATAGAGTGTATTACCTCATGGGTGATTATGACTATGTCAAGAATCTACCTCCTGGGCACAAAGCCATTCTGATAGGGCCAATCAATTTTTCTAGGAGGGGCTTGATGTGATTCACCATAACCTTAGCAAGAACCTTATAAATTGTGTTACAAATGTTGATGGGTTTGAAGTCTTCCAACCTCCAAGAGTCCTTGGTCTTAGGGATGATAATCATGAAGGTTTGGTTGAGTTCATTTAGTAGCTTTCCTATCCTAACAAAGTCATGAGAAGCATGGATGATGTCATACTTAACAATGTCCTAGAATTCCTAGAAGAAAGTAGGAGAAAACCCATCAGGACCCAGGGCTTTATAATGATTCATATTGAAATCAACAATTCTGACTACCTCTTCTTTTACCTTTCTCTTCATTTCCTCACTCATCTAGTCATTGATCACTAGTTGAAATGACCTGAGGATATCACTTTGTAAGTTACTATTAACCTGGGTAGCCAGCAAGTTGTACATTTCCTAGAAATAAGAATTGACTTTATCTTCTATTGATTCCATTTTAGTGATGTCATGGTCATTATAATACATCAAGATGTTGATAGTGTTTCTCTTTTTCCTTCTTGAGGCTGATATAGGAAAGAATTTCATGTTTTTGTCTCTCTCCTCCAAACATTGGACCCTAGATCTTTGTTTCTAGAAGACTTTCTCCCTATTTAGGAGGATTTTCCATTTGTCTCTACACTCCTTCTCCTCTATTGTTGCTCAATCTATACATTTTTGTGTGCAAGTTGATTTTGGAGAGCTTCCAACTTCTTTTGAGTAACCTTCTTTTCTTTGGATAAATTCCCAAATGAGGATTTATTCCATTGTCTCACCTCCTTTTAGAATTTTTCAAGTTTTCTAGCAAAATGGAACATAGTTGTGCCTTCCACCAGATCCTTCCACCACCATGCAATACAATCCCTAAATTCATTATGCAAGTGCCACATGATCTCATACCTAAAAGGCCTTCATCTTGTTGAACTTTGTGTCCAAGAGAGAAGTAGCATAGAATGATCGAAAATGGCCCTCAGATACACCTTTAGGTAGGTATGTTGGAGAATGTCCTATCCAAAAGAGATTAGAGCCTTGTCAACCCTAACTTGAATCAATTTTTCCTCTAATCTGTTATTAGACCAAGTGAAGAAAAAATCTTGGAGATCAATATGTATTAGATTATTTTTTCTCAAAAAATTCTCCAAGTCCTGTATATTATTCGAAAAATCCTCCAATCTCCCAAATTTCTCTGAAAGGTACAACGAAGTGTTAAAGTCACCCATACACAAACAATCTCCTTGTCTCATGGAATCAACCATGGTGGTAGCCTCATTCAAGACAAAAAGCCTTCCATTATGAGTGTTGGGGGCATAGATATTAAAAACAATCCAACTACTAGTTTGGGTGGTGAAATTTGTGGCAACACAATGGGTGATGATAGAGATATCTACACCCATAGCCCTGTTAGGATTCCACATCATAGCAATGCCACCAAAAGCTCTATTAGCATCATTATAGGTATATTTAGCACCTATCAAACATAATTAACCACTCTCAAGAAGACTTTCTCAGTCATTTTCACTTCCTACAAAAGAATCATATCAATGTTAAGTTCAACGATCTTTTATTTGATTTCGTACTACTTCTTGGGGCTATTTAGCCCTCTCACATTCTAGGATATGATCTTCATCTTTTATGGTTCTAATTTTCCTTTAGGGTTTTTTGTTTCCCTTATGCAATATCCTTTTCTATTTCCTTTTGACAGATGTTCTTGATTGGAGGTCTCCCAATCCTTGTGGTTGATACAACATCCACCCTATTCCCTCCTCTTATCTTTACCTTTGGGACTGTCCATTCAATTTCATTTCTAAGGAAATCAAGTCTTGGGCCCTCAAAAGTTGGTAAAAATAATTCAACAATACTCGAAAGGGAAACCATAAGGTTTCCATTTGCAAGTGGTGGGCTATCCCCCAAGTCAAGGGTTGGACTGTAGTAGCTCACAACCCCCTCAACAACCATTTCTTTCTCGAGAAAACCATCACCCAGATGAAAATTTTCCAAGATCTACATGTCAACAATATTCACCTCTTCATGAGGAGCAGTGTCCATTAAATCAGTCATATTATTATAGTCTACTCACCTTGCATTACATCCTTCACTTTTGCAAGGGTTATGGTACTCTCATCAATACAAGGGATTCCATTTAACTAAGGATCCCCCACACAAGTTTTGGTGAATCCTATTCATTTTGTGTTTTCCTAGGTTTTGGGCATGCTAGCCCTTTCAACTATTTTTGAACTTTCAACAACCTCCACACCTAGGGAGGAGACCTCACTCTTGAGTTTCTCATGCTTTGGGTACTCCACAATAAGATGTCCAAAGCTATTACATTCTCGGTAGAAAGGAGTAGCATTCTCATAAACTAATGTCTGCGACCAAGTACCCCATTTAGAATTTAGGTCCACTGTGGTTGGTAAAAGTTTATTCATTCCCACATTCACACAGATCCTAGAAAACCCTAATTTAGTCTTTGAACCATTCATCGAGTCCATTTTTATGAACTACCCAAAGGAGCTGCCCATCCATCTGAAAACACACTCATCCCAAAATTTGAAGAGGGGCCCAAGTAAGCATATCAAAATTGAGGCAGATCTGTAAAGTTCACTTTGGGTTAAAATATGGTTTCCATTTGCCACCATCAAGTGGTGTTTTCAAAAGTTCCATGATTGAGGGCCTCCATTATTGAATCCTAGTCCTTTTTAGGTATGAAACTGAACAAGAAGAGAGCCCCAAGCATCCCTAAGATAGATACAAAACCCATTAGTTTCCACTTTATCAAGCACCATTTTCTAACAATATTCACCATAGGTCAAAAAGAGATAAAATTTCCAACAAGGCACAAGGTAAACCCCAAGGAAATCGAATCCACAAAAAAATTAGGTAAATAAATTAGAGGTCTAGTGGGTCCAAAGGAGAATGTGGGTTTTGCACCAAAATCTATAGGAGTCTTGGGTCCAACAACAATCCCAACTAGTTTGACTTTGGGATTGTTGTTATTATGGGAATGCCCAGGGATCTAGGGCTTAAACAAGAATAGCAGTTAGGAATGGCACCAAGTTCCATTAGAATAGTAATGTCCTCCTAAAGAATGAAATGACCATTTTGAGATTTTGCGACTAGCTCCAAATATGGACAAATGGGGGTCGGTTCCATCAGGGGGAGTAGAGGTGGAGGGGGGATCCATCCCTCCCAAGATTGAGAGGGCATGGAGATGGGAAGGAGGTTGAGGGTAGTAGAGTTGTAGATCGAAAAAGTTGCAAAGCAAAGTTAAATCAGAGCCAAGTGATGTTAAATTGGCTTCTACATTATAATTTGTTTAACCTTGATTAAATTTTTTAATTTCAATTAACAATAATTTAAAAAGTTTCTTTTTTCAGTCTTCTTAGAGTTTTTTATAAATGTAAATTTTCTACTTTATAAGATCATCAAATTTATTTTTGTTAATGATGATTGGTTGTTGTGAGGGTAATTTTAAGAATGCACTCATAAATTAGAATATATATAAAGAGCTTATAATTTTTAATTTTTTAATTTTTATCACTTATATAAATTATAAAGATAATAATATCATTCAATATATTACCTAGAATATATGAATTTATATATATATTAAATTAAAATTTGATAATTTATTTTAAAATATTATTTCTACACTAAATTTGTTTTCATAATTGAAAAAACTAAATAAATAATAAGCTAAATACTTTAAAATTTGTTTTACCTTTTAATAAAATCATTCTTCCTATTAAAATGATATTACATATTAAAATTACAACTAATAAACACAAACTACCTAAACAACACTTTTTTTATTGATCATTTTATAATTATTAGCCAAGTGGATGGGCCTTGCCTACAATGAAAACATTAAAGAAAAACTAAAACTAATAGAGAAGACCTTGCTCTTGAGTTTCCCACTCTTTGGGCACTCCACAAGTAGATGGCCAAAGTTTTTATGTTTCTAGTAGAAAGGAGCAACATTCTCATAAACCAGCAGTTGTGACTAGGTACACCATTTAGACTTTAGGTTCACCATGGTTGGTAGGGGTTTATTCATTCCCACATTCACATAGATTGTAGCAAGCCCCAATTTAGTCTTTGAACCATTCATCGAGTCCATTTTTATGAACTCCCCAAAGGAATTGGTAATCGATCTAAAACCACACTTGTCCCATAATTCCAAGGGGAGCCCAGTCAAGTGTATCTAGACCATGGCAGATTTGTAAAGTTCACTCTCTAGGTTAAAACCCATTTTCCATTTTTTCAGCATCAAGTGGTGTTTGCCAAAGTTCCAAGATCCAACCATGATTGAATCCCGATGCATTTCAGCCATGAAACTGAACAAGAAGAGGGCTCCAGCCATTGTAAAGATAGATACAGAACCCACTATTTTTCACTTAGTCGATCACCATTTTCTAACCATATCTACCACAGGTCCGAAAGAGACAAAATTTCCAACAATGCATAGTGTAAACCCCAAGGAAATTGAATCCACCACAGAATCAGGTAAATAAATCAAAGGTCTAGTGGGTCTTGAGGGGAACATGGGTTTTGCACCAAAATCTAGAAGAGTCTTGGATCCAACAACAATCCCCAACTATTTTGACTTTGGGGCTATCGTTATGGTCATACTTCCTAGGTTTTGGAGCCCAAACAAGCATAGTCATTAGGAATGGCAATAGGTTATGTTAGAATAGTAGTGTCCTCCTGAAGAAGGAAATGATTATTCTAAGATTTCATGCCCAAATCCAAATCTAGACAAACAGGGGCCGGTTCCATCAGGGGGGTAGAGGTAAAGGGGGTGTCCATCCCTCCCAAGATTGAGAGGGCATGGAAGCAAGAAGGAGGTCAAGGGCGACGAAGTTGTAGATTGGAAAAGTTGTAGAGGAGAGTTAAATCCAAGCCAAGTGATCTTAAATTGCTTCTACATTATAATCTTTTTAATCTTTGATTAAATTTTTTTATTTCAATTAACAATAATTTAAAATTTTCCTTTTTCATTCTTCTTAGATTTTTGTATAAATGTCAAATATTTACTTTATAAGATCATCAAATTTATTTTTTTTAATAGTGCATGGTTGTTGTGAGGAGATTTTTAAGAATGTACTCATAAATTAGAATAGATTGAAAGTGCTTATATTTTTTAATTTATAAAAAAAATTTCACTTATATAAATTATAAAGATAATAATATCATTCAATATATTACCTAGAATATATGAATATATATATATATATATATATAATCAAAATTTGATAATTTATTTTAAAATATAATTTCTACACTAATTTATTTTTTTGTTATTTAAAAAACTAAATAAATAATAAACTAAATACTTTTAAATTTGTTTTACATTTTAATAAAATCATTCTTCCTATTTAAATTATATCTAATATGAAAATGACAACTAATAAATACAAACTATTTAAACAACACTTTGTTTATCATTTTATAATTATTAGCTAAGTGGATGAGCCTTGCCTACAATGAAAACACTGCACGGTCCTCTATGCTTTGATACTTCATGATTTTATTGTATTTTTTAACTCATACTTAATAATTAAAAAAACTAATAGAGAACAAAGTGCTAATATTGACCCAAAAGGAAAAGGTCATAAATATTATATTATTATTATAATATTTTTAATATTTAACATTGATTCTTATTCTTTAAATGAAAGCTATATATTTCAAATATAGAAACATTGATGGCTGTTTGGATTGCTAGCTACTGGACATAATTTGCGTCGGTGTTTTTGAAAATCTTCTACAGTCAATTTTGGATTGGGGTTTTATTGTTTGCGTGGTAGCGCCTGGGATTTCTTCTCCGTTGGTGAGAACAGGTGGTTCTTCTCCAACTATGCATGCAATGCGATCTGAATCGTTTTATTCAGGGGAGAGCTCCAAGCTGAAAAAAGTTAATGGTTGTTTTCCACGTAGCCATGATCGCTCTGTTCTGGTTATTTCTCCAACGGCTGTAATGGAGGACATTGATTATTGGACCAAGAATGCTTTGATATGCAAATTTCTTGGAATCCGGATTTCCCTATCCACTCTTGAGGCATGGATCCGCCGCTCATGGCAGGTGGAAGGCGATATGGAGATTATGTTAGCGGGGAATAGTTTTTTTTTGTTGCATTCTCTTGCATGTCTGATCGGGATCATTTTTTTGAAGGAGGCCCTTATTTCTACAACCATGTGGGGTTATTTGTCAAACCTTGGCATTCATGTTTTAATTCTGCTGAGGATCTCCCTTCAACAGTGCCAGTTTGGGTTCGCTTGCCTCGTCTTCCCTTGGAATTTTGGCGTGAAGACATCCTTCGACAAATTGCTGCTTTGTTGGGGAAGCCGGCTGCGATCGCACATCAATCCCTCGATAAAAAGGTTATTTCTTATGCTAGAATTTGTGTTGAAATTAATTTGAATAACCCATTACCAGATTCTTTGGAAATTTGTATGGGGGATTTTTCTTGGGTGCAGCAGTTAGATTATGAATCTCTCCCTTTCCATTGCCGGATTTGTCATGAGTATGGTCATTTACTGCGTCAGTGCCCCCGTAACTCAAGTTTCAAAGGAGTGGATGGTTCTACAGCTGGCAATACTGGTGGTTTGGCAGATACTACAGGGAAAGGACAATCTCAAATGGCTAATACTACCAAGGGGATGAATCTGCAAGATGCTACAGGTAAGGGTAAGGCTCAAATGCAGGATAAGGATGGATTTACCCCTATTCATCCTCGTGCTAAGGGTCATGGTCAAAAGAGGCCTTTGAAAGAAAAATTATCTGATTTAGGTTTTAACCGCTTTGAGGTGCTGGATAGTATGGTTCTAGAGGAGGGTATTCCTCATCCTATCTCTTCTGATCCAATTTGCCCAGATGAGAGATCTGTTCCTAATGATCTTTGTGAGGTCCCTGTAGCTCCTGTGATAGAGGCTCTGGTGACTCCTGCAGTGTTGGAGGATAATGATGTTGTTTTAGCTGACTTGGTTAAGGATGTGCTACCATCAGGTAAGGGCAAGGGTTCTCCTCTCCCCTTGGGGTTGATGTCTCGACCCTTTAAGCGGGCTTCTTCTACTCCTCCTCTAAGGAGTGGGTGCAAAACAGACCAAGAGAAGATTAAACTCACAGGAGATATATTGATTGAGTCTGGTTCAGTGAAACCTTTGGATTCTCATTTTCCCAATTCTACCCAATGATGATTATTCTCTCATGGAATGTAAGGGGGTTGAATAGCATCCCTAGACAAAAGGTTATTCATAACTTGGTGGTTGATCATAGCCCTAATGTTTTTTGTATCCAAGAGACTAAGCTCTCTGTGGATTCTATGGTCCAACATGCCTCTAGTATTTGGTCTTGTGGCCAATGCCAGTGTGTTGGGGCAACAGGTAGTGCAGGTGGTTTAGCTATATTTTGGGATCCTCAAAAAATTTCTCCTCTTGGCTGGATGTCTTCTCGCTCAACTCTCTCTATGGTAGCTTCTGCTCTAGACTTAGGAGAGGTAATCATGGTTACTAATGTGTATGCACCTATTGATCTTGTGGGAAAGGAGGAACTTTGGGAACATATTCAATATGTTAGACATTGTCATCCTTATCATCCTTGGGTGTTAGCAGGGGACTTCAATTCAGTTTTAAGTCTAGAGGAGAAGCATGGTGGTTTGGCTAGATTGGGGCCTTCTTTTGCTCTTCTTCGGCAACATATATCTCTTTTGCATCTCTCTGATGTTAAGCCTTCTAATGGTCTCTATACCTGGAATAATCGCAGGACTGGTGTTACTGCTATCTCAGAACGTCTGGATAGATTTCTTGTTTCTTGCTTCTGGGTTAGTGGCACCCTTACTATCTCTTCAGAAATCCTTGATTGGAGGGGTTCAGATCATTGGCCAATCAAATTTTCTGCTATAGCGGCTTATGTTCCGAAGCATCCTCCTTTTAAGTTCCAGTTGATGTGGCTTCAGTACTCCTCTCTTCATGATTGTGTTTTCTGTTGGTGGAAAGATGGTGCTCCTGCATATGGTACTGCAATGTTCTCATTTTCTAAAAGGCTTCAATATGTTAAAAGGCAGCTCAAGATATGGAATAGGGAATGCTTTGGGAACCTTCACTTTATGAAGAGGCTTGCTCAAGAAGATCTTGATGTCATCACAAGGGAGATTAGAGATCGAGGTTTCTCAAAGGATCTTGGCAAGGCTGAATCCCTTGCTTCTAGAGCTCCAGAAGAATGGGAACTTCAAGAGGAAATTTTTTGGAAGCAAAAGGCTAGAGTTGATTGGCTCCAAGAAGGTGATTGTAACACTGCCTTTTTCCATAAAATAGTGCAATCTTGCCGGAATCAGAGCAATATCTCTTCTTTGGTTAATTCTCAAGGTATCCAACTGAATTCCTTGCCAGCTTTGTTCCAGGAGGCTATTTGGTACTTCTCTACCCTCTTCTCTGAGGACTCTCCTCCTGCTGATAATGAAGAAAATCTTATTTTGTCCTGTATTCTTTCCCTTATCACTCAGGAAATGAATGATTATCTCATGCGTCCTATTTCTTTGGAAGAGCTGGAGGAGGTGGTCTTTGGCATGCCTAAGGGGAAGGCTCCTGGTCCTTATGGATTTCTAGTTGAATTCTTTCAGGAATTTTGGGACATCATTAATCATGATTTGTTGGAGGTGGTTAAAGAATCCTATGCTAGCAAGCAGATGCTTCGAGCTTTCAACTCTACATTCTTGACTCTTATTCCTAAGAGAGAGGGTGCTAATCAATTGGAGTTTTTTAGACCAATTGCCTTATGTAATGTGGTTTGCAAAGTTATTACTAAGCTTATTGCTAAGAGATTGAAAAGATGGCTTCCCATTATTATCTCAGAAGAACAAGGTGGTTTTGTTGCTGGCAGACAAATTTTGGATGGGGTGGTTATTGCTACTGAGGCTATTCACTCTATGGCTACTTCAAGGGAGAGAGCCATGTTTGTTAAGCTGGATATGGCTAAGGCCTACGATAGAGTTAAATGAAGCTTCCTAAGGAGTATTCTTCTTTCTTTTGGATTTAGCTCTGACTGGGTGAGTTGGATTATGAGTTGTCTTACTTCTGCCTCTTTTTCATTTCTTATTAATGGTCAACCTTCTCAACTATTTGGTGCTTCTAGAGGCCTCCGCCAGGGTGACCCTCTCTCCCCATATCTATTCATCATCATGGCTGAAAGCTTGGGCAAATTCATTAAGCATCAGGTGTCCCAGAATTCTATTCAAGGCTGGCGGTGGGGTAATGGCTTACCTTCTCTTTCCCATCTTCAATTTGTTGATGATTCTGCTCTTGCCGGTCTTGCTAGGATCAAGGAAGCTGAAGCCTTTTGACATGCTTTGGACATTTATTTGGCAGTTTCAAGCCAAAAAGTTAATGAGCACAAATCTTCCATTTACTTTTTTAACACTCTTGATTCTATTCACCACAGGATTGTTGGTATCCTACGGTTTCAGATAGGATCACTTCCTTTGACTTATCTTAGCATCCCTATTGCTATTTCTAGGCAGCCACGTCTCTTCTAGCAAAATTTGATTACCAAGCTTTAGGATAAGGTAAATCATTGGACTCATAGATGGCTTTCTACTGCTGCTCGGGTTACTCTTCTTCAAGCTGTTATCCAAGCTCTTCCTACTTATCGAAGCATGGTTCATGCTGCACCTATTTACTTTCTCAAGGAGTTTGATGCTCTTTCTCGACAATTCTTTTGGAGTGGTAATTTGCGTAGTACTAAATGGAGCTTGGTTAATTGGGCAACTGTTTGTAGGCCTAAAAAGAAGGGTGGTCTTGGTCTTCGATCTGCTCTATTGAGTAGTCAAGCTTTGGCTGCTAAACTTTATTGGCGATGGTGCTTTGGACAACATCAACTTTGGGCTGGTATTATCACTCATAAATATTTTCATGGTGCTGCTCCTTGCTCTGTTTTTGCACTTCCTCTTGAAGGTCGTGGCTCAATGGTTTGGCATACTTTGAAGACAGGTGTGATGTTGGTAAAGAGGGGTCTGTTTTGGATATGTAAAGGAGGTTCTCAAGATTTGTTTTGGTCTGATGCTTGGGATGGATTCCCTTCCATTTTATCCATATACCCTCATCTTCAGCCTCTTTGTGACTCTTTTCTTGCCGCTGGATGGGATAAAGTGGCTCATTACAAGACTCCTTATCAATTGGGACCTGTTGTTGGTTACAGATGGAAGCATTCTTCTGATTGGCCTCCTGGAGGTACAGACATGGATCGTCATGAGCTTTCTCAAATTTTGGCCTCTAAAGAGTGTTCTTCTTTGCTTGGTCCAGATGTTTTGGCTTGGGGCGGTACCTTGTCTGGTAAATATCATGTCTCTGCTGGGTATCAGGAGATAACTAGACAATTATTTGGGAATGTTGAGGTCCCTTGGTGGAAGCAAGTTTGGAATAAAGTTTCTTGATCCAAGTGCAATTTTTTCATGTGGCTAGTGGCTCACAACCACTGTCTTACCTAGGATAATCTTTGTAAACGTGGATTTTAGGGCCCCTCTTATTGTGTTTTGTGTGGTAATGGAGAGGAGTCTGTCTCCCATCTGTTCAAAAGGTGAATAGGGGAGAGGACCCAGTACTTGAACACCCTAACTTCGTGCTTATCAAAACCTTACGTAAAAATTTCAAATCGCTCCTAGTTTTTTTACAGTGGCTTACTTGCCCAGTCGCCTACTTATAACTAAGGTTTCAAGTCCACGTCACCTCCCTTATGATGCCACATCAGCTTGCTTTTTGCCAAGTTGTCCAAAACAACCCAAAAGAAAAGTGAGACCAATGGCCATGCATAAAGGGTACCCATAGTTGAACAGCTGATGTGGCATCACATATTGGTTAATTTTTATAACTAAAGGTACATTTTATTCAATTTTGGGTAGTTAGCATTGTACTAACAACTTTAAAGTCACAAGTATTGATACAATGTTGTTAAAAAAATTGGATATTAAGTCAACAAGTGTAGGTATCAAGCGAACAACTCCATTCACAACTATTGGAACGCGTTCAAGTACTGGGTCCTCTCCCCTATTATTAGGACAAGTTTTGAAATTTCACCGTCACCTGTGACTGGTGTACTTATAATGACATCTGATCATTTTAATATTAATTATTTTGCTTTCTGTGAAAAATATTGATTGTCAAAACAAATTAGTCTTGTCTTTTTTATTTGTATGACACAGATAGCAATAAGATTAGTCAAAATAATTTGTAAAAATGTTTGTAGGATGCTATTCAATTTTCTTAGATTTGATCCTTCGTGAGGTTGTAAGAAAACACTAAGTGCAAGGAAAAAAACGAAGTTCAAATTGCATGAGAGGAATGAGAATTATGGTTAAGATTTAAACAACTTGATCTTTCTATTTTTTACCTTGATGTTCTCTTACATTGTGATGGTAGATCGAAGTGACATAATATTGATGCTAAAAGTTTTACACAATCTAACCCCAAATAATCTAAATCTTAAAAAAACTAAATAACATGCCCCAAATAATCTAAACCTTAAAAAAACTGAATAACATGCTATGAATTGTAGGAATCTAACCAATTTGTTTGTAGGATGTTATGCTACCAATTTCACCATACAGAACAAGTATCCATTTACAATTTGGCCTGCAAGCTTCAATCCAAGCGGTGGATCAAAACTCCAATCTGGCATGCGGACAACACTTACAGTCACTTCAAATCAAGAGGCAGGAAGAATATGGGGGCGAACTGAGTGCAATTTCAACGCACAAGGAATTGGGGCCTGCTTAACAGGTGACTGTGCGGGAGTACTCAGTTGCCAAGTGAGTGGAGCACTTCCTACTACCATGGTTGAATTCAAATTAGCTGGCAGTGGAAACCAGGATTATTATGACATATCTCTTGTAGATGGTTTCAATCTGCCTGTCGCAGTTTTACCCGATCTTAATCTGCCCGTTGGAGTTTTACCCAGTTCAGTGAATTGCAATGCCATTTCTTGCAGCAAGAACAGCACTGCAGATTGTCCGGCAGAACTAAAGAGTGATGGAGCGTGCAAGAATGTATGTTTGGCGTTTCCTTCTAATGATCAGTATTGCTGTAGTGGGCAGTTTGTGGATGATTGCCAACCTAATGATTATTCTAAGTTTTTTAAGGGGGAGTGTCCTCAGGCTTATAGCTATGCTAAGGATGATGCTTCGAGCACCTTTGTTTGTCCAACGGGGGTTGACTATACTGTTACTTTCTGCCCTTGATTCCATTCAGCTAGGGATACCATATATTTAGGGATACGAAGGTTTGTTTGGGCATTTTATTAAAACATGTATAACTTTCTGATAATTTTGTATATTTGAATTGAATGCTTAAAAGTGTTTTTTTTTTTATGAATAGTTTATAGTTTCTGGCTGCGGCCATGTTGTTTATTCCAGCTTCGGCCGTTTGAATTCATTCGCGAGGTGATCCTATATCCTCCGGCCCTTTTTTTGTGAATTGTAATCTTAGTAAATTTTATTAATTGAAAAGGACTATTCATCAAAAATTGAATGCTACCATAAATGATGCTTGTAAGCCAGGTGGACAACTTTTGTTATTATTGTATGTATACTTCATTTGTTTCAGCATGTGAAAAGTTTTGTTATCCTTGATGACAACTTGAATATTTATCTATTGAGGGGACAATCAGACATGGCTCATGAAACTTTCATTTTTGTAATCGAATTTTGAGAGTAAATCAAATTTAGTTTTAAATTTTTTTAAATATTCAAATTTATATATTTAATTTTTATTTTACTTATATAGGCAGTGCTCAATAGTTTACTTCAATTTTTTTCTGAAAAAATATTTATAACATACTATGTACTCAATCTTTCAAACTTCCATACTTTACATTGGAATGCCTGCCTAACTTGTCCTAATTTCACTGATACATTTGATGTTATTTTCAGACGACTAGAGCATTGCGTTAACTAAAATCTTTCAGAAGTATTTCAGAGTATTAATTATGTTTTTTTTCTAAAATATGTAAACTATACGGAATTAAAATAAATCAATTCAAAATTTCATTTTTCGTAGTCGAATTTTGAAAGTAAATGAAATTTAGTTTTAAGTTTTTTAAAAAGATTCATATTTGTATATTTTATTTTTATTTTACTTATATAGGCAGTGCTCAATAGTTTTCTTCAATTTTTTTCTGAAAAAATATTTGTAACATACCATGTACTCAATGTTTCAAACTTCCATACTTCACTTTGGAATGCCTAACTTGTCCTAATTTCACTAATACATTTGAGGCTATTTTTCAGTCGACAAGATAGAATTTATGAATTTAGCCTCAGTTCACTCTTCACAGGGACCTAACGGGTATCACTATGTATTGCTCAAATGCTTCTCCACCTCAACTGTAAGGAAAGTGATTGCTTGACGAAGCTTTTAGCTTCAAGTTGGTCCGTTTGGATTCCTTTACACCTATAAAATGGTCGGGGGAAGCAACCTCTCCTCTATGACCATTCATTTTGTGGTGTCATTACAATGGAAATGGGATCGGACCCTCTTTATATAAGCCGTGGAGGCGCTAGTCTTCTTGTGGTGTCATTGCAATGGAAATGAGATTAGACCCTCTCTATATAAACCATGGGGGCACTAGTCTTCTTGCTTGGAGGATTTAGAATTATAGATTAGGGCCAAAGAATGAGATAGTGAGTGTTTTGGTTAGATGAAGGGTAGAAGAAAAATTTGTGACTCGTGAGAAAACATTGTTTCTTACAAGACACAATCCTCTCTACCAACAAAAAAGCCCTCAACCTACACGGATAGAATAGATTTAAGGAAATGGATCCTATAAAGGGAGAATAATATGTTGGATGTAGGGTATACTAAGAGGAGAGGAGTGAATAAATATACCCCTTAACAATTTTGAATATTTAATCAGCAATCCACATAAGAAACAAACAAAGTACTCAAATCTCTATTTGGTGATGGAGTAGCCTTAGAAGAGTGACCAAGCTCGTCCCAATACAACATATATAATTTTTGACCCATGCTAGTAAATGCATTTATTAGGTCTTCCTTCATTAGTATTGCTTCATATTTTCTCTCCATAAACATATGAGTTCACTTTCATGTTGATGATTCTGCTCTTGTTGGTCTTGCTAGGATCAAGGAAGCTGAAGCCTTTCGACATGCTTTGGATGTTTATTTGGCAGCTTCAGGCTAGAAAGTTAATGAGCACAAATCTTCCATTTACCTTTTTAACACTCCTGATTCTATTCAACACAGGATTGTTGGTATCCTACGATTTCAGATAGGATCACTTCCTTTGACTTATCTTGGCATCCCTATTGCTGTTTCCAGGCAGCCACGTCTCTTCTGAAAAAATTTGATTACCAAGCTTCAGGATAAGGTAAATCATTGGACTCACAGATGGCTTTCTACTGCTGCCCGGGTTACTCTTCTTCAAGCTGTTATCCAAGCTCTTCCTACTTATCGAAGCATGGTTCACGCTGCACCTATTTACTTTCTCAAGGATTTTGATGCTCTCTCTCGACAATTCCTTTGGAGTGGTAATTTGCATAGTACTAAATGGAGCTTGGTTAATTGGGCAACTGTTTGTAGGCCTAAAAAGGAGAGTGGTCTTGGTCTTCGATCTCCTCTATTGAGTAGTCAAGCTTTGGCTGCTAAACTTTATTGGCGATGGTGCTCTGGACAACATCAACTTCGGGCTCATATTATCACTATAAATATTTTCATGGTGCTGATCCTTGCTCTGTTTCTGCAATTCCTTTTGAAGGTCGTGGCTCAATGGTTTGGCATACTTTGAAGACAGGTGCGATGTTGGTAAAGAAGGGTCTGTTTTGGATATGTAAAGGAGGTTCTCAGGCTTTGTTTTGGTCTGATGCTTGGGATGGATTCCTTTCCATTTTATCCATATACCCTCATCTTCAGCCTTTTTGTGACTCTTTTCTTGCCACTGGATGAGATAAAGTGGCTCATTACAAGACTCCTTATCAATTGGGACCTGTTGTTGGTTACAGATGGAAGCATTCTTCTGATTGGCCTCCTGGAGGTATAGACATGGATCGTCATGAGCTTTCTCAAATTCTAGCCTCTAGAGAGTGTTCTTCTTTGCTTGGTCCAGATGTTTTGGCTTGGGGCGGTACCTTGTCTGGTAAATATCATGTCTCTGTTGGGTATCAGAAGATAACTAGACAATTATTTGGGGATGGCGAGGTCCCTTGGTGGAAGCAAGTTTGGAATAAAGTTTCTTGGTCCAAGTGCAATTTTTTCATGTGGCTAGTGGCTCACAACCGCTGTCTTACCTGGGATAATCTTTGTAAACGTGGATTTCAGGGCCCCTCTTATTGTGTTATGTGTGGTAATGGAGAGGAGTTTGTCTCCCATCTGTTCTTCCATTGCTCCTATTCTACTCAGATATGGCACCTTTGGTGGAGCGCTTGGGGTTTCTCTTGTCGGCATGCTTCCTCTTTGCCTGAGTTCTGGGCCCGCTTGGGTACTGCTCCCTCCAAGTCTTCTTTTCTCCATGTTGCTTGGATTGCTGGCTCGTCTTTCATGCTTTGGCATATCTAGTTGGAGAGGAATCGTCACATATTCCAAGATGTTCGGCTTGGTGTTTTGCATCTTTGGTGGAAAATATCACATTCTCTTCAGGAAACTATTCTTGTGAAGTGTGAACTTGATGGGGGTATGGATCCGGTTGATCTTGCTATCTGTAATCGCCTCAATTTTCATCTGCAGGATGGGGCTGCAGCTCATAGGTTTCCTTCTATGTCCAGGCAGCTTCACCATCAGAGGAAGGGTCGGGTTAACTGGGATGGGCACTGGACTCCTCCTCCCTATGGAGTTCTAAAAATTAACACTGATGGTTCTTCCCGTGGGAATCCTGGTTTGGCTGGTATTGGCGGAGTGGCTCGTTGTAGTTCTGAGGATGTTAAATTTTTCTTCTCAATTCATAAGGGTGATTATACTAACAATCTCATGGAAGCTCAGGCTATTTTATATGTTGTGGAACAGTGTTGCTTGCGGGGATGGAGTAAGATTATCTGTGAGTCTGATTCCCAGGTGGTGGTGAACATGCTTTCTTCGCAAGAGCTTGAAGATGTTAGTTGGAAGTCGGCCACTGTTGTTAAGCAGATTCTTTTCTTCTCTTCCTCTTTTCAGTTCATTAGGTTCACGTATATCCCTCGTGAATGGAATAGAACTGCTGATTGTTTAGCCAAATGGGCATCTAGTCATGATCCGGGTTGGAATATTAGGGATGGGAGGCAACTGTCCTTTGAGATGGTGCAAGAATTTGATGATCTTGTTGCTCAGAATTGAGCTCCTTGTTGAGCTCTCCTTGTTGTATTCCTTTCTGTCTTAATAAATTTTTACCCCTCTTTTTGCAAATATTCTTTAAATGTTAAATACTACTTTTATTTAAAAATCTTTTTACCATCATATAGATATTAAATCATAGAATAGTAACAATTTATTATTAGTTTCAATATAATACTTGTTATCTACAAATCTTCATAGGGCAGCTATGAGAGCTTTATCCTTGAACTTGGGAATGAGCCCAAGAGGGTTAAATTGTGAATAGTTCTTAAATTCCAACCTCCTCTAGATTTTAAGAGGTGAAATAGAAAAGAAACAATTGTTTATACTTTAAGAAGTGAACTAGAAAAAAATAGTTATTTATATTTTAGTTATATGATTTTAGAGCGTACTATTTGTAAAAGAAAACAAAAACTCAAACAAAACAAAAACAATTCCATTTTTGAAAAAGCTCTCTTATCCTTTGGAAAAACAGTCAATAAGTACGTCGACTACAAGGAAAATAAATCCAATTAAATCGATAAAAACCAGAATTGATTGGGCCCTGGGTAATTGAGAACAATGGCGTCTTCAATTTATGAGTATCTGGCTGTTCTTGTTATAGGATTTTGTGCTTCAATAGCAGGTTTATAACTCATCTTTCACCTTTGCCAAGTTATTAGAACTTTTTTTACTATGGACCTATGTAATCTCATTTAAGATCTTTTTTTCCTAGTGTTCAAAACAAATTCAATTCAATTATCTTGCTATTCTTGGTATAGTTTTGTTCGCTTCAAATCAAGAGTAGGTGTGTACGACAAGTCTGTTTTATACAGTAACTCTGTTTTCATGTTCACCTTACTTACAATGTGCTGAAATTGTATAATACTTTTCCTTATAACAAATTTTAAGACAATTGACCGATCAGTTGATAACTGAATATAAATAAGAGTACTTTCAATTTTTAAAAAGTAAATTAAACCTGATTTCTAATTTATATGATGGGCAGTTGGTATGTTTTCTGTTATTCCTGTTATTCCCAGACTGATTGTACTCATCTCACCTCCTATAACTCCTGTAATGTCTATCTACAAAATAAATAATAATAATAAACAAAATTTTCTCTCTATTGAAAGGATTTGTAAAAGTGTTTGCAGGATCAAAAGGTGAATAGGGGAGAGGACCCAGTACTTGAACACCCTAATTTCGTGCTTATCAAAACCCTACGTAAAAATTTCAAATCGCTCTTAATTTTTTACAGTGGCTTACTTGCCCAGTCGCCTACTTATAACTAAGGTTTCAAGTCCACGTCACCTCCCTTATGATGCCACATCAGCTTGCTTTTTGCCAAGTTGTCCAAAACAACCCAAAAGAAAGGTGAGACCAATGGCCATGCATAAAGGGTACTCATAGTTGAACAGCTGATGTGGCATCACATATTGGTTAATTTTTATAACTAAAGGTACATTTTATTCAATTTTGGGTAGTTAGCATTGTACTAACAACTTTAAAGTCACAGGTATTGGTACAATGTTGTCAAAAAAATTGGATATTAAGTCAACAAGTGTAGGTATCAAGTGAACAACTCCATTCACAACTATTGGAACGCGTTCAAGTACTGGGTCCTCTCCCCTACTTATCATTATTAGAACAAGTTTTGAAATTTCACCGTCACCTGTGACTGGTGTACTTATAATGACATCTGATCATTTTAATATTAATTATTTTGCTTTCTGTGAAAAATATTGATTGTCAAAACAAATAATGATAAAAAGAAAAAAAAACAGTAGTCTTGTCTTTTTTATTTGTATGACACAGATAGCAATAAGATTAGTCAAAATAATTTGTAAAAATGTTTGTAGGATGCTATTCAATTTTCTTAGATTTGATCCTTCGTGAGGTTGTAAGAAAACACTAAGTGCAAGGAAAAAAACGAAGTTCAAATTGCATGAGAGGAATGAGAATTATGGTTAAGATTTAAACAACTTGATCTTTCTATTTTTTACCTTGATGTTCTCTTACATTGTGATGGTAGATCGAAGTGACATAATATTGATGCTAAAAGTTTTACACAATCTAACCCCAAATAATCTAAATCTTAAAAAAACTAAATAACATGCCCCAAATAATCTAAACCTTAAAAAAACTGAATAACATGCTATGAATTGTAGGAATCTAACCAATTTGTTTGTAGGATGTTATGCTACCAATTTCACCATACAGAACAAGTATCCATTTACAATTTGGCCTGCAAGCTTCAATCCAAGCGGTGGATCAAAACTCCAATCTGGCATGCGGACAACACTTACAGTCACTTCAAATCAAGAGGCAGGAAGAATATGGGGGCGAACTGAGTGCAATTTCAACGCACAAGGAATTGGGGCCTGCTTAACAGGTGACTGTGCGGGAGTACTCAGTTGCCAAGTGAGTGGAGCACTTCCTACTACCATGGTTGAATTCAAATTAGCTGGCAGTGGAAACCAGGATTATTATGACATATCTCTTGTAGATGGTTTCAATCTGCCTGTCGCAGTTTTACCCGATCTTAATCTGCCCGTTGGAGTTTTACCCAGTTCAGTGAATTGCAATGCCATTTCTTGCAGCAAGAACAGCACTGCAGATTGTCCGGCAGAACTAAAGAGTGATGGAGCGTGCAAGAATGTATGTTTGGCGTTTCCTTCTCATGATCAGTATTGCTGTAGTGGGCAGTTTGTGGATGATTGCCAACCTAATGATTATTCTAAGTTTTTTAAGGGGGAGTGTCCTCAGGCATATAGCTATGCTAAGGATGATGCTTCGAGCACCTTTGTTTGTCCAACGGGGGTTGACTATACTGTTACTTTCTGCCCTTGATTCCATTCAGCTAGGGATACCATATATTTAGGGATACGAAGGTTTGTTTGGGCATTTTATTAAAACATGTATAACTTTCTGATAATTTTGTATATTTGAATTGAATGCTTAAAAGTGTTTTTTTTTTTATGAATAGTTTATAGTTTCTGGCTGCGGCCATGTTGTTTATTCCAGCTTCGGCCGTTTGAATTCATTCGCGAGGTGATCCTATATCCTCCGGCCCTTTTTTTGTGAATTGTAATCTTAGTAAATTTTATTAATTGAAAAGGACTATTCATCAAAAATTGAATGCTACCATAAATGATGCTTGTAAGCCAGGTGGACAACTTTTGTTATTATTGTATGTATACTTCATTTGTTTCAGCATGTGAAAAGTTTTGTTATCCTTGATGACAACTTGAATATTTATCTATTGAGGGGACAATCAGACATGGCTCATGAAACTTTCATTTTTGTAATCGAATTTTGAGAGTAAATCAAATTTAGTTTTAAATTTTTTTAAATATTCAAATTTATATATTTAATTTTTATTTTACTTATATAGGCAGTGCTCAATAGTTTACTTCAATTTTTTTCTGAAAAAATATTTATAACATACTATGTACTCAATCTTTCAAACTTCCATACTTTACATTGGAATGCCTGCCTAACTTGTCCTAATTTCACTGATACATTTGATGTTATTTTCAGACGACTAGAGCATTGCGTTAACTAAAATCTTTCAGAAGTATTTCAGAGTATTAATTATGTTTTTTTTCTAAAATATGTAAACTATACGGAATTAAAATAAATCAATTCAAAATTTCATTTTTCGTAGTCGAATTTTGAAAGTAAATGAAATTTAGTTTTAAGTTTTTTAAAAAGATTCATATTTGTATATTTTATTTTTATTTTACTTATATAGGCAGTGCTCAATAGTTTTCTTCAATTTTTTTCTGAAAAAATATTTGTAACATACCATGTACTCAATGTTTCAAACTTCCATACTTCACTTTGGAATGCCTAACTTGTCCTAATTTCACTAATACATTTGAGGCTATTTTTCAGTCGACAAGATAGAATTTATGAATTTAGCCTCAGTTCACTCTTCACAGGGACCTAACGGGTATCACTATGTATTGCTCAAATGCTTCTCCACCTCAACTGTAAGGAAAGTGATTGCTTGACTAAGCTTTTAGCTTCATGTTGGTTCATTTGGATTCTATACACCTATAAAATGGTCGGGCGAAGCAACCTCTCCTCTATGACCATTCATTTTGTGGTGTCATTACAATGGAAATGGGATCGGACCCTCTTTATATAAGCCATGGGGGCGCTAGTCTTCTTGTGGTGTCATTGCAATGGAAATGAGATTAGACCCTCTCTATATAAACCATGGGGGCACTAGTCTTCTTGCTTGGAGGATTTAGAATTATAGATTAGGGCCAAAGAATGAGATAGTGAGTGTTTTGGTTAGATGAAGGGAAGAAGAAGAATTTGTGACTCGTGAGAAAACATTGTTTCTTACAAGACACAATCCTCTCTACCAACAAAAAAGCCCTCAACCTACACGGACACAATAGATTTAAGGAAATGGATCCTATAAAGGGAGAATAATATGTTGGATGTATGGTATACTAAGAGGAGAGGAGTGAATAAATATACCCCTTAACAATTTTGAATATTTAATCAGCAATCCACATAAGAAACAAACAAAGTACTCAAATCTCTATTTGGTGATGGAGTAGCCTTAGAAGAGTGACCAAGCTCGTCCCAATACAACATATATAATTTTTGACCCATGCTAGTAAATGCATTTATTAGGTCTTCCTTCATCAGTATTGCTTCATATTTTCTCTCCATAAACATATGAGTTCACTTTCATGTTCTTCCAATAATGCCTTTAGTAATAGACATAAAAGATGGAAAAAAAAATCTTATTTAAAACTTTGGAAACTTCATTTATAGAATTCTAAAAATATCATCATCAATGTCCTTTGCCTCTTTTTGAATTTATTTTAATAAGAATCAATATCTACATCTAACTGATCCCCATATTTTAAGAAAATAAAAAATTAATAATTTATTTTCTTCAAAGGCAGTAGAGCCATATCAAACAAATTTTTGTATCAATGTCTAATACAATTACATTTTCCCCCTTCTTATCAGAAGCACTAAGTCGATACTTATCATTATCTGGTTCACCTCCAAAATCAACTTGTACATCTAATTCATCTCCAAGCTCAACAACAATTAGATCAACCTTGGCAATCTTAACTTCTTAATCTATTTCTTCTTTGAAGTTATCAACATAGTAGTTCTTTTCCTTCTCTTACTAGAGGAGATTTCCTTTTTGGCCTTCTTTATCGACAACATGGGGAAAAATAACCATGAGATAAATTCCATAAGGAATGCTAGTAGGGTTGTGAGTAATACTGATGAATACAGATCTCTCTTCTTTGAAAAGTCTTCTCCATGTCTTATTTCTTCCTTATTTGTTTGTCTACATTTTTCAAAATACTTTTCATAACTCTCTTCCCATTAATCTCACTATATTTTATTGAGTTATACCAAAAGTTTACTTAGAAGTGTCTATAAAGACAACATGGAGTACTTTGACATAAATTGCAACTAATTCCTCATACATTTAATAACTAAGTATTAGTATCCAGTATGTCCTCAGTTTAACAACTTTCATTATGCATTTCATTTATCTGTAGTTTTAGTGAAAGTGATATTGTTTTGATTAGGTAATAGAAGGTTTGAAGGGGACCCAAAACTCCAACAAAAAAACCATGGTCAGGAATTGGTTTTACAGGGACCAACAACCAACATAAATCAACAAAATAGCAGGGACCAAAGGTCCAAAAAAAAACTTAGTTAAAAATTTAGATGAGATCTTTAATAGTACTAGTAATAGATATGCCTAAGATAACAACCTCTTTGAGAAAGTCTTGAATATTATTCGCAGGAAGCTCGAGGTACATTTTCTTAGTGCTTTGTCTAGTTCTTCTACTCAAACCACTAGCCAATAGCGGTGCATGACCAGTCAAGTTAGCTTCATTTGTAGAAACTTTTCCAATTGAAGCAACAACAGCTAGGATGGATGAGGTAACACCCCGCATACCCATCTCACTATCCTTAATCAATTTTTTAAGGGAAGCTTCATAATCTTGAAGTTTAGTTGGGATGTTCCCAACCAAAGATTTCAGCTCCCTCCACTTCTTACTTTCCTCATCCAACTTTACTTGTAAACATAGGGACTTCTCCTGCAAGGAAGAAATAGATAAGTGAAGTTTTTTAATTTCATTATACATCCAATTTTCCATCATCATCCCAATATTAGTTTTCTTTGACTTTATTCAAAAATTCTAGAACGTTATTATCACCCTTTAAGTCTTGGACACCCTCAAAATCATCATTTTCTAGAAAAATATTTGTTTTGAGCATTTCCTTAATATCCTAGTTTTGGGTATTGGGCTCATTATCAGCATCAAGATTAATATCTTCATGACCACATTTGGCCACAAAAGCATTAGTTGACATTGGATCAAGGGAAAGGGTAGCAATAATAGAGGAGTTCTTAGCATGCTCTATATCTAGTGTATGGATAATCAAGTTGATTAACCCATCTTTGTCATTATTACTATTCTCCTTCCAAATATTATTATCATGCAAGACCTCCTTATTCACTATCTTTCCACTATCATCTTTAATGATAAAACCTTTGATCTTGAAGGGAAAATGAGAGCACCCCAAAAATTCATATGAGATTAGTATGCATATCATGTATCCAATATTTCCTTCTAATAAGCAAATACAAGTGCATACTACTATGCCATAAAAGCAAAAATAGACATAGTTGATTTCCCACAATTAAAACCTTAAAGGAAAGTGATTACAATTTACTAATCTAAACAAATTTCAGTAGCATTATGACATATAGATTATTATTCTACAATCATAAAACTAGAAGAATGTGACATAATAGAGAACATGGATATATGTGGAGAAATCCTTTCCGTGTAAAAAACCCCACCCTCCAAACCATCAAGCTAATGTATTATTCAGCAAGAACTTACAATACATTTTCAGCCTTCACATGGAAATTTTTAACTTTCTCCATTCTAGAGAAAATTTGGCAGCATAGCCTTGTGCAAATAACTTTTCATCTCTCTCTTAATTCTCTACAACAATGCTTTGTACTTTTAAAATTTTTATACAAGAGGAAATAGTTTCTAAAGCATTTATATTCAATGCATCTTCAAATTATTTTAGAAACTTCCTTATGCATAACCCTTGCATAAAAACAAAGCATAAGATAATAAATCACCAAAAAATAGAACCTTTCTATTTTTCTACTCCAAATTTCTTTTTGTGGAAGAATCCAGCTTCTTTTAGCAAATTTTCAAGAAAGCACAAATAAAGTAATGAATCGTGGTAAGGCTAAGTCACTTTATCCCAACAATCTCCCACTTGATGAAGACCTCACAAGATTCAAACTAATGAAACTATATCATCATAGCCATCCATGAAACAGCATAAATCATAACTTATGCTCTCATGTTCCAACTAGACACCTGTCCCAATAACACAAGCATAAGATCCATGTCATAACAAAGGCTACACACTATTGCCACCACTCCACTATGCTCATGAGCTATATAGAAGTATTAAAAAAATTCAACTTCTTAGCCCAACAAAACTATGAAGGCATCCTCCAAAGAAAAATATAAATCATTAGCCAAAACAACAACAAAACTAATTGGTCCAATCCAGTTGATAAATCCATGACGATAAATGCTAACCCATCCAATGCTAGAAAACTCATGCCATCAACGTAAGCAACCCACAAACTGCAACCTCAAGCTCTATGTGCAAACCAGTTGATGAAGACCAAACACATACAAGAACTCCTAGTGCATGGGTAATGTTGAATCTGAAAAATTAAAAGCATACTGAGTCTACTGATAACAATGCAAAGAAAGTGCAATCATGTAGTACCAAGGACCATCCACAAAGACATGCAAATCCCATAGAAAAAACATTGCAAGAAATATCTCTCTCATCCATTCTCCAAAACTCTCTCATGTTCTCCACATGCAACAAAGAAAAGAGATAAAAGAGCCACCATGTCATCACCAAAAATAATGAAGTTCAAGTGATAAAAAATGACCACAAAAGAGTGACCACCATAGCTCCAATAGATCTCGAAAAACAATGTTATGTGAACCAAAACATCCAAGAAGATAACCAAGACCAAAGAAAGAACCTAAAAATCATACGCATATAGCATGCCCTTCTACAAACACTTCTAAATGTCAACTATGCCAAGTGTGATCTCCTTCACAACCCCAAGAGAAAAGCCACAACAACATACAAAATTGTTCAACCTTAAGAGATCAAACATAACATAATATCATGAATCTACATGGATATAAGCCTCTCAAAAAAGATCAAAAAACCCCATTTCCCATTTTAGAAAATCACCCCACTACCATCTCCTATTATCATCAAAAATGGAAAACACCTCAAGGAGATAACCATGTTATCCATCTCCTACAATGAATCCTCCAGTACCATCTAACTACATCTCAAGATCCATGAATATGAAGGAAGAGATAAAGCACCTAAAAGTAACATTAGGAAATACCTCTCAAGTGATAAACTATCAAGTAGACCAAAAGTGGGGAATGAGAATGCTCCTCTAGGATATGCAAGTCACCCTATGACTTATCCAAGAACAATCTCCTCATAGGTCTCTATTGAACTCATGTCCAACAAAGGTGTAGGCTCCTCGGACTTCCTATTGAAATCTCATAAAGAGTATACATCTCAACAATATGTCTCTCATCTTGAGAGAACTCTAGCCTCACCTAAGTCTCCAAGTATCAACAAGCACCTATAATTAATCACTCCATGAAAAACTCCACTACAACATAGCACTATTATGAAATATCAAGCAAATGATCAAAGTACTCAATACCAAGAAATTAAACCAATATCAATGTCAAAGCTCCAACCATGGAATTAGGAACAAAATCATGACATCATGATCTAAACCATCTCCTCCAAAGAGATAACATGCTCCATGTGATCATATCAAATAACTGTAGCATAACACAACTCTAAACTGGTAATAAAGAGAAAACCATGACACAAAATCCACCATGATTATATGTCAAATAAAAGTATAAATAAAATCTCTAACAAGGACCCCTTGAATCCTAAAGATGTCAACATCTCCAATCACATGAAGATACCATCTCCAACTAGTGAACCAACAAATGTGAAAGACCCTTCTGCAACAACAAGATCTAAGGCATCCTCCAACATATGCAACACTAAAGAAGATCATCCATAACCATATTATTGAAAAATATAGCCACTGCTAAAGGTCCCATTGAAACATGATACCAAGCTATCTAAGAATATGACACACCATCCTCCAAATCTAAAAATCATCTAGGCCCACACATCACACTAAGTGAAACCAAGATCTCCACTAAGGAAATTTACAATGCTGTAGGACTCTATAACTAACTATCGAAGTACTCAAATATCTTCCACCTCTCATCCCAAAGCAATGACACAAATGCACAAGTGACCACAAACAAGGCCAGCTAACAAGTTTGCACCAACAGTGAATCAGATCTAGTGGATATAGATAGTCTACATCCAAGTTATCACATTGCATGGGTGGCCTACCCACCTGACTACATAACTTGTAGATCCAATTATTGCAACATGAAAATCCACTATCACATTGGTGACATATACAAATGAGATCAAAGAGAATAATTATGTAGATAACACGACTCAAACACCAAATCAAGCACAAATTTGATTTGCCAATTATGTCCACATCAAGCACCATAGTCTAGGAATCCAAAAAAGAATCACCACAGAAATGTTGAGTGATTGATCATGTACCAACTTCTCCATGAAAAGTAGGAAACACACCTCATTTCATCATGCACAAAGCATGCATACATGTAGAACTAAAATTATCTCACCCAACAACACTCTGAAGGAACTAGAGTCCAAAAAATAGCTCTTCAATAGATCAAAAAAAAACCAAAAGTTTTTATTTCAGCATGCAAAACCTAAAAAAATATTGTGTTTAAGAACAACCATGCACATCCACACCCACTTCTTATCTAGAAGAATTAAAGTCTAAAAAAAATACCAAACAAATGAACCCAGAATAATGGATTATCATAGATGACCATTGCCATAGATTTTTTAGAAAAATCTATAAACCCCTCAGATCCAACGAACAAGAATCCAATCAATGCATGTAAAAGCATCCAAGAGGAAAAATAGTACAGGAACTCCAAGCCCACTTGTAGACCAATTCCGCAACCACTACTACTACATGTATCTAAGAGAGATATGTTATCCAAAAGCTTCCAAATCATCCATTGATCAACTCCATAACCTCTATGCATTCTAGGTAACAAAAGAGACATTTTCCAATACTCATGCATCATGAATTATTATTCTTTCAACCAAGAGCTCCAGATCAATTTCATTTCAACATGACCAACTCTATTTTCTCTATCTTCACCATCCTTCAAAAAATGAATATTGTCTTCTGAAAAACTAAATCAATTGCAAGACTTCCACTCATCAAAGGATTAATTATTAGTCATTTTCTTAAAAAAATCTTTGAGCTCTGCAAGCTAAGAAATCTTAACAAAGGAAATAACTTGAACCAAAAACATTGTGAATCCTCACATGCAAGCAACATGCAATTCACAAAACTGAGCTCTGATACCAATTGAAAGGAAAATGAGAGCACCCCATAAATTCATTTGAGATTAGTATGCACAATCTATATCCAATAGTTCCTTGAACAACTTCTAATAAGAAAATACAAGTTCATACTACTATCCCATAAAAGTAGAAACAGACATAGTTGATTTCCCACAATTAAAAACTTAAAGGAACATGATTGAAATTTACTGATCTAAATAAATTTTAGCAGCATTATGACATACAGATTATCATTCTACAATCATAAAAATATAAGAATGATACATAATAGAGAACATGGATATATGTGGGGAAAGCCTTTCTAGGTAAATAAAACCCACCCTCCAAACCATCAAGCTAATGTATTATTCAACAACAAGTTATAGTACATTTTCAGCCTTCACATGGAGATTTACATCTTGCTCCATTCTAGAGAAAATCTAGAACCATAACCCTGTGCAAATAACTTCTCATCTCTCTCTTAATTCTCTACAACAATGCTTTGTACTTATAGAGTTTTCATACAAGAGGAAATAGTTTCTAAAGTGTCAACATTCAACACATCTACAAATTATTTAAGAAACTTCTGTATGCACAATCCTTGCATAAAAACAAAGCATAAGTGAATAAATCACCAAAAAATAGAAGCTTTCTATTTTTCTACTCCAAGTCTTTTCTTGTTGAAGAATCCAGCTTCATTTAGCAACTTTCCAAGAAATCACAAATAAAGAATAAATCATGGTAAGGCTAAGTCACCTTATCCCAACAGATCTTGAGGAAAGTATTAATCTTATTTTTTCTTGTATGCTTCAAGGAATGGACATTATCCTTAGCTTTACCCTTATTAGAAGATGGCTTACCTCTCTTGCTGATAGTACAAGGGGAAGAACAAAGAGAGTCATGGGCCAAGATATCATCCAAGCTAAGAATGATATCATTGGTCTTAGAAGAGCACTTGTAACTCATGGTATGGGCCATGTCATTGTCTAGAGGGGCAGCATCATCCTCTAAATCATCTGAGCTTTCATTGGAGTCTATTTCCATTACAAGAGTCCACTTACAGCTATTTTTGATTTTCATCTAATAACCACCAACATTTTCCTTTCTGTTGAGCATGCCTTCCCCTTCCCTTTTCTATTTACTACTATAAATAGAGATAGCAAGGTTTCTATATTGATAAAAATTAGAGATAAGAAGGATGAAACCCTCATGGATGATAGGTCTAGAATCCTTATTCTTATGTGCCTTGAGCCCATTAAGGAGATAATGCACCAAATACAAAGGAAATGAGACTATTTTCTTATAATGGAAGTGATTTAGAAAAACAAAGTGGTATTGATGAAGCCTCAAAACCCTACAATCCATAATGAAATACATCCACACACAAGTGAGAACCTCCTGCCAGATGTCCTTATTTTAGAAAGATCATAGAAGTTACCAACCTTCACTAGTCTCACATCCTCCTGATCATTTTTGGGAAAGCACTTGACCACCTCTTCTGAAGCCTTTCTCTATTTGAAAAATCTCATACCTTCATTCAGTAGCCTAGTAACCTTAGCAATAAAATCAGCATTAAGGATAAACTATCTGCCATAGAGTGTAACCTTGTCACTATCCCAAGCTTTATAGAAACCATCTATCACATAAGGTTTGTAACCATGAATTTTTTCAATATAATTGGTAACCTTCCCTTTCTCGAGATGGTGCCAAACTTCCTTCTTCTTTCTCCAATAGTAGCACTTCTTGGGTTCTATCTTTTTTTCTTCTCCTCCCATATTCAAAGAAAAAATACCACTCTGTAGAATGTGACAGAGAGATCTTAGATAAATACCCCAAGAAGGTTCATCATATTACCTCTTCATAGCCCAAAAAGAACCCATAATCCATGTGAAGTCTTGACAAACATGCAAGCATGAAAACCATTCCATTTAAAGAAATAAATGAAAGCAATGATGATTTGATAAGTGGAGTCTATAAACAATATCAAATGTAGATTTTCCCTTCTCAAGATATGTTTCTTTCATAATTATCCTTAGCCTTTAGATCGTCATCCATGTTTAGTTGGTTAGTCCATATGACAATTTCATTATTTTGAACTGCCAGGTTGTTTATCCAATTAGCCAATGTGTTCATCTCACAATAGTTATGAGAAATGAACGGTTTTTGAAAAATATTGAGGTCTTCTTTGCCTTCCCAAAGAAGTTTAGAAATATTCTAGGCAAGGTCATGTTTATTATTAAGGATATTAACAATATTTCTGGAGTCTCGTTCCAACCAGAGGTTCCTACATCCAGGTTCCTTAGTCAACTTGATAATATAATATGCTTTGGCCATCTCATTTTTATGGATAGAAGTAATTCCAAGAGGAATATCCTAAGCCCTAATTATTTTGCAATTATAGACCCTAATGACTCCCCCACAGCCATCCTTGTTGGCTTCCCTTTGGAAGCACCATCAAAATTGGTCTTTATTTAGATATTGGGAGGAGATAACTAGATGACACTCTCCCTCAAATTATCCTTTTTAACTTTCCTATTTTGACCAAGATGCTCCAAGTTGATATTTTTTGAGGGGCCCAAATGTGATATAAAATTCTCCTTTATGTTTCTAATAATTCTTTTACCAATGACCTAGGAGGGGGTGTTGGTATCTCTAAAAAATTTTGCATTCGTTTGTTTCCAGAAGCTCCAATAAACGTCAGGAAAAGAATACTACCAGAGGATGTAGAAAAGTTCTCCTTTGGAAGGGCTACTCCGACTTTAAAAACTATCTAAAAGATTCTCCAAAAAAATCCATTGCATTTCCCAAAAATTCAAAAATTTCCTTCCAGACATCCCTAGCATAACAACAATGAAGAAAAATATGGTTAATAGATTCCATATCATTTCTAAAAAGATAGCACCAATTGGTTATGATCATCCTTCTTTTTCTAAGATTGTCTATAATAAGAATTTTGTTCTATAGAGAAATCTAGAAGAAAATCTCAATCTTAGGGGTTAAACCTTTGGCCTACGCTATATTATATCCAAAGTGATATTGTTATTGTACTTTTGAATAAAAATGTTAGGGATCTTATATATATTATGGATCTTATGTTGTAATTTAGAGAAGAAATGAGTAAATTGTACATATCTACCCAGATTCAATCTTTTTACCTTCTCATTTGTTGAGATATATGGTATGTTAATGGTTTTTTCAAAGACCAATATTTTTCCTCGACCAATAGAGTTCCAAACAAGAAGACTACATTATTGTTTTGTGTCTTTATTTGGCATAAGTTTTTAATTTAAATAGCCCCTCGATGATTACAAAGAGGTTTAAATTAAAAAAATTCACAACCATATCATGCATCTTAAATGTGCGATAGTAGAATGAATCAAAATTTCCCTTTTTGTATAGAAAAAATTATTTCCAATTACTTGATCAACATACTTCAATGTCTTGTCTAGCTAGAACTGATTACTAGTGATCGTCTATCATGCACAACCTAAATGAGTCCTTTAAGTTTCCTATTCTTCATTGAATTAAAATTGTGTAGCATGTTAGCATAATTGTTATTGGAAACAAAAATTGGAAACTCAATTCTAAGTGGGGGGTGAAGCAACACTTCAAAACTTTAACTATAAAACATTCATCATACATCCATCTCATCTCTTAGCATGTAAACTAAAATAGCTAATTATACATGTTCATCCATAGCATGAAACAAATAACACATAACATATGAAATTTTTTACCCAGAAACCCTCCAATGAGAAGGTAAAATTGAGGTGGGGATGACACCCAAAAATCCTCACTATTATAGTTGTAAAGTGTATCTAATTAAGGTTGTACAATTTTTTGATCATAAACTATGACCTACCCTATGAAAGGGTTTACATGTTAAAGGCTTACAAAGACTATTAAATCTTAGCCTCTTAAAGGATTTCAAAACTCTACTAAAAGGGTGCCTTGTTAGAGGACTTTAACTCACAATAAAGTAAGCACCCTATTAAAGGATTTGCAAAAGCCTGTTAAGACTACTCTATTAAGAGATTTGTTCTATAACACCTGTTATAATTATTTAGCACCATGATCCTCCAATTAATAGTCTTTTGCTAGATATCGAATCTCCTTTTTCCAAGTATATCCTTGATCCTCCTGATCAGATATGTCTCCTCTATCCTTTAACTACTCTGCTCTATTCTCTCTAACTAGTTCTGCAATTCATATCTCTTCCATAAACTTTATAGTCACCATGAAAGCTCTCTCTCTCTCTCTATACTTATCATTCAGCCTTATCCTCTCATAAATACATTAAAAAGTCATTAGGGTTTTCCCTCCTTAAGAAGACTTAGGTGAGCTAGGTTTAGGGAGGAATCAACTATTGTGATTCATCCATTTTTCCACTTAATACATCCCTTATTATGATTGGTTGCATGTACTACATAGGGATTCTCAATATACCTTCATATATATCTTCTAGAATCATAAAAAAATCTTTAAGTGAACCCAAAAATGGTTTGCATAGGAGTTTGTACCATTATGAACAAGTATGCCACAAACTGTTTACTTAGCACTTGAAAGCTCTAATGCTCAACATTCACTATATCTTTAATGTTGTCACTTGGCTCCTGAATGACTGGGCATCCACTATTTTACTTGACACCTAAATTACTTGGCATGTATGAATTTATTAGCACTAGAGTGACTTAGCACATACTGGTGCTCGACACTAAGTATATTGTCGGGCATGCTTTGTCTGACAAGTTATGCTCGGATTTCAATATCATTTTGCTAGAGTATAATGTAAGTGTGTTGGAACTCATATGTCAAAACCAAAATGAGATCAACAATCTCCCCCTTTGACATGAGTGGCAAAAACACTTTGTCGTGCATATAGAACCTAACAATGAGCATAACTTAGATAATTTGTTTACATTACTTGACTTCCCTGCAAAATTACAAAATTTGCAAAAATTATGATATAATTGTCATACCTTATTGCACCAAAATTTCATAACTCCCCTAGAGTTGATATTTCCTTTCTTTAACTAAATTTTGTACTAATGTTGAGTAAATGTGTGATCTTTTTTTGTTTCATGTTTCTACATGAGTACTCCCTCTAACTCAAAATTGTACTATGCATATTTGTTTTCTCGTTCTTTGCTCATTCTACCTTTTTGTCTCATTCCCCCTTTTTGAAACTTATGTCATGGGTGGTACATTGATAGTTTGTTTATCCAAAAAAACATTGTGGACCTCCATGATTATTTTCAATGTTGCATCCCAGTTATTGGATGCTACCTCTAGAGATTAGTATTGAACATCTAGCTGGACAACAATGTCAACTATGCCATCATGTGTTAAAAGTTTATTATATTTCTTGATTAATGTTTTAGTGAAGGCTAGTTCCTTATGCAATACTTCAATGTGTGAGGTCAACATGGACTAGATACTAATCAAGGTAGCCCTTATGTTTGCATCTTGGCTAGCTTACCTTGAGTAGATAATAGTCTCAAAGAATGAGACTAGATTTGACTTGGAGATAGTTGCAACGTTGAACCTGTGAGTTGTAGATCTCTTTGCAACTAGTCAATAGCCCTCTATACTTCTTGTGTGAATAAATTTACATCACAAATATTTGTATAAAGAGAAATGATATTCTCTAACACCTTTTTCACATCCTCCATTTTGGTTGCTAAGTCAACCTTTCTTTGTGCAATAGCACTAGAAATATTTTCAAGAACTTTAGAGTGAAACTTCTTTTCAAACCATTCTAGAAATTTAACATTGTAATCTAGATCTTCATCCATGATCTTATCAATAATGTTGACTAGTTTCTCAATGATTCATTTTTCCTCACTCAGCTCTAGAAAACTAAATGCATCAAGAAATACGTCTTTGCTTATGCTCTCGTCCAAGTAACTCTTATTATTTCTTCCTATGAAGAACTTCCTATTGAATACTCATTTGTTCTATGGTGATTGTTTCAAGATAAAACTTTGGTAGTTAAAACATCTCATTTAAGCTTACATCTTCACAAGATGTATCTTCAACATACTTAGATGTACTAGGACTAGGCCTTGATATTTGTGAGGGTGTAGCATTTGTATTTAGTTGTTGAAGAGTTTGACTGATAGGAGGTTATATAGAAACTAGTAGGGTAACCAAGGTTTGTATGGCAATTTGTTCCTCAAGCTTAGTAGTCAAAGTCGACTCTTCAGTCCTATTCTTCTCCTTCTCTTTATTGTCATATTGACCAAGGTGCAATTGGGAGATAGGTGCAATGTTGGCTTCTTGACCTATGTGAACTCCTATGACATCCTTCTCAATAGTTAATAATTCTTGCATTGAAGGATTTGGGACTAATGTGCTGACATTTGGTGTCACTACATCCTTCACCTGATATACCACCATGGGCATTGCAATTTGTGTGTTAGTTGTGACACTTGCGTAGTCTTTTTCTTCTATAGATTGAGGGGGCACATTGGATGTTTCTTGTGATTGATCCCCTACAGATGCCAATTTAGCGTTCTCAATCTCATCTACTCTTACCAATGCAATATTTCTACATAATTTAGCTATTGTGGTGGAGTTAATCAAAATTTTCTTCAAGCCTTCATTTGTATTATGTCCTGGTGACTTACTTGGTCTATATGTGGGGGACTGGTACTTAGCACTTCTACCTCTAGTACATTCCGATCATCCTTTTTTTTTTCATCAGTTGTGGCCTCTATTGCTATTTTTGTTTCAACACCTCCCACATGACCATCCTTGACTTCACTTATTGTCCATGTTCATCTTTCTCATCTCCAACTTCCTTAGGAACTTGTTCACTTGACTTTTCTTTTGTCAACCCATTTATGACTTTCCATATCTGGGTTCTCTATTTGACAACCCCTTCAACTTTATTTTACAAAATATTAAAGGCTCTATATTTTGGGGAAAATCTCCCCTTGAATTTAATCTAGCTTTTTTTATCATTACTGTTGGTGTAAATATGTACTTTACTATTTACACTTACTTGAGATTACTTAGGTTTAATGCATTATTTATTATTTTGCATTATTTTATTATTTTTATTTGTGAGACACCTGGGAGTTTGCACACCTTTTGAGTTGTCATGTAGACAACATAGGAGTACGCAACTCTATTTGAGCACATGGTGTCTACAACACTATTTTGTGTGTCCCACCCTTGTAGGCTTATCCCTCATCACCGCACTTACTCCGTGCTTAATCGATGATAACCCATATCCGGTAGACATGTGCTTGGTTGTATGACACATCATGATGCTAACTTCTATGCATTCTAGAAGCTCTTCTGAGGCCTTTATATTCAATAACCTTGGCTCAAATTTAACCATGAGGCAAAAAAATTTGCAAATCAAAATTCGGAGGCCCCGATTTGCAGTATGGGTATGATCATTTTTCACCTGCACATTTTATTTTTCTCTCCTATTTTATTTTTCGTCACGAATATTTATGAAAAAATTTTCTCTCCTATTTTATTTTTCGTCACGAATATTTATGAAAATTTGGAAAAATTTGGAGAGGTTTATTATTTTGTTGCAGTGGCTATTACTCAAATCATGGGTCGTACCTATGAATTCAATACATTGAGGACTGCACCCATCGGTCAGCGGCTAGATCTCATCAATACACAGTGGGCTTTTATTCCAACAGCCCGGACCAGACCAGCCTGGTACTGCCTCAGCCCCGACATCCATCTTTGTTTGATGGCCTGCAGCCCTTTCATTATAAAGTTCGTAGATCCCCATAGTAGCATAAATGTGGGATTTTTGTTTACATTTCCCGACGGCTTGAACATGTTCTCCGGCCCGTGCTGCACTATTTTTCAGTGATCTCCACACTTTTTCGACATCGCAGCGACAATTTCCTAGAAGCTCCCTGTTCCAAAATCTGGCAATCGCAAGGGTATCCTCGGCATTCTAGTCTCAAGCACTCGTTTTACCATTTTTTCAGCGTCAATTTCGTTTGGACATTTCTCGGTGACTGCGCCCTACATCTCGAGACTCTGGTGGGGTTTGTTTTTTTGGCATTGTTTGTGAGTTTTTGGCAATCGCAGTTTTTAAAACTCCTGCCATTATATTTCAAAACTCCCACTCGCATGGTACTTGGTACCCAGTATGCGAAAAGGCCACGCAGACCAGTGGAGGACTGACAGGTCTCGATGGCACAAACAAAACCCCTCCACGTGGCCAAGTCTGTGTAGTGACACGTAACCAATTGGAAGGACATGTCAACAATCAATACTGTCGCGTGCTACGTGGAATTCGATACTTCCTACCATGTCAGTAGCGTACAAATTTTTGACACATTTTTCATCCATACAGTCTAAAATGTTGACTCATCTACCATGTCAACACAGGGCCAAAATTTTTGCTGATGTCACCATTTAGCTAAGTTAAATTTGACGCCCGTCAAGACGTCATTTCTAGGTATTTTATAACTGCTTTGACGACCATTTGACCGTCAAATTTAGAATTGCAATTTTTGTTCTAGACCCCTCTCCAGATTTTTTCAATTTGGCAGCCTGACTTTGCGAGCCCTTATCTTGGACATACGAACTCCAATTCAGGTGTAACTTTTTTTGAAATCGGTAAAATTTCTTGAATTTTCCAATGGTGGTGTTGTTTTTTGGTTTTGGTGCATAGATTTTGTAGAAATTGCATTTTTTGGTGATTGTACCTGCATAATCCTATGTTTTGTAACTTCAGAAGCTCTGTACAGGCACATCTGGTCACTTTTTCAGGTTCCATTTTTTTTTGAAAGTGTGTATTTTTTCGTCTACTTTCTAGATCTGAAGTTAGATTCTAGGGTTGTGTGGACCAAATTCTCACTTTTAGAATTAGGCCTTCTTTGGCATTGCAAAGCTTTAATTTTTTTCAGAATTCTTGTAAAACTAAGCTACAGTGCTTAAGTGACAGATTTCAGCCTCATAAGGCAGTTGTAAAAGCAAAATTAGAAAGTCCACTTTGTTCATTTTGACAAGTGGCCCATTGTAAACGCACTACTTTTAAAGTGCCAACAGCATCTTTTTTTGGGGGGGTCTTTTGATTGAGTGAAAAGGGGGGGTGTATGCTATGTTTTTTGTGTCTCTTTTGTGCTCTTTTCATTTCTACATCATGGGTTTTAAAAGTCCTCCTTTAACTTCACGCAACTATTCTACTTGGAAAGATATTGCATGGAGTAGATTAATGGAAAAAGGATATAGTCTATATGTTGATGGTACAATTATCAAACCTACTGATGCTAAAGAACTCATTGAATGGAAAAGAAAAGATCAACAAGCTTTAAGTGTAATTAGGAGTTGTGTACATGGGGATCTTCTCTTTCACATTAAAAATTGTTCAAAATCCAAAGAAGCTTGGGATAAACTTTGAACAGTTGTATGGTAAAGTGGATGAAGAAAAGGGATTTCAGATTGAGGATGATCTACTTCTCTTGGATCCTAAGAATTATAACACAATTCAGGATTACATCATTAAAGTCAATGAGTATAGGGCACTTCTTAAAGATTGTGGAAATCCCATGAAGGATGACAGGTTGATTCATCACATCCTAAAGAAGCTACCCTCTGAGTACACCAACTTTGTTTTGTGTTTTAATACTCACAGGTTAACCATGGGATCTGCTTACCAGAAGCCTTCCTTTGATGGATTTACCGACATGTTGATTGTTGAACAATCTCACTTGGTGGATTTTGGACTTCTCAAGCCATCTAAGACCAAAGCCTTGGTGGCTAGTGATGATTCCAAATCAAGTCAAGGGGGAAAAAGCAACAACAATAAGAAGTAGTGGAAGCAGAAAACACAATCTGAGACACAACATGACTCCTCTCAACAAGGCGGTTCTTCTTCAAACAAGAAGGGAAGTAATGAAAAGAAGTACAAACTCTGTTGTGCATATTGCAAAAAGCCAAATCATGACGAGCATCATTGCAAGAAAAAAAGAATCAATGAGTTAGAAAATCTACTCAAGAAGAAAAGGATTCAAGTGCCAGGTACTTCCAAGGATTCAACTCCAACCTCTTCAAAGGGTAAAGCTCAAGCACCTATGGCAAACACAAGTTCTTCGGAATGGATACTTGACTCAGGTGCCTCTTACCACATGGGTTCTTCAAAGGAAGACTTTTCTTCATTGAAGCAGTCAAAGGTACCACACATCTTCGTAGGAGGTGATGCTAAGATGGAAGTTGAAGGGAAAGGACATGTTGAAATGGAAAATGGGGAATTCAAAGATGTTCTCTACGTTCCAAATCTAAGCTCCAATCTCCTATCAATTTACCAAATCACTCACCTTGGAGATGGTCATAAGGTTGAGTTCCTTCTAGATTCAGTGATGCTACGAAGTCTAAAAGATGATTCCTTGGTAGCAGTGGGAAAAGTCAATGATGACAAGAGGTTATATTCCTTCTCCCACTTTGTGCCTAAGAGTTCTTCTCAAGCCTTGTTAACTCACTCTACTTCTCAAATCAACTTATGGCATGAGCGGTTTGGTCACCTTGACTTCCGCTCTCTTCAGCAACTTTGCAAAATGCATGGTCAAAGGTCTACATAATATCAACTTTTCTAAGCGAGAATGTTCATCTTTTTTAGTGGATATGAATCTCAAGGAGAAGTATGATAAAGGGAAGTCTTCTCGAGCTCCAGTTGTTCTTCAACTAGTTCACATGGTATTAGCAGGACCCTTTGCAATGACTTCAGTCAGCCAAGGCCGCTACATACTCACATTTGTTGATGACTTTTCAAGATTCACTTGGGTCTTCTTCTTTCATCATAAGAATGAAGTGGTTCATAAGCTTCAAGACTTCAAGACTCATCTTGAGCACAAGTCAAGGAAAGACATCAAAGTACTAAGAGTGGACAATGAACACAGATATGTTGATAGAAGACTTAAGAATTTTTGCAAAATTGAGGAGATTGATCTTCAGAACTCACCAGCATTCAATCTGCACAAGACAGATGTTGCAGCTATGAGGATTAGGACTCTCAAGACCATGGTAAGTTGCACGATAAAGGCCAAGTCTCTCGATCCTACACTTGAAGTTGAAGCCATTAGCAATGCTACTCACATACTTAACAGGTCTCCTCTTCAAGCCTTAGATGGCAAGACTCCTTTTGAGGCATGGTGCGGCAAAAAACTAGTTGTGAGTCACCTTAGAGTCTTCGGTTGTCTAGCATGGGCAAACCTTTCTTCCAGGAGTTGCAAGGCACAGGCACCTAGGCCTTGTACCTTTATCGATTATGAAGACAATGTGAAGGCTTACAGATTGATGGATCCAAAGACTCATGAGATTTTTGTGGAGAAGGATTTTCACTTTGAGAAAAGTTCTCCCAGCTTGTCCTCTACTCCTCTCCGCACATCATACACAGTGGAAATTGATAGTGACACCAGCAATAGTGCTTCAACAGGTTCAGATGCGTGGGGTTCTATCGACAGTTGTAGTGAGAGGTCACATCAATACAGTCCATGTGCTTATATTGCCATAGTGAAAGGTCCATCACAGCATGGCACATCTTGTCTTCCAGCTCTAGCTTTAGTTGACTTGGGAGCCAAACTTGAGGACTTACATCTTCTCATTGATGATGATTCTTCTACAGTTGTTGCAAGGGCTCACTCTGACCCTCATGTCCATTCTCTACATGATCAATCTTCACAGGTTAGCGTGATTGTGGATCCTTATGAACAAAAATTAGTGGAGGTCTCTTTGTTAGTTGAGGAGATAGATGGTTCAGTGGAACAGGTTCAACAGACATCCTTGACCGATCTACATTCTTTCTTTTCAACACAGTTGGAATGGGTGAACTTCAGCATCAGCACAGGGATACTTGAGCAGGTTTTAGGGCCAGCATACATCTTCAGGGTTGTACTTTTGCCTTTGTTTCTTCCTAAGGGGAGGAACACCATTTTGCATTTTTGGACTAGCTTCTTCATCGGAGCAGCTTTCACTTGTGGGGATTCTTCTTTTGGGGGGGGGCCTATTTTGTCTCCCTTCCTTCTCTCATTCTCTTATTTATATACTAGATGTATGTCGTAATGGGGGGGTCTTGATTACTCCATTCATCAATGCATCCTCACTTATCTCTCTTTTTGGGGAAGGGTTTTTCCCATGAGGTTTTCCATCTTTCCCCGCTTTATGAGAGATTTGCATCTTCATTATGTACTTGGGTACCTAACATGGCCTAGTAGCCAGGACCCATTATGCATCTTCATCCTAGTTCATACGCTTAAGGGAATTTCCCTAAGTTGCACTTAAGGGGGGGTGTTGGTGTAAATACGTACTTTACTATTTACACTTACTTAAGATTACTTAGGTTTAATGCATTATTTATTACTTTGCATTATTTTATTATTTTTATTTGTGAGACACTTGGGAGTTTTCACACCTTTTGAGTTGTCATGTAGACAACACAGGAGTACGCAACTCTATTTGAGCACATGGTGTCTACAACACTATTTTGCGTGTCCCACCCTTGTAGGCTTATCCTCTCATCATTGCACTTACTTTCATGCTTAATGGAGGATAACCCATATCTGGTGGACATGTGCTTGGTTGTATGACACATCATGATGCTAACTTCTATGCATTCTAGAAGCTATCCTGAGGCTTTTATATTTAGGCACTCCTAGTGTACTCTCATGAGGAACCAGTTATTGAATACATTATTATTCTGATCATACTCTATCTACTTTGGTCTACTGTGTGCTTGTGTTTGAGTTCTTAGTTCCTAGGTGAATTTTTCCCTTAGGACAATTCTGACAATTACCTTATCCAAAACAAGCATTACTCAAGCAAGTGTAGCCTCCCTAGTCTTACTTTTTGTTGTCAAACTATATTGCTACTTTTGTCAATTTAGTCATGAAGACTCTTTGGTAGTGAGTTGGCAATCTTTATAGGTTTGGTTTTAAATGTAGCCATCATTTTATATATTTCTTCTTCCACCTTATTCTAATCGATCTTACCTCACTTTTCAAATACAGCATGTGTAAGACTAGATAAATCTCCATTATTCTTAACATTTTCACACAAGTCACCTATGTCAGGTGAGCAATTGTGGCTCACCACCTAAAATTAATTGTTGTCATCCGATTATGTCCTCTCCTCATATGACTTGACTAGAGATTTAAACTTTCTCCTTAATTTATTTTTCTTTTTAGGCTCACTCACCACTATATTTGCAATAGCTCTTTTACCTTTAGGCTTTTCTACTTTTTTAATTTTCTTTGCAGTTTCCCTTGTGCTAGATCTGGTAACTAGTATTGCAGGTTGTTGTTGTACATGTTTTACAAATTTATTTTGTTTTACCACTATGAGATCCTTCATTTTCCTCTTCTTCTTTTCAGCTATCTTAAGTGCTTCCTTGGCTTCTTCTTCTTTAGCACCTTCTACATTCTCTTCATGATCTTGTACTTGGCCTAGAGTGAGTGCCAATGGTGCTTCAGCTTGATGTTCTTTATTTTCATCATCATCTTCTTCTTCTTCTTCCTCTTCCCCTTCACTAAATCTCTCCTTAAGCTTCTTCACAAGCTTGTTTTTCTTTCTTATCATAGTAGCTATCTTCAAATCAATTATGATTCTTGAATTGGATTCCTCATTGTTTCCAAATGAGGTGGCACTTATATCTATTTCCTCTACTGGTAGAGTTGTAATAGTTTTAGATGCCTCATCTACATTGACTTCATAAGGCAAGGATCTCAGCCGACTGACCTAGGTATGGTTGCCTACACATATGTTTAATCTACATCAACTAGAAAGTAAACATCATTGTAGTATTGTTCAACTAGTGATACAGGAATCCTTAGCCTTTGTTTCATAGACTTCTTAAAGTCTTCATAGTAGCTTTTCATTACTATTTTAAAATTTTCTCTAAGATCCTCAATTACATCTAAAGGTTGTAATGTCACTGACCTATTCATCTTCCACATTATTTGACCAAAAGTTGGAAAAGTATTATGCACATAGAAAAATATGCAAACAAGTAGTAAACCAAATTTGCATTGTGCACTCTTTTTCTTTCTTATGCCCTCCAAAAAATTTTGATAACTCTTGAAGTTGCAACTCAGCAAGGTCATAAGTCTGAACTTTCTTCACTATCTTGTATCCCAAATCCACAACCATGCAAGATAGACTATTCAATCAATTGGATTGAAGTAACTTGTGAGCAATCACTCTCACTGAAAATGCAATTAGGGGATTTGAAATTATGTCTATTGATATTCCTCTGTTATTCCATATTACCCTAGTATTTCTCTCAATTACCTCCTTTGCATCACTCCATATAGTTTTAGGTCTGTCTAAGGTTGGATACCCTAATACTCCATAGATGATCCTTTTGGTGATCTTAATTGGTCCATTTTTTGTTAGTTTTGGTAGCTTGGATAGTTGTTCATCCATATGTAGTTAATTAGCAAATAATTGTTTTGCTAACTAATTTCTTAGAGTTAGGAAAAATATTTGTTAATTAATTGACCACTTTTGGAAACAACTAGAAATTGACTTCATTAGGGTTGTTAAGCTGTTTTTAATCTTGACCGTCATTAAGAACCAATATCGATCATTGGTTTTTCAACAAGAGTAGTATAAAAGGGGGCATTTGGAGAACATGAAGTTTGGAGATGTATCTATAGTGTTAGAAAATGAGTTTGCAATGATAGTGAATAATCTTGCAATGTTAGCAAGGGTGGAGTGATAGTGTTGGGGATAACAGTGGAGGAATATCAATAGGAGAAATTTAGAGGTTGTCTAAGTTTTGCCAGTGAGAGGAAAGAAATTTTATATCTCTTGATTTGCTAAAGGTAACATAATTTCCTCATCTGTGGAACCAGTTTTCCCTTAGGGGATTTTCTAGGGTTGATTTGTCCAAAAACATTGTGTTCTTTGTGTTGTGAATTTATTTCTGTGTTTTATAAGTGAAGTTGTAGTTGTGTTATTTTTTGATATTAATTGGGATTTTATTTTTGGTAGTTTAGTAATCATTTACGATAGGAGATTAATAATCAGTGACTACATTAGGAATTTTCACATGGTATCAAAGATGTGTTAAGAGTAGAAGAGTTTTTCCCTAGAAAATAAATTGAGGGTTTATAAAACCTAGATTGATCTCTTTAGATTTATTATTGCCTTAATCACTTGAGATGTCTTCAGCTAGTTTAAGAGATCAAGACAGATTGGATGGTACCTCAAATTTTGGTGTTTGAAAGGCTGAACTTTCTTTATTGTTGGAAGAGAATGGTATCAAAGATTATGCTAGTAGTAGTATAGTTGTACAAATGCTACTAAACTTGCAATATGCAAGAAGGAAGATGCCAAGATGAGGTAGGGATAATCCTTGATGGTGTCAAGGATCATATTGTTCCACATATCTTGGAGCTAGATACAATGAAGAAGATGTGGGACACCATTTTGAATATGTACCAAAATTCTACCACTAATAGGAAGATGATTCTTAGAGAGAAGTTGAAGAATACCTAGATGAACTAGGGAGAAGATAGCACAAGTTACCTCACTAGGCTTAGACTTGTCAATGACAAGTGAGAAACTATTAGAGATAGCCCTAGTGATGACAAGCTAGTGAGAATAGCCCTAAATGGGTTTACTAAACAATGGAGTGTCTTTTTTCAAGTTGTCAATAGATGAGATACCTTACCAAGTTGGGATCGACTATGGATTGATTTCACTAAGGAAGAGTTTAGACTAAGTTTTGTCAATGGGGCCAACAAGAGTCAAATAAGTGAGGTGGAATAGGAAACCATTTCCCTAGTAGGGAAAGGAAAAGCAAAGAAGGGGTCTAACAAAGGATCAAATTCACAAAGTGAAAAGAAAAAGAAGGACCTTTCTAAGGTCAAGTGCTTTGGATGTCACGAGTATGATAACTATGTTAGTGATTTCCCAAAAAGGAAGAAGGCAAAGAAGTAGGTTTCTATTTCAGCAAGTGTAGAAGAAATCTCCAGTAGAATGGAAGATGAGTTTGCACTTATAGCTTGTGTGGTGAGCTCAACCTCACAAACTATCTAATATATAGATAGTGGGGCATCCTTTCATGTGACAAGAGTTAGAGAGTACTTCTCTAGTTATAAGGTGGAGAAAACTATTATCCTAATTTCTATGGGAAACTTGTCCAAACTTAACCTAGTTGGAAAAGGGATTATTCAGTTTTAGAGGGAGAATGGAAAGATAATTATAGTTCATGATGTATTACATGTGCTAGGCTTAGGTATGAATTTGATTTATATATATGTTCCTCAAGATAGGGAGTATAATGTACTCTTTAGAGGGTCACATGTGTTGATTAAGCATAAGGATTAGAAATCATCCATAACTATTGAAGATAGGAGTGATCACCTTTATATGTCGTAGTTTGATACTCCTAAGGCACTCATGAGTACCAGTAATCCTAGAGATCTTGGAGAGCTATGGCATAGGAGGATGAGCCATATTCATCATAGAGCACTCAAATTGCTTCATGAGATGGTGATAGGTGTTCCAAAAGTGAGCATAGAGCATGATGATGTATGTAAGGGATGCATGTTGGGGAAGTTTGCTAAAGCATCTTTTCCAATGAGTGACACTAGATTTGAAGGTGTTCTTGATCTAGTACATTTAGATGCATGTGGACTGATGTCAACAAAATATCACAAAGGATATGAGTATTATGTTACTTTTATCAATGATTTCTCCAAGAAGACCTAGATATACTTCTTGAAGACCAAGGATGAGGTTTTCAGTTAGTTACAAGAGTTTAAGGCTCTTGTGGAGAATTTGATAGGAAGGAAGATAAAGGTTCTTTGGTTAAACAATGGAGGTGAGTACAAAGGAAATAACTTCCAAGAGTTATGTGCTAGAGAAGGAATCATGAGAGAGTGGTTTGTTCCTTACAATCCACAATAGAATGGAGTTATTGAGAAGAAAAATCATTCTATATTAGAGTTGGAAAGAGCTATACTACATGACTAGGATATTCCCTACTATTTATGGGCAAAGGCATGTCATACAGTAGTCTATGTTTAGAATAGGGTTCCACACAAGGCACTGGGGAAGATGACACTAGAGGAAGCTTTCATAGTAAAGAAGCCAAATGTTGGCCACTTCAAAATATTTGGGAGTTTAGAATTTTAAAGTCATGAGGTTGGGCCTATAAGATAAATATCTTCAACCTAGGAAAGGGTTGGAATGTGTTGTATAGAATTTGAATCAATTAAACAAGTGCTTTTGGTGGGAAATCATATACAGAAAGTGAGTACATAATTGAGATCTATTTGCAGAAGGAAAGAAAGTACCTATTATGATTGTGAAGACTTTTGTTTAAGCTTTTTTTTTAATGTACTAATTTTCTTTGTTCATACTAAATAAGTTAGTATCTCTTTTGGTTTTATTTTTACCCCCTAGTTAACCTAGTCTGCAATTAGGGGTATATTTTAAATGTCTTCTCCCTTCTAATTCCCATGGTGGAAGACTCTAGTTTTTGGTGCATAGAAGTGAATTAAGATGGAGATAACTATTGTGGTTTTTTTTTTACAACCACTCACTTGCTTGGGTTATTCCAATAACATTTGAGGCTAAGAAACTGGTATGCTTGGTATAATGACAATCTAAGATAATGTTGTAGAAGGAAGAGAATAGATCACAGATGCTTGAGATTGGGTGAGTAGCAATGTGGATGGATTTTCATGGTGATAGAATAAGAATTTTTGGTTTGGGTTTCAGTTTTGGAAGCCCAAATAGTGTTATTAAGCCTAACAAGCCCTAAACTAGGACTTGAGAGTTAAAGGGTTAGGAGAGTTGACCCTCAACCAATCTTGTGGGATTAGTTAGGTCTTCTTATGTTATAATAAATTTTGTAATTATTTTGAAATTTTATCTAGAAGTTTTGGAAATTTAGTGCTATTTTTGGTTGGACATGGCTACTAGGAAAGAGCCCCTTTTAGGCCTCCTAGAACAACTTACAAGTTTGGCTTAGAAAGAAGCCCAAAACATAGCAGAGGGTTATGAAGCTTGGTAGAATAATGGAAAAGAGTATGAATGGGTGTCTTGGAGTTTGAGATCTTGGAGGGTGCAAGGGAGTTATGTGTGGAGGAGTTTAGTTTTCTTTTTGAAGGCTTGAGGCTACTTGGAAGATAGGGATGGCATTGTGAGGTGAAGATGTTATGTTGAGGAAACCAATCACCACCACCCTAGTCTTGAGTAGGTCTTAAGGAGGGACATTAGAATTTCCTACTTGATTACACTCATTACTTGCATCATAAGTGCTATTAGAGCTCATCTTGGAGCTTGTAGATTGGATGTTTGTACCTAATTAATGTTTTACATCAGGGATAGACAAGATGGTGATTAATGTAGAATTGGACAAGGAAATTCATGATTAGAAAGATGAGAATAAGAAGTTGAAAGAAATGTTAGAGAATTTGGAAAAAAAGATGGAAGCAGTAGAGAAAACTACTAAGAATATTGAGGAACAAAGAAGAAGGACAGATGGAGGAGCAGGAAGAGAAGTATGTGATGATGAATATGATAACATGCCTATAAACTAGGCAACATTCATAAAACCTTTGGAAACTTTTGGGAGTAAATCCATTGATACTCCTATTTTTGGAGGGAAGATGAATCTTGATGCCAGATTGGGTAGAGGCTCTTGAGAGTCACTTTGAATGCCATGGAATAATAGAGGGGAAGAAGGTGATGCTAGCTCAATCAAGAATGAAAGTAGAAACTCTCACATGGTGGAATTTCATTCAGGAGGAGAGAGTTAGAGAAGGTAGGAACAAAATTAATTTTTGGAAGGTAATGTATAATATGATAAGGAACACTTATGTTCCAAAGGACTGTGAAGTCCAGTTACACATGAGAAGGAAAAATCTAAGGCAAAAGGAGTTGACTATGAGCTCATATACAAAAGAGTTTCATAGACTTTGTATCAGATCAAGGATGGTGGATCCAAATAGTGTGAAGGTGGCTAGGTATCTAATTGGTTTGAGGTATAAAATACAAAAAGAAGTTACCATCTTATGCCCTAATACAATAATAAAATGATTTTAGTTACTAGTGAAGATTGGAGAAAAGATAAAGATGAGACATGAGAACTCTAATAGGGATAGAGGAGGAAGAACTAAATAGAAAAGAGGAAGAGGAAACTTTCCAAGGAGGTCAAAAGACAATCAACAAAATCAGTAGAGAAATGGTTGTGGTAACAAGGGTGAAAGCTCTCATAGAGGAAATAAAGGATTCAGAAGGTAGAGGAGGCTATTTAATAGAGGAAGAAGGTATCATGGGAGCCTAAAGTGTTATTCATGTGGGTAGCTAGGGCATACAATGGCTCAATGTCCACTCAAAACCTTAAATCTTCCTAACCATAATAGAGATAAAAGGAATCAGTTAGCCATGACTAATGAATATTGCTATAGTAGTAGTGCCACACAAGTTGAGAGTGAAGCACTAGTATTTGATGGGGAGAATATGATGTTGAGGAGGAATATGTTGAAGATTCCTTTGAAGACAGAGCCACCACAAAGAAAATACCTTTTCATAACTCAAGATAAGGCATATAGAAAATTTTATAAAATTATAGTTGACTCTAGATCAATAGAGAATGATGTATCTTTAGATATGGTTGAGAAGTGTAAACTTAATAGGTTAACCAATTTATCCCTACACAAAATTTCATGTTTAAAAAAGAATCATATCTTTACAGTTGAAGAACAAACATGGGTAGAATTTGAACTTGGTGATTATAAGGATAAGGTTATATGTGAGATCATTCCTATGGATGCATGTCATATGATCCTAGGAAGACCATGGTAGTATGATGTAAAGGCACAACATAATGGGGAAAAGAACACCTATCTAATAGAGAAGGATGGTAGACAGTTTAAGATTTATCCTTTACTTGATTATATGGTGAAAGACAAAGATGATAGTGTAGTCAAACTTATTAGAGGTAAGGATTTCCTGCAGTTAACTAAAGAAGGTGATTTTATTGGGTATGCCCTGATTTATAAGCCAAAAGAGGAATTCAGGAACAAAGAACCACTACAGTACCTATAGAGGTCCAAAATTACTAAAACAATACCCTTCAATAGTTGTAAAGGAAAAACTAGAATCATTACCACCTGTTAGGAGCACAATCCATCAAATTGACTTAGTTCCTAGCGTAACCTTGCCCAATAAACCTACCTACAAGCTCCCACCATAATAGAATACAGAGGTAAGTATAAATTTTGTGGATTTATTGAATAAAGTATTGGTGAGGAAAATTTTGAGCCCATGTGCATGTCCATTAATTATAGTACCCAAGAAGGATGGTAAGTGGAGACTTTGTGTTGATTCAAAGGCAATCAATAAGATCACAATTAGGTATAGGTTTCCCATAAATAGAATTGAAGACCTTATGGATTATCTAAGAGAATCAGGGATGTATTCCAAGTTGGATTTGAAATTAGGATATCATCAAATTAAGATCAAACAAGAGGATGAGTGGAAAATAGATTTTAAGACTAATGGGGGAATATATGAGTAGCTAGTGATGCCATTTGACTTGAGTAATTCACCTAGCACATTCATGAGATTAATGAATGAAGTGTTGGTACAATTCATTAGAAAATTTGTAATAGTCTATTTAGATGATATTATGATATTTAACAAGAACAAAGTAAAACACTTGGAGCATCTTAGAATGGTGATCAAAAAATTACATGAGGAGAAATTATACATCAATTTGGAAACATGTGAGTAGAAATGTGGACAGATGTCCTTGGTGATGGAACAAAAAAAAAATGGTGTGGGTTTTGGGTTTGGAAGCCCAAACAATGTTATTAATCCTAACAAGTCCTAAACTAGTGCTTGAGAGTTAAAGGGTCAAGAGAGTTGACGTAGAACCCATCTTGTGGGATTAGTTAGGTCTTCTTATGTTATAAGAGATTCTATAATTGGTTGGAAGGTTTATTTGGAAGTTTTGGGAGATTGGGTGAGTAGAAATGTAGATGGATGTCCTTAGTGATGGAATAATAATTTTTAGTGTTAGTTTTACGTTTGGGGGTTTGGAAGCCCAAACAGTGTTATCAAGCCTAACAAGCCCTAAAATAGGGCTTGAGAGTTAAAGGGTCAAGAGAGTTGACCCAAAACCCATCTTGTGGGATTAGTTAGGTATTCTAATGTTATAAGAGATTATGTAATTGGTTGGAAGGTTGATTTATAATTTTTTGAAATTTAGTGCTATTTTTGGTTAGACAAGGCTACTAGGAAAGAGCCCCTTTTAGGCCTCCTACAACAACTTACAAGTTTGGCTTAGAAACAAGCCCAAAACCTATCAGAGGGTTGTGAAACTTGGTACAATAATGAAAAAGATTATGAGCAGGTGTCTTGGAGTCTGAGATCTTGGAGGGTGCAGGGGAGTGAGGTGTAGGGAAGTTTGGTTTTCTTTTTGAAGGATTGAGGCTACTTAGAAGATAGGGATGACATTGTAAGGTGAAGATGGTATGTTGAGGAAACCAATCACCACCACCCTAGTCTTGAGTAGGTTGTACGGAGGGATACTAGGATACCCTATTGGATTACACCCATTTCTTGCATCATGAAATATGCTCTTGATTTGCTTCAGAGATTCAACATGCTTGATTACAAGCCTGGTCCCACATCTTTTTAATTGGGTGTAGTTTTATCTACTAGTTGCACTATTCCTATAGTGGAATCCACTTTATACAAACAACTTGTGGGTAGTTTTCTATACATGACATACACGCATCCTAATATTTCCTTTGTGATTGGACTTGTCTCTAGATTATCACATGATCCACATGAGAGTCACTGGAAAGCATCCAAACATATCTTAGGGTACATTTTGGGTACTACATGTTATAGAATTCACTACACATCAAGGGATATTCACATTGTTGGTTACAATGGCTCAAATTGGGATGGTGATATTAATGATCACAAGTCTACTTTTGGATTTGTTTTCTATCTTGGCTCTGGTCCTATCACATATTTGTGCAATAGGCATCATGCTCACAAATTATCATCTACAAAGGAATAATATAGGGTAGTTGTGCCATCTAGTTAGGAGGTATTGTGGCTTCGATAGTTAATGACAAAGTTTGGATTTCCTCTTGAGAATCCCATATTTATTTGATGTGATAATCAAAGCTCCATACACATTTCCTACAACCTAGTTGAGCATCAATGGACCAAGCATATTGAGCTTCACATGAACTTCATTAGGCATCTAACTCAGGATGGCTCTTTGAGCTTGGAGTACATGCCCACTGTTGACAAGGTTGTGGACATCTTCTCTAAACCTTTTGCATTCCTGCGGTAGCCTCAATTGTGTTCTATGCTTGGAGTGAAGGAAGTTGTCCTTGGGGGGTCTCAGTTGTGAGTCCTTTCTTCCTTCTTTTCTTTCTATCTCATTTTGGAGTATGGTTTTTCCCATATGGTTTTTCCTATTTCTTATTTCATAGAGATTTGGTTGTGATTGGGTACCTCATCAAGCCTTCTTGTCGTTCTTTCAACATTGTATTTTTCTTTCTTTTTTATGCATTTTTTGTAGTTGCATTGTTTCTTATTAGGGAAAAATAAATTAGAAGCAATCTTGGTAGGTTGAAATCTTGTGGGAAATGAGAGCACAATTGGCATCCTCCCTTGAGTCCATTATGAGCCATGTAGCTTTTTTTAGTGGTCACTAGGATATTTGGCATGTTATTAGATAAGAACAACAAAGATATTATGCAAACAAAATATCCTATAAAGATGTATGAAAAAAAGGACATAACAAAAGGTAACATATGTGCATTGTTTAAAAAGCCAAAAGAACAAGACATTGTTAAAAATACAACTAAAAGGTTTCCCATCCAATGATTCCTACACAATGATATTAGAAATAACTTTTGGGATAGATGGTGGATGGTCTTTGATGCCCCTCCCTACAATAATCATGAGGTTCCAATGTATTCCTTAAAGAAATTGTATTCTGATTTTTTCCTCAGGGAGATCCCCAATTATTTTGACATGTTAGATTCTCAAGGTAGAAGTAGGGGGTCATCATTTGAGAGGTCGGGGGCATGTCATGACCCTAATGTAGTTAGGGCAATTGTCAAGCGACAGGGTGAGCATGTCATTATTCCTTCAGTTGTAAAGGAACATGTACAGACCAGTATTCTAGGGACTATCAATGCTTTGATATAAACCCTCATTCATTGTATCAGTCTATTAGTTGAGAAGGATCCTTCTTTGTGTCATGGTCACATGTGCACATCATGTGGATCCTTATGCATGTTTGTCAGTCACATTGTAGACACTATGAATGATGGGCTAGTCATTGATGAGTTCCTGAGTGACAAATTTGGTATTGACACATAGGTAAATTACAATTATAATAAACTAATTTGATCACATTTCATATATATAGTGAATAACTAATTAATTAGCATGTCTTGAAATTGTTCAAAATTTAGGGTAAGAGTGTTGATGGTGCTAATACAGATTCTCTAGCCTTATTTTACATCTCATCAACAAGTCGAGTGGTACATATAGATTTAATCATTTAAATTAATACATATATTGATATAAGTAATAATATAAAGAATTGACAAAAAAAATTATCCATATGCATTTGTTCTCTACTAGACCATTGACATTCACAAGGGACTCTGAGCCTAGGCATGATATGAGCTTTGTAGAGGTGCAATTGTTTCATGTCTATTTAATTCATTTGATTATATAATATTTTATAAAAAAATGTAAATTATATTATATAATTTATAGTTGTTGATGTCTAAGACTCCTCCTCGTCTTCGCTAGTCCATCGATCAGGGAATTGTTGCCATAATGGCTAGTTCAGAGCCATTGACTAAGGTATGAAAGAGTTTTCATATTTTTAGTTATTATTTGTAATAATTAGCATTGAAATTTTTAATGGTATTTATAAGTATGATCGAGTGATTATATTGATTGAATTGTTGTAGGGTCTTGTTAATCATGATCATCCAGGAGCCTTTGGGGTGGATGTACAAAGTGACTATTTGATGGTGGTAAGAAAATAATTAATTTTCTGTGTACATATATTATATTTCAATATATAATAATTATTGATTCATATATACTTTTTTTGTATCAGCTCCAGTTATAAAGAAGCCTAAACAAGAGGACAAGCGAGCATGTGAGGAAGACCCCATCATCGCCATCATCTCTCTCCACATAATGATAAAAGACCTCTAGGGATTTTTTTCCTTCCCCTCATGGGAAGGAGAAAATATAGGTATGGACACACATGTATAGGCATTAGTGGACATATATCTTAGATTTTATGTTAGTGAACATATTCAACATACATTTGATGTATATATGATATTTTATATTTGATGTATGACATATATTTCATACATGACATTATTAAACTTACAACTTTGATGCATCAGTTTGTTTATGTATGACATTATTGGTTATCATAATATTTTATTTTATTTTCTTGTCTACGTTTTAAGTATTTCATATATTTCATTTTAATGTAATTTGCATCCAAAATAAGGATAGGAATAATTATAATAAGCTTTGAATGTATCATTTGACATGTGAATAAGGCTATGATATTAATTTGTATTTAAATTGTACAAGTTATGAGCACTTTTGATTATGAGTAACTTATTTGGAGTTTTTGTTGGGATGAGAATAGTGAAACTTGAAATCTTATTACTATTATACAATTAACATTGAACTTTGACTCTTGAGTTGGTTGCATTATGTCAATGTCTAAACTTGAATCTTATTGTCATCATAAACATTTAAAGAGTTTATATATGCTTTATCTCTATAACACGAGAAGACTTGAAATAAAAAATTTAATTTATTCATGGAATTTGATATCAATATTGCTTGCTTAGCCATCTCTTCGAGAGCTTCATTCATGGTAACACATTATATATGCTCTTCTTATGATTCCTATAGCTATAGTTGTTGCATTTTTTGTTGGATATCTTTTGTCTATCATTATTCTGGTGCAAGGCACCTAACAGACCTTGTTTTGGCTTTGTTTGTGTTGTTGTTGCTTTGAGGCTTGTTGTTGTTAGATTGTGGTGACTGATCAAGAAACTACTGTACATACTTCATAAATAGTGGGGTTCGGGGCATCGCCCCGAAAAAAAAAATTTGGGAAGTAGCCGACATATTATGGCCGACATATGGCCGACATGTTATAACCCTAAAGCGGTTTAATACTTGTATAAAAAGGGCTTAGGGTTGGGTATTTTTATATGTGGTGATATGAAATTGGTTCTTGCGACGGTATTGAGCTGTAAGGGATTACGGATTGTAATCAAGTTGTAATCACTGGATTGTAATAAGATTGGACTTGCTATTTGGTGGACGTAGCCCAGGGATTGGGTGAACCACGTTAAATCTTGGTGCCTTGTGTTCATTTCTGTGTGTTCTATTATTTTTTGTTATTGGTTATATTTGCATGTAGTTTTTATTTCTGTCTGTGGTTTATACTAACAAGTGGTATCAGAGCAAGGTTGTCTTTCAGTTATCCTCTGCAGGAAAGTCTCACGGTTAAGTGGGAGTCTCACAGTTGAGTGGGAGCAATGGCAGATGAGGGTAAGTTGAGGGTTGATAGGTTTAATGGGCAGAACTTCCAGTTATGGAAGATGCAAATGGAAGACTATTTATATCAGAAGGATTTATGGAAGCCGTTGGAAGGAAAAGCCAAGAATCAGGGAACTATGTTAGAGGCTGAATGGGATCTTTTGGACAGAAAGGCACTTGGAAGCATTCGGTTATGCTTGGCACCATCGGTGGCATTTAATATTACAAAAGCAAAGACGACAGAAGATTTGATGAAAACCCTAGCGACACTGTATGAAAAGCCCTCCGCTTCAAATAAGGTATTTCTCATGAAGCGTTTATTTAATATGAAAATGGCAGAAGGTGGATCTGTTGCAGATCGTTTAAATGAGTTTAATACTATTACTAGTCAATTATCTTCTGTGGGTATCAATTTTGATGAAGAAATTAGGGCTCTCTTGATTTTGTGTTCTTTTCCTGAAAGCTGGAATGGCTTGGTAATGGCGGTGAGTAATTCTGTTCTTGGATCTAGTACCCTAAAATATGATAATGTGATCGGTGTTATTTTAAGTGAGGAAACTCGTAGAAAATCCTCAGGTGGATCTACATCAGGAAGTGCTTTAAATGCACAAAGCAGCGGCAGAACAACTGAAAGAGGAAGTAACTCTGGAAATCGTGGGAAATCAAGGGGAAAGTCAAAGGGGAGGAGGTCTCAATCGAGAGGACCAAATGATTGCTGGTACTGTAGGAAACTAGGGCACAAAAAGAAAGATTGTTGGACTCGAAAGAAAAATGAAGGAGATAAATCAGATGGAGACAAAGAGGCAAATGTGGTAAGTAACAAATCCGAAGAGGATGCTTTGCTTCTGTCTTTAGAGAGTGTTGATGATTCATGGGTTTTAGATTCTGGTGCTTCTTTTCATGCTACACCTCATAGAGGTTATTTCATTGATTATGTCCAAAGAGATTTTGGGCTTGTTTATTTGGGGGATAATGAACCCTGTCAGATTGTTGGAAAGGGAAAAATTAAGATTAAGTTGCAGAATGGGAATCATTGGCTACTACATGAGGTAAGACATGTTCCAAAGCTGAGTAGGAGTTTAATTTCAACAGGGCAACTCGGTGATCAGGGTTGTGTAGTTACTTTTGATGATAAAAATTGGAAGGTTTCAAAAGGTTCCCTTGTAGTAGCAAAAGGTGTGAAAGTAGGCACCTTATATCTTTGTACAGGTCATATTGTTCCTTCTACTTTGATTGTTTCAGAGAAAAATGAATATTCAGGAACAATTACTGCAGTTGAGCAGGGAGAACAAATAGCTGCTGTAGATTCTGATACAGCATTGTGTCACAATAGACTTGGGCACATGAGTGAGAAAGGTATGAAAGTACTTCATTCAAGAAAAGTTTTACCAGGTCTAAAATGTGTGAATATGGATTTCTGTGAAAGTTGTGTGTATGGAAAACAAAAGAGAGTGAGTTTTGTAAAGACTCGGAAGGAAAACAAAAAGGAAAAATTAGAGCTTGTGCATACAGATGTATGGGGACCGGCTCAGGTACCTTCCCTTGGTGGCTCTCATTATTATGTTACATTTATTGATGATGCAACTAGAAAAGTATGGTTTTATTTCCTTAGACAGAAATCTGATGTATTTCAAACTTTTAAGAAATGGAAATGCTTGGTTGAAAATGAGACTGGTAAGAAATTAAAATGTCTCAGATCTGATAATGGTGGTGAGTATTGCAGTCATGAATTTGAAGATTATTGCTCCACTAATGGTATTCGTAGACAAAAAACTATTCCAAGGACTCCACAAGAAAATGGAGTGGCTGAACGCATGAACAGGACTATAATGGAGCGTGCAAGGAGCATGAGGTTGCATGCTGGGTTGCCCTTACATATGTGGGCGGAGGCTGTCAATACTGCAGTATATTTGATTAATAGAGGACCCTCTACTCCTTTGGGCTGTGGTATTCCAGAGGAAGCATGGACTGGTAAGAAGGTGAGTTATTCTTTTCTCAAGACCTTCGGTTGTGAAGCTTTTGCTCATATAGGCTCTGAAAATAGAACCAAGCTAGAAGCTAAATCAAAGAAATGTGTCTTTGTTGGATATGGCATTAATGAATTTGGCTATAGGCTTTGGGATTTTGAAAATCATAAAATTATAAGAAGCCGGGATGTCATATTCAATGAAAAAGTGTTGTACAAAGATCTGTTGCAGCAACATGAGAAGAAAGAAGATGATTATGTAGTGCTGGATGATACTCCAAAAGCTGATGTTCCAGCCATTCCTCATGATGTGCAACAACTGCAACAACAAATACCATACACACCAGTGAATGTTAGACGGTCAACAAGGCCAATTAGACCTCCACAAAGGTTTTCTCCCTCTTTGTATTCTATTTTACTTACTGATGCTGGTGAACCTGAAAGTTATGATGAAGCTGTGCAGGTGGATACTAAGATTCAATGGGAGTCTGCAATGAAAGATGAAATGGACTCTTTGCTGAAAAATAAGACATGAGATTTGTGCAAGTTGCCTGCAGGTAAAAAGGCTTTACAGAATAAATGGGTTTACAGGTTGAAAGAAGAGGAAGGAGGTAAGAAAAGATTTAAGGCCAGGTTAGTTGTAAAAGGATTTGCATAGAAAAAAGGAATTGATTTTGATGAGATATTTTCTCCTGTTGCTAAAATGACTTCTATTCGTACTATTTTAAGTCTTGTGGCTACTAAAGATTTGCATTTAGAGTAGATGGATGTTAAAACAGCCTTTCTTCATGGTGATTTGGATGAAGAAATATATATGGCTCAGCCACAGGGTTTTGAGGTCAAAGGTAATGAGAACCTAGTGTGCAAATTGAAGAAAAGTTTATATGGCTTGAAGCAAGCACCTCGGCAATGGTATCTGAAATTTGACAGTTTTATGCATGAGCATGGATATAATAGGTGTCATTCAGATTACTGTGTTCATTTTAAGAGGTTGGATGATGATAGCTACATTATTTTATGTTTATATGTTGATGATATGCTTATAGCTGGGTCTAACATGGATCATATTAAGGGGCTGAAATGCCAATTAGCACATGCATTTGCTATGAAGGATTTGGGGGCAGCAAAAAAAATCTTTGGTATGAAGATTTGCAGAGATAGGAAGAACAGAACATTGACGCTATCTCAAGCTGATTATGTTGAGAAGGTGTTGCAACGTTTCTCTATGGAGAATGCTAAAGCTGTCAGCACACCTTTACCTGGTCATTTGAAATTGACTAAGGAGATGTGTCCCAAGACACAGGAAGAGGAGGATAAGATGTCCAAGGTACCCTATGCTTCAGCTGTAGGAAGTTTGATGTATGCTATGGTATGCACTAGGCCAGATATTGCACATGCAGTGGGAGTCATTAGCAGGTATATGAGTCATCCAGGATTTGAGCATTGGAATGCTGTCAAGTGGATTCTCAAATATTTGAGAGGAACATCCAATAAGTGTTTACACTTTGGGGGCTCTACTACTGATTTACAGGGCTATGTTGACTCAGATTTGGCTGGGGATATTGATACCAGACAGAGTACTACAGGTTATGTCTTTACTGTTGGTGGGGCAGCCGTGAGCTGGGTTTCTAGGCTACAGAAGATTAATGCTCTATCCACTACAGAGGCAGAGTATGTTGTTGCTACAAAGGCAGCCAAAGAGATGATATGGCTTCAGTTCTTCTTGGAAGAATTGGGACATCCTCAGAAGGATAATTATTTGTTCACAGATAGTCAGAGTGCCATTCATCTTGCTAAGAAATCAGCTCTGCATTCTAAGACCAAACACATACAGTTGTGGTACCATTTCATTCGGTCAGTTTTGGAGGATGGACAGTTAAAGCTGGAGAAGATACATACCAATGAAAATCCAGCAGATATGTTGACAAAGGTTGTAACAAGGGAGAAGCTGAACTCCTCTTCAGCTTCAGTTGGTCTTTTAGACTAAATGTGAATAAAAGAACAGCAGAGTCCAGGGTGGTTTGATCCAGTGGGAGCCCCATGCGGTAGTTGTATTGCTACAGGATCAGTCTCCAAGTGGGAGATTGTTGTTTAGTGTGGAGCCTGATCAGTCCCCAAGTGGGGAGATTGTTAGATTGTGGTGACTGATCAGGAAAGTACTGTACATACTTCATAAATAGTGGGATTTTGGGAAGTAGCCGAGATGGTAGCCAACATATTATGGCCGACATATGGCCGACATGTTATAGCCCTAAAGCGGTTTAATACTTGTATAAAAAGGGCTTAGGGTTGGGTATTTTTATATGTGGTGATACGAAATTGGTTCTTGCGGCGATATTGAGCTGTAAGGGATTACGGATTGTAATCAAGTTGTAATCACTGGATTGTAATAAGATTGGACTTGCTATTTGGTGGACGTAGCCCAGGGATTGGGTGAACCACGTTAAATCTTGGTGCCTTGTGTTTATTTCTGTGTGTTCTATTATTTTCTGTTATTGGTTATATTTGCATGTAGTTTTTATTTCTGTCCGTGGTTTATACTAACAATTGTGACTCTAGCCAAGTTAGGATGGTGTGTTGGTATGCTTAGATCAAGATGGTTTGACTAAGCATTTTTTAGGTAGTTTCCTTTCTTTTTCATGCATTGTAAAAGTCATAAATTTCAACACATAGCTCAAAAATGTATGCCACTTACACCATTGGAAAGATAATAAAATTATCATCTCCAATTTTTAACAGCTTGTTGGAAGCTTTCAAGGTCTAGAAATGCCATGAATACTAGAACATAGAAAATATTGAAATGATATTTTCCCATTTTTGCTTTGCTAGCCTCCTGGATCATCGTGGACCATGTTCTAATCACTCAAATGCTCTCCACAACCTCTCTTCAAACTTCTAAAGTGCAAATAAGTCATTATGGGCTCATTTGAGGTATATAAAAAATTTACAAGTTCTTTTGTAACCCTTTCGACTAAAAGGGTTTTGGCCGAACCATGTGCCACATTCACACCATATGTCACCGCATACATTTGGCCAAAATCTCTTTACTAAAACTCCTTGTATGTCCTTTCCTATAACAAAACTTTATACTTTTACCCCTAGTTGATATCTTATCATTTTCATATCTCCTAGTTATCAATCCATTGCCTATCTATTGAGGCACATCTATTAGATATTCATCTATTAACACTTGATCATTATTGTGTTATTTATTTCATCATCTTGTCTCTTTTATTTTTGCTATATATTGAGCTTCTAGATCATGACATAAATCAACAAAAGAAATTATGTTGGATATTGATATTATGAAGTTATGTAGGTTAGCAAGAAATTTTGTAAGAAAACTATAATCAAGATAAGAAAGACAATAACAGAATTAAGTTGGTCATAGAAAAAGACATCATTTAGACAAGTTAGACATTCCAAAGTAAAATATAGAAGTCTAAAAGATTGAGTATAGTATGTTCAGAAATTGGCTTAGAAAAAAATGAACAGTACTATTTAACACTGTACATAAATAAAATATATCAATTTGAATTATTTTCAAAACTTAAAACTAAATTTGATTTCCTTCCATAATTCCACCACATAAAAACCAATTTTTAATTTGATTTATTTTAATCCCCTATTGTTTACATATTTTTAAAATAGTATCAATAATACTTGAAAGACTTCTCAAAGACTTCAGTTAATGCGATGCATTACATTGAGCCATGTCTGATTGTCCACGCAGTAAATACTCAAGTTGTCATCAAGTACAACAAAACCTTTCAAGTGTTGAAACAAATGCGAATGTTCGAATACAGATTAAGAAGATCAAGAACTCAATAAACATAAAATAATAACGAAAGCTCTGCACTTGGCTTACATGCATCATTTATGGTTGCATTCAATTCAAATATACGAAATTATCAAAATGTTGCAGTAATGCTCTAATAAAATGCCCAAACAAACCTTCTTTTCCTTAAATATAAGCCATCCAGAGCTGAATGGATTCAAGGGCAGAAAGTAACAGTATAGCTAGCCCCCGTTGGACAGACAAAGGTGCTAGAAGCATCATCCTTAGCATAGCTATATGCCTGAGGACACTCCCCCTTAAAAAATTTAGAATAATCATTAGGTGGGCAATTATCCACAAACTGCCCACTACAACAATACTGATCATTAGAAGGAAAAGCCAAGCAAGCATTCTTACACCCTCCATCAGTCTTCAATTCTGCAGGACAATCTGCAGTGATGTTTTCGTTGCAAGAAATGGCCTTGCAATTACCTGAACTGGGTAAAACTACAACAGGGAGGTTAAAACCATCTACAAGAGATATGTCATAATAATCCTGGTTTCCATTCCCATTGAGAGTGAATTCAAACAATGTGGTAGGAACTGCCCCAGTCAATTGGCAATTCAGTACTCCCCCACAATCACCAGTTAAGCAGGACCCAATTCCTTGTGCATTGAAATTGCATCCAGTTCGCCCCCATATTCTTCCTGCCTCTTGATTTGAAGGCACACTTAGAGTCGTCTGCATGCCCGATGGAAGCTCTAATCCGTTGCTTGGATTGAAACTTGCAGGCCAAATTGTAAATGGGCATTTGTTCTGTATGGTGAAATCAGTAGCATAGCATCCTACAAATAATCCAACAAACCAAATCATAAATATTGTGCTGAGAGACGTAGCTATATATATTACTGTCATTTTCTTCCGTATTATGAAAATAAAAAGAATGAGATTGAAAATAAAAAATATTAGGCTGCCATTCTTATCTATCATATAAATTAAATGGATAAAACTGTTGGGTTCTTCTTTATCCAGACAAAAATGACAATTACAGACTACTGAAATTTATAGAAGATAGGTAAAAGGAAGTAAAAACGCATAGGTAGAAATTAGATTTGATATGTTTCTTAAACATAAAAATTAGATTAGATTTAAGTTGTTTTCTGTTGTCTTAATAATGATATCTATTTAGCATTTTTACAAAGGTTCTACAAACATTTCCTTAGACCATTTCATTTAAGAACAAATTTTGATTATGGAAATTTTCTAAGTAGATAGGAATTATGTAATAATGATAATAACAGAAGTTACAGGACGTGAGGTGAGTACCATCAGTATAGAAATGAGAGAGTGTACATCCGTCATATTATAAATTAGGAATTCCATTTGACCTATTTTTTAAATATATATAAACCAGGTTGAATTGTTTTTAATTGTCTTAAAATTTATTATGCTGATAGATGTGCTCTAAAGGCAACAGGGCTTAAAAATAAGGTGGACAAAATAAACAGAGTTCTTCCATAAAATAGAAATAAAATTTCATTTGATTTTAATAAAATCTATTGAACCTTTTTTTCCCCCTGAACGAATATACTAATTCGGTTGTAACACAAGCCAAAAATTTAAAGAAAAACATAACAAAACGAAAACTCCGGTGTAATAAATTGAAAAAGCTGAAAGATAAGTTATAAACCTGCTATTGAAGTGCACAATACGATAATAAGAATAGCCAGGTGCTCATGAATTAGAATAGAAATTTAATTTAAAATGGTAATTCTGATTAAGTATACTAATTCTGATAATGCAAGACCAGAGTTTTAAAAAGGAAATCTTGTTATCTTGAAAAATCCGGAAAAAGAGCTATAAACCTGCTATTGAAGCGCAAATTGCTATAACAAGTACGGCCAGATGCTCTTGAATTGAAGACGCCATAGCTCAAATTTCTAGAGACCAAAAGAATTAATTTTGTATCGATTTGATTTGGTTTCTCTATCTTGTAGTCTTATTTATAGACAGTAGTTTAGATCTGTTTTTGGTTACTTTGGTTTTGATCTTGATTGATAAATAGAATAATTTTAACAATAATATAACAGGCTGAACCGTTTAAATTTAATTAAGTTTATTATCTTGTATAAATTGAAACACATTTCAATCTATATATAGAGGCAGTTCTTTATTTCTGTTTTCACAATTATGGTATCAGAGCTGAAAAGATTTTGGGGGATCTTGATGGATAAAGTGAACTAACTGATGCCATGCAGTTTCATAAATAGATTGAAACAAAAAGTTTGATTGTTGCATCAAGAAAGCGGCAGTTGAAAAGAGACTGTAGAAGTTACAAACACACGTTGATCTGTATAAATCAGTTTTTTTTGCCTCTGAAGATTGACCGTTAAAAAAGAGAAAATTCTGGTGATCCTTACAAAAGAGGTTGCATAATTGTGACAGGAAAAAACGCTCCAGCTAAGGTTACATAAAGCTGTGGAAACAACTCTACTAGTTACGAATGATATTTGAGTTTTTGAGACAAGAGAGTAGGTGAAATTCTACAAGGAGCAAAGAAAGTTCGAAGGTTCTACATGAGGGAGCTAATGTTGGCGAAAGTTCTAACTAATGTTGCTAAAAGTACTTGCGGCAAGGTGCAACAAACTTTCTATTATAGAAGCTTAGTGCACCTAGCAAGTGGATGAGAGCAAAGTTTTTAAAGGAAGAATGAAAATGACTATTGATGGCCATGATAGGGGTGATAAGGATTAAGTTGGGGTCTAAAACGAGAGAGAAAAATGGAAAAGAATGCAAAATAAAATAACATAAAGATGAGAAAATGACATATGAGAAGGACTAGTCAAAAGGAATTTGTGAGAAAAATGGTTGCAATGTAGGAACAACTCAGTTCAATGACAATGTTGTTATAAGAAATGGTGTTTCTTCAAGTAAGTGAGAGAGATCACATATATGGATGAAGAATGAAGAAGGGTTACATGATCTACTATAGAATTATTTATATGAAATTTGAGGATGAAGTCGAGGCACATTTAAGTGTCTAAAGAACTTAGTGAAATCGAATTCGAGGATGAAGAAGTTCACTATGGTAAACTAAAAAAGGGATTATTCTTCGGAGAGAATGATAAAATGTTGAAGCTGAGAGACTTCAAAATTTTCATGTATTGTTTTTGATGTATTAAATAGCACGCAGAAAAGGGGGGCTGACCCCGGGTTACCAAAGCATAACAAAGACTTTAAAACAAAAGCACAAGGGCTAGCTCCCCTCTTTGTCTCTTCGGTCATTCTTAACAACCCTATCTTCCTCCTCCTTCACAAGTTTTTCCAGTAGGGTTTTAAACTAGCCATCTACCAAAAGTTGTAGAGAGAGTGAGTGGCTTCACTTTCTTTTCCTGCATCCTTCTCCTCATTATTGACCTATAGAATCTATAGAATTGTGACTGCCAAATGCATTACCTTAGTGGCATACTCAACAAGGGTCTCAAATTTTCTGTACTGGATCTCTTGGTTATCCACAAGTTCATGTAGGGACTTCTCCTACCTATACATCTCATTTTTTACTTCATAGAAAACAACATCATAGGGCTTAGGAAGATCCTCTTAGGAAAAGCCACAATGAATGCACACTAGTTCCTCCTTAGAGCAAAAGAATTTTTGCAAGATCACCTCATCCAAAACTCTAGGTTGCTTACACCAACTCTTTCCTTCAAGATATAGGCCAACCACATTCGCAATGAGTTCCTCCATGAAATTAAAAGAAATCCCAATAACAGTCACCTTTCTATTAGCCCAGGAGTCCACAAATTGTATCGACACATGCTTGTCAAACCCTTCAATAGAATCCATGAAGGGCAAAATGCCTCATTCCCTCAAATCAACCCACACTTCTTTATTGTCCCTAATGTAGTCCTCAATCTTATCTAGCTTGATGCAGTTAGAGTTAACGCCCATGGCTCCTTCCCCAAGCTCAATCACAAAACCCTCAATATCCACTGACATACCCCTAATGCAAGTAGGATCTTGACTAAGGGAGATTTTTTATACTTTATTATTTTGAATGGCCTTATTATCATAATCAATCACTCTATTATGATCACAAGGCATCACATTTTCCAAATGCCACCCTATCTGTGTAGGTATAAATGGTACCTTCCCCGTCATACTCGAGGAATGCCAAATGTACCACCACCACATTTTATGATGCACAAGAAAGTTGCAATTATGATCTTTTAGTTTGCTTATCCTTTGTGGCTACTCTCCTCTAATAAGATCCCTACAGATCATCCTTTTCCCTTCATCATAAATGTTTTCGATGGGCATGCCATAAAGGATAATAATATTAAAACCCTCCCTTTCAATAATATCATTACAACATTTAACTCGTAAGGAATCCTACCCTCCTGGCGCAATGAAGACTTACCACCTGTTATAACCCTTCATATTTTGTCAATGTGTTTTCTTTCACTATCCACATGAAGTTGGGTGGATATTAAGATTTGGATAACATCATCCTAGTTTTGCATCTGATTAAAACTATGTCCTATATTTGCTAGCTCATCAGCCATGCTATTACCTTCTTCATAGACATGGTCCACTGTAACCTCCTAAATTCTAATCATCAAGGTATGGATTCTTAGATAATCAATTTAGTATTCCAGTTTCAATTTCCATCATCTTTCATAACTTTAATAATTAACATAGAATCTCCTTCGGTAGTTAATCTTTCCATTCCGCTTGATTTCACTATCTTCATGCCCCACAAAAGGACCAAGGCTTCTACTTCATTATTTGATCCTCTTCCATAGCTTCCCGCATAGGCAACAACAAGCCTTCCTATTTCATCATAGATAACCCCACCAACTCCAATCCTTCCCTCAATGGCAAAGCCATCTAAGTTTAGCTTCATCCATGAAGCAAGGGAGGTTGCCACAGCATGTTGTGTTTGGCATTGATTTTGGAATTGTCAAATTTTGCCACCCTTTGGCTAAGGTCCCATGAGTTGGCCCATTTAGTATCATAGTCACTCAGGGGATTTAGTGGAGGTTTCCAATACCATAAATCACTACATTCCTTCAAAAACCTCATTAGTTGAATCACAACCGCTAATGGGGGATTGGCTTATCCTAAAAGATGCGGTTATTTTGTTCCTTCCAAATTTTCCAACACATGAAAGGGGGAGTGATCTTCCAAAAGGATCTTGAAAATGGGTGGTGGGATGGACTTTTCCAATCCATAAATTGATGTAGGTCCTTGTTAAAGCACAATTGAATCTCCCATTTAGAGAGATTCTCACTCTAGATTACCTTGGTATAGGGGCAATGGATGAGTAGGCAGGGGATGGATTTGTTAGCATTATTGCAAAGAACACAATGATTTGCTAACTGGAAGCCTTTTTTTGGAGATTATCAATGGTGAGGATGCTTTCGTACAAAGTCATCCACCAAAAAAATTGATTTTAGGCAAGATTTGTAGATGCCATACATGCTTGCAATCCTTTAATGCATCACCTCCCTTAATACAACAAGTGTAAGAAGATTTAACAGTGAAATCTCTTGAAAGGGTCAAGCTCTAGACTAAGAAATATTCCATAGGGGCTATGGGAATATGATATTTTCAATAGTTTCATGTAGTTATTTGAGAAATTTGGTCTCCATAAAATTGTCATGAATGTGTAATCTCTTCCATTGGTTATCATGGGCGATATAGTTCTACACCAGACCTCTAAAGTGGCTAAAACAATACTCCCTAGTAGGGTAGAACCTAGACTAGGTAAGGGACCCTTCATCAACCTAGTGCTCCTTCCAAAACTCAATGGTGGCTCCATCCCCTAACAATCATTTTACATGTCCTTCAGAATCTTTTTGGTGTGTAATACATTATTCCAAATTCATGAACTCGAGGGAAGACTACTACTATAAAGATGATGGTGGAACAAGTCCCCCCTTAAGTATTTAGCATGAAAGTGTACTAGTTGCTCAAGGTGTTCACTATTCTCCATCCCACCTTAGATAATAGAGCTCTACTCAAATTAAAGATCCCTCTAATGTTCCAACCACCCAGAGGCTTGGGCTTGTAGAATTTGTCCCAGCTAACAAGACTTAACCTTGTCTTCTCCTCTATCCTAGACCACATAAAATTCCTTTGAATCTTCTCAATAACATATTTATATCTACTTGGGAATTTAAAGAGGGATAGAAGGTACAATGGGATACCATGTAAGGATGCCAAGAGGAGTTGGAGTTTTCTTGTATTTCTCAAGATCTTGCCCTTCCAGCCCGCAGTCTTTCTTTGTATGTGTTCCACTAGCCCATTCCAGTATTGGGATATTACCTCCTTGACTATGAGTGGGAGACCAAGATAGGTGTCCAATAAATTAGCTTCTTGACACTCTAGTATTCTAATCACTTTCCACCTAAGGTCCCTATCTATGTTGAATAAGTATGCATTGCCTTTTTGATAGTTTATTCATTGCCCTAAAACCTCCTCATATTGATCAAGTAATTTTTTTATGCCTTAGATTTGTGGATCAAAGAGATACCATAAAGGAAAGTATCATCAACAAATTGTTGTAGCACCTACGGTGGGAGAGAGGGGGCGGTTATTATGCCTTTGGTTTTACCCTAACAGGCTAAAGTCATTAATTTTATTCCCAACACCTCTACAAAAATGATGAATAAGTAAGGTGATATGGGGTCCCCTTGTCAAAGATCTTGGTTGGAGGTGAAAAATCTTCCTAGGATGCTATTTAGTAGAACAAAAAACTAGACTGTGTTGACTGCTTCCTGAACTTTTCTTACAATTTTTTCTTTAAATCCTTGCTTGATGAGAATTTCAATTTAAAACTCCCTCCTCACCTCAAAACATAAGCCTTAGAAATATCAAGTTTTAGAGCCATACTTGGGTTCCCGCATTTCTCCATGGAGTGAACCACCTCATGGGTGGCAATCATAGCATCGATAATCTATCTACTTGGGAAAAACTTATTTTTATAGGGGCCAATGGATTTTTCTAATAGGGGTTTCATGTGGTTAATCATCACCTTAGATAGAATCTTATAAATTGTGTTGTATAGACTTATAGATCTAAATTCCCCTAGTCACTTTCATTCTTTAGTTTTTGGTATTGGAACAATAAAGGACTGGCTAAGTTATTTCAGAAACTTTCCTATTCTAAAAAACTCCCAAGTAGCTTGGGTCACATCATATTTGAAAATTTTCCAAAACTCTTGGAAGAATGTTAAGGGAAAACCATCTAGTCTCGAGGTTTTATATGAGCCCATAACAAAAATAACTTTTCAAACTTCCTCTTCTATAACCTTACTAATTAGGTTTCTATTCATTTGTTCATCAATGACTGGGTTCACATGCCATAATAATGTTGCTTGAGTATTGATATCTATATTAGATTGGGGAGGATTGTAAATTTCCTAAAATTAGTTTCATGCTCATTCCTCCATCTCTTCCTCATTCAACAACTCATGGCCAATGTTATCCACCATTTTTCTTATGGTATTCCTCTTTTTCTTTTTCTTTTTAAATTCATCCTATGAAAAAAATTTATTTATTTTTTGGTCACCCTTTGCCAACCACTCAACCCTTGAATTTTGTTTCCAAAATAAATTCCTCCCTCCCTAATATCATCTTCTATTGGGTATGGTAGGCCAATTCTTCTTGTTGAGCTTCATAAGATAAATTGCCACTGGCCATATTATTTTGTAAGGTCTCTAGTTTTCTTTCACTCTCCTTCTTTACCTTAAAAATGTTACCAAAAGATTATTTACTCCACCCTCTAACCTCCTTTCATATCCTTTCTAACATCCTAGCAATGTAGAACATTGATGAACCCTGAACTGGGAGGTTCCATCATTAGGAGATATAGTCTTTGAACTCTAGGTGTGAGTGCTAGATTATATCATATCTAAAAGGTCTTCTTTTGACCTTTTGAGCCACATTCCAAGAAAAAAGAAGCCTGGAATGATCAAAAATGGTCCTAGGATAAGCTGTTAAGGTGGTACATGGGTGAATGTCCCAATTACATCTAACTTGGATAATATTATTCCCCATCTTGTTGTTTGACCAAGTAAACAAGACTCCCTAAGGATCAACATCAAGGAGGTCATTTCATCCCAAGAAATCCACCAAATCATACATACTTTCATAGAAGTCTTCCAGGCCTCCCATCTTCTCCAAGGGGTAAAGGAGGCTATTAAAATTCCACATACATAGCATATTTTCATTCCTCATCGAGTTATCTATCAGTCAGCTCCTCCCATATCATAAGTCTCTCATTGTGAGTATTAGGGGCATAGAAACTAAACATATTCCATCTATGGGTTTTGGAAACAAAACCAACAATAAAATGGGGATTTAGATGGATCTCCTTACATGTAACATTGCTAGGCTTCCAAAGTGGAACTATGCCCCCCTGATGCCCTAGTAGCAATGTTCTAAGAGAATTTAGCACTTGACCAAACATACTCAACAACTTTAGAAAATGTTTGAGTCATCATTTTAACCTAATGAAAAATAATTCTATCAACATTCAATTCAAAGATCTTTTTTTTTACTTTATATTGTTTCCTAGGGCTATTGAACCCCCTCACACTCCAAGAAATAATATTTCTTTCTTTCTTTTTTTGTATCTCATCCAAGGTTTTTTTCTTGCCCTATGCTATATACCTCACTACCTCCCTCTGGAAAAGGATCTTGGCCAGAAGTCTCCTAGCTTTCAAACCCAGAAAAATATATGCCTTCCAACACCTCTCTATTTTCTCTTGGGAGTAGTCCATCTAGTGTTACTATCTAGGGTAGCTACTACCTATTGTGAGATTAGAGAGGTTGAGTCTAGTAAGCGAACCTTAAAAATACCCAGGATGGACATGACTAGGTACCACTCAACTAAGGCAAGTTTTTTTCCCCTTCTAGAGGGGTTTTGGAAAAAATCCAAATTCAACTAAGTCTTCCCAACCTCTTCCAATAATCACATGAAACTATTTGTTAATCCCACCACTTGAGATGTAACCATAGTAGCATGCATTGAGTGAATATCCCCTTCCTCAAGACTTGTTCAACCTTTCTCAGTGATCTTTAAGACCCTAGAAGCTAATAGATCCAAGTGATTATCCTTATCATCAAAGTGGTTATTTACTTGAGCATTAGGGGATATCTATAGCTCAATTTCCTTGGCCAACCCTTCCTCCTCATTAGGGGGGTCCTCTTTCCCTACCACAAGTTCAAGGGCTTTCAAACCCATATCTAAAACCTTCCCAAGGGTTTTAGGTGACTTGGCATTATCTAAGCACCTTGTTGCAGTCTTTATTGAGTAGTCAACTTCAACCACTCTAGGGGATAGCTTCTCATTATTGAGGGAAAGTTTGCAGTCAACAACCAGCTTCCCAAACATATTTCATTTCTGGTAGATGGGAACATAATTCTCATAAAAGATGGGTTGATACCAAAAACCCTATTTCAATTGCAAAGCCACTAAGGTCAAAAGTGCTTTATTCATTGAGTCTAGCTTTGGTACTAGTGGTGATATCAGGCTTAATAAAGTACCTAAAAGAATCCTGAATCCATCTAAAAACTTTCTCATCAGAAATTTCCAAGGGGAGTCTTGGCAATCGGACCTAGACTGAAGAAATTATGTGCAAATCTAGGCTTGGATTAAATCTTGGCTTCCATTTTGCTAGGGACAAAAGGTGCTTACCATAATTCAAGGAGCCCACCAAAATTGTGTTTATTTTAGCTTTAGTTATAAAGCTAAAAAGAAAGAGAGATATTGGCATCACTAAAACAATTACAAATTCCACCAGCCTCCATTTAGCTTAGCACCACTTCATGACCATATCCACATTAGGTCTAAAAACACAAACTTGCCAACCTAACTCAGAGAGATCCCAAAGGATATCTAGTCAATGACTGAGTTTGGAAGTGAAATGTCAAGCCCTTCCAATCTTGATACCACTTTTGGTTGTTCCCCATGTTTTGTAGGTATCTTGGAGACCATGATAAGCCCTTTCCAATCTAGCTTCAGGATTGTAATTTCCTTGGAGCCCACATCAACATAAGATCTGCTAGGGAGAGGGGATCGAAGAAGGCCAGATCATCAAAAATGATAGGCATTCTAGAAGAATCTAAAATGAGACTAGGCCTTACCTCCATAAGGGTGGCTTGTGATTTTGCTGATAAGACCAAAAATATATCTAGACAAGCTTGTGCCATATCTGGGGGGAGGGTGAGGGCCCTCCAAGCATGGGAAATTATATGCAAGAATGATTAAGTTAATGATTAAATTATACCTATAACTTAATTATGAATTGGAAATTATACACATGGGAGGATGAGAGCCCTCCTAGGAATCGCCTTATGAAAGTAATCATAGTGGAAGTCATACAAAATGTTGAAATTCATATATTGGAAAATTGTTAGAAGAATGCATCAATATTTAATCAATAAGAAAGTAAATTTTTTATGTAGAAAACAACAAGAAGCATCAATTAGATAATGAAAAAAAGTTAGATATAATATTTGATGAGGAAGACTAGGTTGAATCTACTAAGGAAGAAAGAAGGAAGTTTCACCAAAAATCTATAAAAGATGACACAAAGGCTAAAATGGAGACCAAGAGTATCCAAAGTTTAATGGCATTCTTTCATGACCCAAAATTATTTTCTAATTTTCCAATAAGGGTTGTCTTCACATAAAGTTAATATTCATAAAAAAAAATTACTATTTCTAATAAGTTGTTTATTTTAAAAAAATCAGAGGTCACTTTTGTTATATAAATCTACTAGTAAAGTTTCATTGCAAGATCATGTCTAGTTTTGAAGTTATTTTTGAAAAAAATTATTTTCACAAGGGGTATAGAAACTTTAAAGTCGGGTTTGAAAGCTTTAGAAGCTTTGAAAATAGATCAAACCTTGGCATAAGTGGTAGTTCACTATAGATTCATGTAGTTTATTATTAATTTCAATAGAAACTTCATGCAACTTTTGAATTTCTATCATAATAGCCAATCAAATCAATTGGTGAAGAGTTATGACCTCAAGAAGTTGCATTAATTGGAGTAGGAAAATTTCTGATTCCAATGTAAGAAGAAAGTAAATTATTATAATTAGAGGATGATCAACCTAAAAGTTTTAGGGATTAGAATTTTTACAATATTCTAGGGTGGTATAAATCCCCTTCTATAAGGAAGGAATGTAGGGTTATCTAGGGAAGTTCTTACACTACATATGATGGCTCTAGTTTGTATATTAGTGTTAAAAAAAAATTTCATGTGGTTGTAGCCTCTCATATTTCTAAATATCATAATTTCATTTTGTCGAAGATAATAGAAACGAATTTCTCATCTTCTTGAAATTGTTCGGTCCTTGTAGTTTGTTATTTATTTCATTACTCTATTATGTACATCTCAATTATGATGGTGAGTACACTTCTTCAAAAGAGAATTAGTGTGTGTGATATAGTTTCTAGAAGAATTGATTTGAATCTCACATTTGATGAAAATGTGTATTTATTTAGAAGTTTCTAAGATGAGGAATAATTTTTTTAGAGATATATGGTTGTAGAAATTCAAAGAAGATACATTGGTGGATATTTACTGATCAAAAGAGAATCTCAAATTTCAAGGTCAATACATGATAACTGAGTACCTAGATTCAATGAATCCAAGCTAGAAGATGATCGAATGGTTCTAATAAAGAAAAAAATCATTGAAGAATCTGACTAAGTGGAAATAACTTATCTATTTGAGGGATGAACAAGATGTCTCCTGATGTTGGCCATAGTCAATTGTAAAGGAGTAGAAAGAAGAGGATACCGAGAAGAACTATATTGTAAGATAAAGAAACTTAAGTTTGAAGTTGACGTTTGTGAGTGGATCAGCCAAGGAAGATTAAACTAGGAAAAAAGATGAGATAATGGAGATCAAAAACAATAAAGGTAGTTTTATTTTCATAAGATCATTTCACTATTGTACTCTCTAACAAATGTAGCAGAAAATGTCTTAATCAAGTAGAAATAACATGTTCATTTGTAAATCATGTTTAAGGTGACATTCATTTAAATGTTTGTAAGTTATTTAGAGTAGGATACTAAATGAAGGAGTGATAAGGTCTAGATCATCTTTGGTGTAAATCCCCTACAAGAGTTGGATAAACAAAGTGCATTGAACCTTTAACTAGGTCCAATCCTAAACCAAGGTCACTTTAGAAGAGTGAAAATTTGGGGTTGCCGATCTAAGGTGGTTTTTCTCTTAACAAGGTTTCCATGCTAAAAATACTTGTGAAAAATGCTCAAATGATTGTGTTACATGTTATTTCATGGTTATTTGATGTTTATTATTTATTGCTACCAAATGGTTTATAAAGAATATATTTAATAGTTAATTTCTCTAATACTTTTTATAAGCTCTAACAAGAGAGACAAGATGATCAAATGATAATGCATTAAAATGTCATAAATTATCTAACTCTGTTACATTAAAAATGTGCATGCAAGTAATAAGCTATCATGTGGACAAGGTGTAGGCATATGTCCACTAGAGGTTGATCTTCTTCCATTGTATAAAAAGATATGTGGAATATTGAGAGGATGATAATTTGATAGGAGAAATAGGTGGATCTCACACAAAAGGAGGCATTAGATGACAACTACGTCCACATCAAGTGGATTTCTCCAATACCATATGTTAAAATGGAATACAAATTCCTATGTGTCTACATGGTAATTAATATATGAATTTATTATCCTAAGTAAGATTAAGTGAATTATAATTAGTGATATTTAATTAGATCAAAAAATATTTATTCATCATTAGACATTTCTTCCAAAAATTTAAAGGCACTTTTTGCCTTGCTTATAGATGCTTTCTCTACAGTTGACTTGCATCCACTAAATTCACACTTATACTTGTATGTTCATTCATTGAGAAGTTATCAAGTGCTAATCAAATAGACTTATAGAAGTTGAGCAACAACATACATGATCAACCATTAGAGCACTCAAGTGTTGAGCAATGCAACTTTGATATGTGAGTTTGTAATGACACAAACTCATATGTAAATCATTTTGGCCAACATTTCTATGAGATTTAATATCTATAAAGCCATATCAGATTTTGATTATGCATCATTAGTAGAAGGTAATGATCCCTAGGAAAATAGTTTAACCAATCATAAAAAAAAGGATAGAAATGGAAAAAGATGATGAAGTGTAAACCCTTGATCAAGATCTAGAAGATTCACGTGAAGTCTATTTAAGGAGGATTCTAACCCTAGAATCATGATGGATGAAATACAAAAAGCATACATTCATGTGAAGGAGTTAAAGAGACAAATTCAGTAGAGAGAGTAATCAAAGTAGTAAAGGATTGAACAGATTTATCAAATTAGGAGAATCAAATTAGAGATAGAGGAAAGAGGAGACCCAATATCAACTTGTGCAAAGCATACCAAGGTTCAGGTATTGAATCATTTATTTTGCAATTGAGACAAGGCAAATCTCTTAACAGAGTGGTCCTAATAGGCCTATGTAAATCTCCTAACAGAGTCCATACTTTATTGTAAGTGTGAATCCCTCTAACAAGGCAAGACCTAATAGTATTTTAAGTCTTTAATAGGATAGACCTTTCACTTGGTAGATCATATCTTATGGTCAAACATTATAACCTTAACAAGTTAACTTTATTTTTGCAACAATGAAGATTTGTGGGTATAATCCCCACCCCAGTTTTACCTTCATCTTGAAGAGTTTCTGGGTAACTAAATTAGTATGTTATGTGTTGAACTATTATGGATTTTATGAACTTATTTTATGATTTAACATTATAGTTTTAATGATGAACTAGGTATGATTTAATAAAATTATTTTTTCTCAAAAGTTTAAGATCCTGATTCACCCCCTCATTCCCCCTCTTAGTATCTTGTTTCCCATATGTCTATTCCAGCAATTCATCACCTTTAAATAACCTTTCTAATCTAATCCAAATATCATGTGTAAGATCAAGACCTTTTACCCTAATGAATTCTAACTCTAATAGTATGCTTACAAGTGCTTCCCTTGCAATCATGTTACACTAGAAAATCTTCTTTCCATTTATTCTCAAAGAAAGATCCCTATCTATTTTATCTTATACATAAGTCTTTGTAGTCAACTAGAAGTTAATTCTCATGTAGATCCAATGTGTTTGCATCTCATCCTTCCAACTATCATATTTCTCATCATCAAACTTATTCCTTTCCTCTTATTAATCCGTAGATCTCTTCAAGTTGTAAATATTTATTTGGATCAAACCCCCAAATTCAAAAAAGACTCTACAAATGACACATACCCACAAGGTTTCCTAGTTTACTTACCAAACCTCTTTGCACAAATATGGTTCAAACAAATTTAAAACCCAGGATTTCCCCAAAGTTTTCCTAGGGTCCTATCTAACATTTTTTAACTCATTATAAAAAATACTAAATTCCCACAACATCTCTTATATAAATTCATCAAACACTACTCTAAATTAGGCCTAATCTCTGTATAGCCTTTTGTTTCTAAAATTTGGACTTTTAACATTCCAATACCCTTTATGGATTTACTTAACATATCTCAAAACCATGTATGGCTATTATAGGGTATTTTTTCTTATGTTTAACACAAATTAGGGCCTAATTAAGCATGTTTTACAAAGAAATGCTAGTGAATCCTTATCCCCTAGTTGTATTGGTGTACATGTAGGAAACACAATAGTTTGACTTAAATTAGGTCCTAGTTAGGCCTATTTTATAAAGAAACTACAATGAATCCTTATTCCCAACATTATAACTTTGGATCATCCTTAGATAGGTTACAAATAACAACAGTTTGGCACTAGTTTGCCTAACCACTCTTTCCAATTTGTCAAACCATTTAACCCTCACTATTTCATCCCAAACCTAGGGCTTCTTCAAATCAACATCAATAATCTCTTATAGATCTAGACAATTGACTCTACACCATGTATTAAGCATGTCTGAATATCTTTTATCTCTAAAGCACCCTTGTATTAAGGTAGATCACTCACTTCTATACCCATGGCTTATTTCCATGCACATTTCAATACTTTACTCATGGTGTACACCCACTATATCATCTTTTATGCATATTTTAGCTTATATTATTAATGTACATATTAATCAGTAACCATTCTATGTGGATCAGTGGTAAACACTCATAGAATAGCCACATAATCCATGAGTCTAATTAGAATTATCAAAATAACTCAAGTTTTCCAAACTTTATTAGAAAATAACAAAGGAATATGACATATTTTAATCTTTAATTAATACACAAGAGTATGGGAATATTTTTAATCTTATTCCTTAATCATCCAAGAACACAAAAAAATTAATAAAAATGATCAATCGAACATGTATTTACAATACTTGTAGAAAAATACTTTGTTTTGTTGCAATTTTCAACCACAAACCATATAGTATGTTGTATTAAATGCATCTACATTAAAATGTCTTTAAATAAATTTTACATCTAACTTCTTCAACTTACTAGAATTGATTTATTTCCATAAAACTCAACTAATCCCCTATTCTAGGTATTCTCGCCCAAAACCACCTAACCATTGCTATTTAAAATTTTGAATTATAAAAAATAAATAATTAAACTCCTAATGACCTTAAACTTTTTAATTGGTGTTTTTATGACCTTATTAAAAAAATTAAACCCTTAGACACATATTTGACTCACTTTGCCATTATTTTGCCACAATTTAATATTTTGGTCCTAAGGTCTGTATCCTTAGGACATTACACCATTACATCAATTTGATTTTAAAAAATGTATGGGCTTCAAGATAAATAAATTCAACCTATATACTCCTCTATGGTCTCCTTCATGCTTCATGTCATTCCTTGATCTCTTCCATTAATTAAGTGTTCTTAGGCTAGTGGTGAATTGGTTGTGACCAATTAAACTTAAATCCAAACTTATAAATCTCAACTCTAGAACTTAAAATAATGATGCACAATAATAGAAAAACATACACTAGAACACAATGACTTGCTGACTATGGAAACCCTTGATCAAAGGGAGAACCCTGGTGGGTATGGTACAAAAAAGATAGTGTACTAATATATGAGTTCCTTATTAAAGGATGTGACCCTATTAGGAGTCAATTACAATGCATTCAGTAAAACAACTTTTATTAGAGTAAAGATCCCTATAAGGAGAACTTAAACCCTTGCAAAGGTTAATAAAGATATAAGTACAACCACTTTCTAAATGATTCGGTAATATTAAGAACGAAAGTTTTGGGATAATATATCCAAATTAATGAATTAACTATTCTACAACTTACTTGTCAAATTAGTTCATTTGAAGTTCACCACAATCAACCAACTTGATATCTTTACTCTAATCATCTGTCATGAAAGATTATATCCACAGTGAGCATACAATTGATACTCGATATGATACTATACTCATTCTTCTACAAAAATTTAATCTTCCATAACTTAACCTATTACATGTCAACTTTTTTTTTCTAACAATCATCCTAAAATATGAAGAATCTTTGTTTGTGATGATCACATAAATATATGTTGTTATCAATGACAAAACCTATCATCAATACAACAAATAGTACATCTAAGTGTCAACCAAATCTCTATTTCTAACAATTAGTTCTACCTTAACTAATTTTGATTATGTTAATTAAATTTAACTAGGTTAAGTATATTAGACTAAGTTAACTATTGTTAAGTAGGTTGACTAGATTAACTAAACTATGATTTACTAATTACATCTAGCTACATTAATTAAGGTTAGATCTATCTTACTAAGTTAACTAAATATCATTTAATTAAAAAATTGCATTAGAATTCATATCCATCATTTTTTAGAGTCTAAGTTAAATTATCCTAAAAATGATAAAATAATACAATTCAAACATAAATTAACTTAGAAATAAGAAAAGTAAAAGCAAATTAAAAAATTGCTTACATGGTTTGTCCAATGGACTAAAACTCTCTCTACAAGCTTTCTAGCTGCAAAACTCCTCCCATTTCTTTTACTAAGTCACAACTTTATACTTTTACCCCTAGTTCATATTTTATCATTTCCATATCTTGTAGTTATCATGTATTGTCTATATATTAAGATGTATTCATTCATTATCATTTGATCATTATTGAATTATTATTTGATTATCTTGTCTATCTTATTTGTGTATTCATTTCCTTAGGCAAATTCTTACAAAGTTGAATATAAAAATTGAAATAAAAGTCATCAAATTTTTATATTTTGAAACATAATGACTATAGACCAATGTCCAAAGAATGAATCACCAAAAGAAAATGTTGGATATTGATTTTATGAAGCTATGTATGTTCAAGAAGGAATTTTGTAAGAAGAACCATAATTAAGTTAAGTACATAGACAATGATAGAAATGGACTTGGTGGGGCAACTTGGCGAGCCGACTTAGCGAGGCCACTTGGTGAGGCGAGATGGTGAGTCGACTTGGTGAGGCGACTTGTTGAGCTGACTTGGTGAGCTGACTTGGTGAGCTAACTTAAAGGGCAACCTTGTTGAGGTGCTTCGATGGGGTGACTTGTGAGCCCACTTGGTGAGATGAACTTGGCAGTCAACCTAGGGACGGACTTGGTGAGCAAACTTAAAGAATAGACTTGGTGAGCGTACTTGAATTGTCGGCTTGGCGAGCTGACTTGGGGAGCCAACCTGGTGAGCTGACATGGTGAGTGGGCTTAAAGATGTGACTTGGTGGGGCAACTTGGCGAGCTGACTCAGCAAGAATAAATTGGTCATAGGAGAATACATTACTAGAACAAGTTAGACATTCGTAAACTATAGAAGTCTGAAACATTGAATATAGCATGCTGAAATTCTTTTTAAAATATTGAACTTATTGAACCCTATACATAAGTAAAATAATAATAAAATATATAGATTTGAATTATTTTTCACAACATCTAAAAAACTAAATTTCAATTTGATTTATTTTAATCCCCTAGGTTGTCTACATATTTTTCTAAAAAGTATAGATAATACTTTGAAATACAAAACTTTTCACGTGCTGAAACAAATGTGAATGTTTCAATACAGATCAAGAGCTCAGTAAACATTAAAATGATAACAAAAGTACTGCGCTTGGCTTACAAGCATCATTTATGGCAATTATTCAAAATTATCAAAAAAATTGTAGTACATGTTTTAATAAAATGCACAAACAAACCTTCTTAACCCTAAGTATATGCTATCCCTAGTTGAATGGATTCAAGGGCAGAAAGTAACAGTATAGTCAACCCCTGTTGGACAAACAAAGGTGCTCGAAGCATCATCTTTCGCATAGCTATATGCCTGAGGACACTCCCCCTTAAAAAACTTAGAATAATCATTAGGTGGGCAATTATCGACAAACTGTGTAGTGCCTGCCCCTAGGTCGCATTTTTGTTGCCATTGTCAAGCTCTTTTGGGGCTAGTTTCATGTTGATGGTTAGCAACATTGTTTTGAGACTATTAGATATTGTGCTATGGATTCAGTTTATTATGTGATGAGATCACTTAGACTTTATATTTCATATATGCATGATGATTATTTTCAGTGATTTCAGTTATTGATGGTTATTAGTTAGATGGTTTTTATTATCATATGTGTTTCTTATGGATACTTACCCCATACTTGCATGTGTATGGTGTGTGTGTCTGCTTTTGTATGACATTTTTGATGTGGTTAAGGAAGGGAGTCGTAGTCACCTGCTAGTCGGGATCTACACGATGCACCACTTCCTGTCATTCCCTCTTTGGTTTAGTATATATTGTGCTTGTACATGCATGGTTTTTATGTAGGTTGCAGGTACCGGGTATCAACTTCTCTGAATTGCCAGGATGAGCGTACTCTATCACATTATCTTAATGATAAGAGAGGGGAAATAAATTCTCAAGTCCAAATCCCAACCCTTTAAGCCATTTGTTCTAATTGAAAATTAGGACAAGTATCTGAGTTGAGTACCCTCTGAATATGTCGGATGACGTAATTCATGATATTAACCCTTGGCTTGATTTTGTATGTATTTTGGCTATGATGGGTTTTCATATTTTTACCTTGAGAGTCTTTGGTGTATTTTCTATTAATTAAGCGTAATTAAAAGATTTAATTAATGGTTTAATTTAATAAAAAATTAATATGATATTTTAATATTTATTTTATTTAATTAATTGAGAAATTAATTAAATAAAATAATTAAATTAGAAAATAAAAGTTATAAGTTTAAATTTGGAATGTGATAATAATTATTTAATAGTAATATATTTAGAGTTCATTTTAAATAAATGACTAAATAATATTATTATTAAAGCTAATAAATATTTTAGCAATTAAGTTTTGGAAAATGAAATTTAAAAGTGGAAAATATATTAAAATTATTAAAAGATTTTAGATTTCATGTGATTAAAATATAAATATATTAAGACTTAAAAAGTGGAATTATTAAAGTTAGTGCATGAGATTTAATAATAAATGAATGGTCAACCTTCTCAACTATTTGGTGCTTCTACAGGCCTCCGCCAAGGTGACCCTCTCTCCCCATATCTATTCATCATCATGGTTGAAGGCTTGGGCAGATTCATTAAGCATCAGGTGTCCCAGAATTCTATTCAAGGCTGGCGGTGGGGTAATGGCTTACCTTCTCTTTCCCATCTTCAATTTGTTGATGATTCTGCTCTTGTTGGTCTTGCTAGGATCAAGGAAGCTGAAACCTTTTGACATGCTTTGGACGTTTATTTGGCAGCTTCAGGCCAGAAAGTTAATGAGCACAAACCTTCCATTTACTTTTTTAACACTCCTAATTCTATTCAGCACAGGATTGTTGGTATCCTACGGTTTCAAATAGGATCACTTCCTTTGACTTATCTTGGCATCCCTATTGTTGTTTCCAGGCAGCCACATCTCTTCTGGCAAAATTTGATTACCAAGCTTCAGGATAAGGTAAATCATTGGACTCATAGATGGCTTTCTATTGCTGCCCGAGTTACTCTTCTTCAAGTTGTTATCCAAGCTCTTCCTACTTATCGAAGCATGGTCCACGCTGCACCTATTTACTTTCTCAAGGAGTTTGATGCTCTTTCTCAACAATTCCTTTGGAGTGGTAATTTGCATAGTACTAAATGGAGCTTGGTTAATTGGGCAACTGTTTGTAGGCCTAAAAAGGAGGGTGGTCTTGGTCTTCGATCTGCTCTATTGAGTAGTCAAGCTTTGGCTGCTAAACTTTATTGGCGATGGTGCTCTAGACAACATCAACTTTGGGCTCGTATTATCACTCATAAATATTTTCATGGTGTTGATCCTTGCTCTGTTTCTGCACTTCCTCTTGAAGGTCATGGCTCAATGGTTTGGCATACTTTGAAGATAGGTGCGATGTTGGTAAAGAGGGGTCTGTTTTGGATATGTAAAGGAGGTTCTCGGGCTTTGTTTTGGTCTGATGCTTGGGATGGATTCCCTTCCATTTTATCCATATACCCTCATCTTCAACCTCTTTGTGACTCTTTTCTTGCCGCTGGATGGGATAAAGTGGCTCATTACAAGACTCCTTATCAATTGGGGCCTGTTGTTGGTCACAGATGGAAGCATTCTTCTGATTGGCGTCCTGGAGGTACAGACATGGATCGTCATGAGCTTTCTCAAATTCTGGCCTCTAGAGAGTGTTCTGCTTTGCTTGGTCCAAATGTTTTGGCTTGGGGCGATACCTTGTCTGGTAAATATCATGTCTCTACTGGGTATCAGGAGATAACTAGACAATTATTTGGGGATGCTAAGGTCCCCTCGTGGAAGCAAGTTTGGAATAAATTTTCTTAGTCCAAGTGCAATTTTTTCATGTGGCTATTGGCTCACAACCATTGTCTTACCTGTGATAATTTTTGTAAACGTGGATTTCAGGGCCCCTCTTATTGTGTTTTGTGTGGTAATGGAGAGGAGTCTGTCTCCCATCTGTTCTTCCATTCCTCCTATTCTACTCAGATATGGCACCTTTGGTGGAGCGCTTGGGGTTGATCTTATCGGCATGCTTCCTCCTTGCCTAAGTTCTAGGCCCTCTTGGGTACTACTCCCTCCAAGTCTTCTTTTCTCCATGCTGATTCGATTGTTGGCCCATCTTTCATGCTTTGGCATATCTGGTTGGAGAGGAATCGTCGCATATTCCAAGATGTTCGGCTTGGTTTTTTGCATCTTTGGTGGAAAATATCACATTCTCTTCAGAAAACTATTCTTGTGAAGTGTGAGCTTGATGGGGGTATGGATCCGGTTGATCTGGCTATCTGTAATCGCCTCAATTTTCATCTGTAGGATGGGACTACAGCTCATAGGTTTCCTTCTATGTCTAGGTAGCTTCACCATCAGAGGAAGGGTCGAGTTAACCGGGATGGGCACTGGACTCCTCCTCCCTGTGGAGTTCTGAAAATTAACACTGATGGTTCTTCCCGTGGGAATCTTGGTCCGGCTGGTATTGGCAGAGTGGCTCGTTGTAGTTCTGGGGATGTTAGATTTTTCTTCTCAATTCATAAGGGTGATTATACTAACAATCTCATGGAAGCTCGGGCTATTTTATATGCTGTGGAACAGTGTTGCTTGCGGGGATGGAGTAAGATTATCTGTGAGTCTGATTCCCAGGTGATGGTGAACATGCTTTCTTCGCAAGAGCTTGAGGATGTTAGTTGGCAGCTGGCCACTGTTGTTAAGTAGATTCTTTTCTTCTCTTCCTCTTTTCAGTTCATTAGGTTCACATATATTCCTCATGAATGGAATAGAATTGTTGATTGTTAAGCCAAATGGGCATCTAGTCATGATCTGGGTTGGAATATTAGGGATAGGAGGCAACTGTCCTTTGAGATGGTACAAGATTTTGATGATCTTCTTGCTCAGGATCGAGCTCCTTGTTGAGCTCTCCTTGTTGTATTCCTTTCTTTCTTAATAAATTTTTACCCCTCTTTTTGCAAAAAAATAATAAATAAATAAAATTGGGAAGAGTAAAGTAAATATTAAATTAATTATTGTGCATTATTTTAATGTTTGATCACATAGGAGTTGGCAAATTCTCGAGAGTTGTCATGTAGATAATATAGGGGTTTGTACTCTAAGAATGCACAAGTTGTCTACACTTAGGAGTTAGCATTTTATTTGAGCACATGGTGTCTACAACCTTAAGACTTATCTAGAAGGTTGGAGAAGACTCATGCTTGGTTGTCATGCTTATCTTCTAGTTGTTTCTAAAAACACTCTAGATGCATCTTAGAGGCTTTTAAATATAGGCTCTCCTAGTGTATTTAGACAAGCTTAATGGAAGCTACAAGCTTCAAGTTAAAAATGGAAGCTTCAAGCTTACATGCTCATATTCTTCTTCATGCTCATATGCTCCTTCATGCTCATATGTTTCTACATGCTCATATATTTTTACATGCTCATATGCTTCTATATGCTTCCATGCTTCTTCTAACACTTCTAGTCACTTGGAGGATTCAGTTGGCTTGGATCTTGGAGGAATTGCGAATGTTGGAGAAGGAAGGGATTCTCTACGGACTTCTGAGGCATGGCAAATTAGCATCAGTGTCCAAGTGCACTCGTGATGATCACATAATTTATTTGCTATATGTGTCTGAATATTCTCTATGATTGGATCTGCAATTTTGAAATTGGAATCTAGATATGCTATTTGGTTGAGAAGAAAACAATAGAAAAACCCTAAATCCAATTAAGGAGAAATAATTAGATATAAATTGAGTTTGGGTTCGAATTTATATTAAATTAGAAAGACAAGATTTGGAATTAAAATAGAAATTTTATGGTGAAAATTTGAATGATTAGATATAATCTTTCTATCAATTATATTTTTAGATGCATATGAACAAACCCTTTTATGGTTAAATTTAGAGAACAATTATTTTAAGAAGAAATTCTTAATTCATCACATATTGTCCTATCGCAGCCCCTTGGATAGACCCAAACTCAGTCATTCATAATTTTTTATCGTGATCAAATTTATTCGATCGCTCCAGTCAGAATTGGCGCAACTTGGCCCTCTCCAACATATTTCAATTTCAGCCTGATCCAACAGTTTATTAGGGAGATATGGCCCTCGTACTGGGACTGTTTTATTCAAAGACAGATATTTCTCCATTTTCCCATAACCAAAAGTTCTTTATGCTTAAACTTCACAAATATAATATATCAAAGCATGGAATGAATTAAAGATATTATTGCAATCTTCCCTTAGTAGAATTTTATTAATATGCATTAGTTTTATATGATTTATTATCTAATCTAATTAAATCAAATTTAATTAAGATTAGTTAATAGTAGAAGTGTAATTAATTATTAGTCAATCTAAGTAAATGAATTTTTAAATGAGAGAAAATTAAAAGAAAAGAGATTTTAATATAGTTTATATAATGGACTTTTTATAATGTCTACTATTTAATATATATTAAATAATTTAGAGATGGTAATTTTATATTACGTTTTTAAATGAGGAGACTTTAATGATAATGGATTAAGATTTAATTAACATGGAGTCACTATTATATCATTCTTATAGTTTGAATTACTATGGTATTATTAATACGTTATATATTATTAACTAAATTATTGATATACCTTAATGGTATTAAGAGTTAGCTAATGAAGCTTATGTAAAGTTCTCTAGATCGATTAATAATAGTTTTGATGAGTTTATTATTTATTAATGTTTGTTGGGTCTAACAAACTATTAATAAATAATAGTATAAATAGTTTAAATAGTTATCAATTAATACGATCAGAGTTAATCTAGAGGAGATTAGTTAATGATTGAAGTACTGTAAAAGATATTAATCAAATTGAATTGGTTAATAATTTGGAGGAATATTAATTAATTGAATCAACGTACATAGGGGAAACTTATTTGAGATAATAATACTTAGTATTGGAGATTTATATAACTTGTTATTATTAAAATAAAAATGGGAACATTGTTGTAGAGTGACGAATGTGGTCATTATAAATTTATTAATAAGATTCTTAATATAGCTTGTTATTAAATATTAACAAGTTATTATTATTGAACTATGAATATGAATATTTGTGTACTAGATTATAGTTGACTTTTAACTTACAAAATTATAGTTAGTTATTAGTCAACTGATATTAATTGGAACGTTGCCATAGATATGTAATTATTAATTAAATTAATTAGATTTAATTAATAATTCAGTTATGTAATAAAGTTTTAATCGATATGATAATAACGACTCTTTTAGTGGAGTTGTTAAGTATCGAAGTTGATAAGTCTTATGACTTGAATTATGACTTTAGATATTATATAGTTGTCAACGATGATAACGATTAAATTAAAAGACTCAAACTTTAGTAATATTTAATTAAGTTTCTAATTGAAAACTATTAGAATGTTAATAGGTCATGGATGGTGTACCTATGTTAATTGATTGATTTAATTGATCATTTTAATAAAGTTATAATCTTCTTATTCGAAGATTGATAATCAGTTCTCTTATAAATGAATAATGATCTTTTGATTATGATGAAAAGTTGAGGTAACATTAAAGAAGAGTTATTCAATTAGAATATGGATCATAATTAAATAAAGAGAACAATTTAATTAAGGGTCAGTGATGATCAGTTTAATGAGTAAATATTTATTCTTAAGTTATTCTTAAAATGTAATTCTTAAGAATGTAAGGATAATGCTATCGAAAAACAAATAGGTTGACCTGTAGGTCAAATGATGAAACTTAAGACACTTGAAGTATACTTGAAACGAAAATTGGAAACCTCTACACATTAATCAAGTATGTGATTTTAATAAACCAAAACATGTGTTTGCATTGTGTATTCTATATGCTTCTTATTTTAGATTTTGGGTTGACTAGTATTGACCAGTTATAGGACGTCTACCAAAGGCTCGGGGGTTATGATTGTGATGTCATGATGATATCTTAATTTTGATCTTTATAAACCCAACCATGGTTATGTGATAGTATGCTCTATGAGATGATTGTATTACTGATTGTTATTGCTTATCAGTCTTCTTGAATGAAGCTGAGTTATTTCTATCTAAGACACTTGACTTAACCATTTTTGAGTCATCGATTAGTTATCCTTGGATTGCTTTCCAGTCGCCATGATGGGACTAAAATGTTGATTTATTTTTTGATGATGTCATGTTGTGACATGTTTGACTCAACCATTTTGGAGTCTTTGATCAATATTATTTTGAGATATTCTTGGTTGATTGTTAAGAACCAATGGATATTGTAATTTATATTGGAGATTATATTTATGAGGTTTATTTTGTGGAGTTTTTATGTGTTCTTGGATGGGAGAATCATCTTATTATCAGGTTGCCTATTAAGAAACCGAGTTTGATATTCATGAGTGTTGTGGTATGGGACACAACTGTGGATTTATGTGCTTAGGAGAGGTTGTCTACGTACATGACTATGGGAGTGGCTTGCATAGGGGTCCGGGGCCCAAAGTGGTCAGTACCAGGGTAACCTAATGCAAGTTATGTAATAAGTGATAATCTAGTAATTAAAATTTATGGAGGGAAAACACACTAAAAAGATAAGTTAGAGATATTTAAACCACCCATGCTTTGAGTGCTTTTATAGACTAAGGATGGGAGAAGTGCCTCGTCTTCTTGAGAGGGCTTCTTGGTTTCCACATGTGCCACGTTGAGGGTTTGGGGTTCAGAGTAACCAGTCTAGGGTAACTCAACGCTTGAGGGTCCTGTGTCTAATGAGAGACCAGTCCAGGGTAACTCAAGCAGCCATGTGATGACACTCCCTAGTATGTAGCCTGAGTCTCCTCTATAGATTTTGTGTACCTTTGGTGGTGTACTTATTGTTGTGCCTCTGGGATTAGATGTCGGTTTTGTGTGATGGAACCTTTGAGTTAGTATACTTTTAGGATTCTTGGACTTAAAGAGATTGGTGCTATGTGTTTTGGATAGTCTGTTTGGGACTTGAGATTATCTCCTCGGCACTGTGGGAGTGGACCATTTAGGTTCCACGCGGTCGGGTGGTAGTGTATTTCCACTCTTATCATTTGAGGTCCATCTGAGACACTGTGGCTGGAGCATTCTTGGTTAGCATTTATCTTCATTCTGTTCTTGGATCATTATGATAGGTAATATACCTTATGATTGATGTATTTACTGGTATGTTTTTTATATTAATGATTTGCATATGTTAGATGATGTTATCTTATGCTTATATTTGCATGTTAGATTACTTTCTGCATATGATGTAGTATGATTTAGGTGTGACATTCCTACTATGTTAATACCGATGATCTCTTTGGTGCTTTGAAATGTTATGCACGGAGGGATGGCTAGGATCCATGATGGTCTAATGATGCTATTTACAGTTGGGAGGAACCGTGCACTTAGTTAATTATATTTGTGATATATGGTTATCTTTTATGATGGATGTTTATATCTTTTGTGATGATGTGTCATGTATGATATGTGATTTCATTTACTTTAATTGCATCATGGATTAATAATGGATGAAGATGTACTTTATTTACATGGATGTTTATTTTTTTAAGCCTTTCATACCTTGTATCATGTACAGTGGATGATTGAGCTAAACTAAAATGTAAATTTCAAAAAAGACACTTGTATATTGTTTAAGAACTTTGGATGTATCATTGCTAAGGATGTAATGATAGATGGATAGTTAGTTTAGATGTAATTCAACGTTAAGGGATCTTTAAAGAATGTAATCTGTTATATTATGTTTACTTTTAGTTGGATGTTACTATTGCTTCGGCAGATGTTATGAATGGTTTTACTTTCATGTTTTAAAAAAAAAAATGTTTGGAAAACTTTAGGTTAATTCTTTGGATCCCTTGGCGGAGCATTACATTTGGTATTAGAGTCTGAGTTTCAACATTAGGAGCTCTAGGTATATTGGAATGCCACTAGTTGTTAACTAGTTGAACAAAAATGAAAATTTTGAACTATCATATGCATTTCTTTCAAACTAAAAACTTGAAACTAGGTGAACTGAAACAAAACTTAAACTGTTACTTGTATATTTTTCATACTTCAACACTTAGCTTTCAAAACTGAAAATTCTATTTAATCCTAGATGAGGGCAAAATTGAGAATTGAAACTCATTCTAGTTGCAAAACATGTATCTTTTATCTATGTTGTAAGGTAATATGCTCTTGATTATCTTTGCAAACATTAAGTTTCTCTTGTTTAGAATGTATTAGGGTATCTATTTTAGTAGTTGTTAAAAGAGTGAATGTTGGATCAATGTGGTTTTTGGATTATCATTAAACCAGAATCATATTGCTCTATGTGTGTTGTAGTGTTCTTAGTGAAATCATATTTCTCTATAGGAGGGAAAGGGTTCAATGAGACCCACATAGTGAGTATCTTAGTTTTTCCTTCTTGTAGGCTTCCGGGAGTAAGCCTAATCTCAGGAGGATGGATGTAGTGCCTGCCCCTAGCTCGTATTTTTGCTGTCATTGTCAAGCTCTTTTGGGGCTAGTTTCATGTTGATGGTTAGCAACATTGTTTTGAGACTATTAGATATTGTGCTATGGATTCGGTTTATTATGTGATGAGATCACTTAGACTTTATATTTTATATATGCATGATAATTATTTTTAGTGATTTCAGTTATTGATGGTTATTAGCTAGATGGTTTTTATTATCATATGTGTTTCTTATGGACACTTACCTCATACTTGCATGTGTATGGTGTGTGTGTTTGCTTTTGTATGACATTTTTTATGTGGTTAAGGAAGGGAGTCGTAGTCACCTGCTAGTCGGGATCTACACGATGCACCACTTCCTATCATTGCCTCTTTAGTTTAGTATATATTGTGCTTGTACATGCATGATTTTTATGCAGGTTGCAGGTACCGGGTATCAACTTCTCTAAATTGCCAAGATGAGCGTCCCCTATCACATTATCTCAATGATAAGAGAGGGGAGATAAATTCTCAAGTCCAAATCCCAACCCTTTAAGCCATTTGTTCTAATTGAAAATTAGGACAAGTATCTGAGTTGAGTACCCTTCGAATACGTCGGATGACGTAATTCGTGATATTAACCCTTGGCTTGATTTTGTATGTATTTTGACTATGATGGGTTTTGATATTTTTACCTAGAGAGTCTTTGGTGTATTTTCTATTAATTAAGCATAATTAAAAGATTTAATTAATGGTTTAATTTAATGAAAAATTAATATGATATTTTAATATTTATTTTATTTAATTAATTGAGAAATTAATTAAATAAAATAATTAAATTAGAAAATAAAAGTTAAAAGTTTAAATTTGGAATGTGATAATAATTATTTAATAGTAATACATTTAGAGTTCATTTTAAATAAATGACTAAATAATATTATTATTAAAGCTAATAAATATTTTAGCAATTAAGTTTTGGAAAATAAAATTTAAAAGTGAAAAGTATATTAAAATTATTAAAAGATTCTAGATCTCATGTGATTAAAATATAAATATATTAAGACTTAAAAAGTGGAATTATTAAAGTTAGTGTATGAGATTTAATAATAAATAAATAAAATTGGAAAGAGTAAAGTAAATATTAAATTAATTATTGTGCATTATTTTAATGTTTGATCACATAGGAGTTGGAAAATTCTCGAGAGTTGTGATGTAGACAACACAGGGGTTTGTACTCTAAGAATGCACAAGTTGTCTACACTTAGGAGTTAGCATTTTATTTGAGCACATGGTGTCTACAACCTTAAGACTTATCTAGAAGGTTGGAGAAGACTCATGCTTGGTTGTCATGTTTATCTTTTAGTTGTTTTTATAAACACTCTAGATGCATCTTAGAGGCCTTTAAATATAGGCTCTCCTAGTGTATTTGGACAAGCTTAATGGAAGCTACAAGCTTCAAGCTAAAAATGGAAACTTCAAGTTTACATGCTCATATTCTTCTTTATGCTCATATGCTCCTTCATGCTCATATGTTTCTACATGCTCATATATTTTTACATGCTCATATGTGTCTATATGCTTCCATACTTCTTCTAACACTTCTAGTCACTTGGAGGATTCAGTTGGCTTGGATCTTGGAGGAATTGCGAATGTTGGAGAAAGAAGGGATTCTCTATAGACTTCTGAGGCATGGCAAATTAGCATCAGTGTCCAGGTGCACTCGTGATAATCACATAATTTATTTGCACTCTTTCTCTTCCTGTCTTCATCGTGTCTATTATATGTGTCTGAATATTCTCTGTGATTGGATCTATAATTTTGAAATTGGAATCTAGATATGCTATTTGTTTGAGAAGAAAACAATAGAAAAACCCTAGATCCAACTAAGGACAAATAATTAGATATAAATCGAGTTTGGGTTCGAATTTATATTAAATTAGAAAGACAAGATTTGGAATTAAAATAAAAATTTTATGGTGAAAATTTTAATGATTAGATGTAATCTTTCTATCAATTATATTTTTAGATGCGTATGAACAAACCCTTTTATGGTTAAATTTAGAGAACAATTATTTTAAGAGAAAATTCTTAATTCATCACAAATTGTCCTATCGTTGCCCCGTGGATAGACTCGAACTTAGTCATTCGTAACTTTTTATCGTGATCAAATTTATTCAATCGCTCCAGTCAGAATTGGCACAACTTGGCCGTCTCCAACATATTTCAATTTCAGCCCAATCCAATGGTTCATTAGGGAGATATGGCCCTCGTATTGGGATTGTTTTATTCAAGGACAGATATTTCTCCATTTCCCCATAATCAAGAGTTCTTTATGCTTAAACTTCACAAAAATAATATATCAAAGCATGGAATGAATTAAAGATATTATTGCAATCTTCCCTTAGTAGAATCTTATTAATATGCATTAATTTTATATGATTTATTATCTAATCTAATTAAATCAAATTTAATTAAGATTAGTTAATAGTAGAAAAAGTGTAATTAATTATTAGTCAATCTAAGTAAATGGATTTTTAAATGAGAGAAAATTAAAAGAAAAGAGATTTTAATATAGTTTGTATAGTGGACTTTTTATAATGTCTACTATTTAATATATATTAAATAATTTAGAGATGGTAATTTTATATTACGTTTTTAAATGAAGAGACTTTAATGATAATGGATTAAGATTTAATTGACATGGAGTCACTGTTATATCATTGTTATAATTTGAATTACTATGGTATTATTAATACATTATATATTATTAACTAAATTATTGATATACCTTAATGGTATTAAGAGTTAAGTATTGAAGCTTATGTAAAGTTCTCTAGATCGATTAATAATAATTTTGATGAGTTTATTATTTATTAATGTTTGTTGGGTCTAACAAACTATTAATAAATAATAGTATAAATAGTTTAAATAGTTATCAATTAATAAGATTAGAGTTAATCTAGAGGAGATTAGTTAATGATTGAAGTATTGTAAAAGATATTAATCAAAGTGAATTGGTTAATAATTTGGACGAGTATTAATTAATTGAATCAACGTACATAGGGGAAACTTATTTGAGATAATAATAGTTGGTATTAGAGATTTATTATAACTTGTTATTATTAAAATAAAAATGGGAATATTGTTGTAGAGTGACGAATGTGGTCATTATAGATTTATTAATAAGATTCTCAATATAGCTTGTTATTAAATATTAACAAGTTATTATTATTGAACTATGAATATGAATATTTGTGTACTAGATTATAGTTGACTTTTAACTTACAAAATTATAGTTAGTTATTAGTCAACTAATATTAATTAGAACGTTGCCATAGATATGTAATTATTAATTAAATTAATTAGAGTTAATTAGATTTAATTAATAATTCAGTTAGGTAACAAAGTTTTAATCGATATGATAATAACTACTCTTTTAGTGGAGTTGTTAAGTATCGAAGTTGATAAGTCTTATGACTTGAATTATGATTTTAGATATTATATGGTTGTCAACGATGATAACGATTAAATTAAAAGACTCAAACTTTAGTAATATTTAATTAAGTTTCTAATTGAAAACTATTAGAATGTTAATAGGTCATGGATGGTGTACCTATGTTAATTGATTGATTTAATTGATCATTTTAATAAAGTTATAATCTTCTTATTCGAAGATTGATAATCGGTTCTCTTATAAACGAATAATGATCTTTTGATTATGATGAAAAGTTGAAGTTACATTAAAAAAGAGTTATTCAATTAGAATATGGATCATAGTTAAATAAAGAGAACAATTTAATTAAGGGTCAATGATGATCAGTTTAATGAGTAAATATTTATTCTTAAGTTATTCTTAAAATGTAATTCTTAAGAATGTAAGGATAATGCTATCGGGAAACAAATAGGTTGACTTGTAGGTCAAATGATGAAACTTAAGACACTTGAAGTATACTTGAAATGAAAATTGGAAACCTCTACACATTAATCAAGTATGTGATTTTAATAACCTAAAACATGTGTTTGCATTGTGTATTCTATATGCTTCTTGTTTTGGGTTTTGGGTTGACTAGTGTTGACCAGTTCTAGGACGTCTACCAGAGGCTCAAGAGTTATGATTGTGATGTCATGATGATGTCTTAATTTTGATCTTTATAAACCCAACCATGGTTATGTGATAGTATGCTCTATGAGATGATTGTATTACTGATTATTATTGCTTATCAGTCTTCTTGAATGAAGCTGAGTTATTTGTATCTGAAACACTTGACTTAACCATTTTTTAGTCATCGATTAGTTATCCTTGGATTGCTTTCCAGTCGCCATGATGGGACTGAAATGTTGATTTATTTCTTGATGATGTCATGTTGTGACATGTTTGACTCAACCATTTTGGAGTCTTTGATCAATATTATTTTGAGATATTCTTGGTTGCTTGTTAAGAACCAATGGATATTGTAATTTATATTGGAGATTATATTTATGAGGTTTATTTTGTGGAGCTTTTATGTGTTCTTGGATGGGAGAACCATCTTATTATCAGGTTGCCTGTTAAGGAATCGAGTTTGATCTTTATGAGTGTTGTGGTATGGGACACAACTGTTGATTTATGTGCTTAGGAGAGGCTATCTAGGTACATGACTATGGGAGTGGCTTGCATAGGGGTCTGAGGCCCAAAGTGGTCAGTACCAGGGTAACCTAATGCAAATTATGTAATAAGTGATAATCTAGTAATTAAAATTTATGGGGGGAAAACACACTAAAAAGATAAGTTAGAGATATTTAAACCACCCATGCCTTGAGTGCTTGTATAGACTAAGGATGGGAGAAGTGCCTCGTCCGGGGTTCAGAGTAACCAGTCCAGGGTAACTCAACACTTGAGGGTCCTGGGTCTAATGAGAGACCAATCCAGGGTAACTCAAGCAGCCATGTGATGACACTCCCTAGTATGTAGCCTGAGTCTCCTCTATAATTTTTTTGTACCTTTGGTGGTGTACTTATTGTTGTGCCTCTAGGATTAGATGTCGATTTTGTGTGATGGAACCTTTGAGTTAGTATACTTTTAGGATTCCTAGACTTAAAGAGATTGGTGCTATGTGTTTTGGATAGTCTGTTTGGGACTTGAGATTATCTCCTCAGCATGGTGGGAGTGGACCATTTAGGTTCCACGCAGTCGAGTGGTAGTGTATTTCCACTCTTATCATTTGAGGTCCGTCCGAGACACCGTGGCTAGAGCATTCTTGGCTGGTATTTATCTTCATTCTGTTCTTGGATCATTATGATAGGTAATATACCTTATGATGGATGTATTTACTGGTATTTTTTTTATATTGATGATTTGCATATGTTAGATGATGTTATCTTATGCTTATATTTGCATGTTAGATTACTTTCTGCATATGATGTAGTATGATTTAGGTGTGACATTCCTATCGCTTAATATCGATGATCTCTTCGGTGCTTTGGAATGTTATGCACGGAGGGATAGCTAGGATCCACGATGGTCTAATGATGCTATTTACGGTTGGGAGGAACCGTGCACTTAGTTAATTATGTTTGTGATATATGGTTATCTTTTATGATGGATGTTTATATCTTTTGTGATGATGTATCATGTATGATATGTGGTTTCATTTACTTTAATTGCATCATGGATTAATAATGGATGAAGATGTACTTTATTTACATGGATATTTATTCTTTTAAGCCTTTCATACCTTGTATCATGTACAGTGGATGATTGAGCTAAACTAAAATGTAAATTTCAAAAAAGACACTTGTATATTGTTTAAGAACTTTGGATGTATCATTGCTAAGGATGTAATGATAGATGGATAGTTAGTTTAGATTTAATTCAACGTTAAGAGATCTTTAAAGAATGTAATCTGTTATGTTATGTTTACTTTTAGTTGGATGTTACTATTACTTCCGCAAATGTTATGAATGGTTTTACTTTCATGTTTTAAAAAAAAAAAAATGTTTGGCAAACTTTAGGTTAATTCTTTGGATCCCTTGGCGGGGCATTACAAACTGCCCTCTATAGCAATACTGATCATTAGAAGGAAAAGCCAAGCAAGCATTCTTACACGCTCCATTAGTCTTCAATTCTGCAGGACAATCTGCAGTGATGTTTTTGTTGCAAGAAATGGCCTTGCAATTCCTTGAGCTGGGTAAAACAGCAATAGGCAAATTGAAACCATCTACAAGAGATATGTCATAATAATCCTGGTTTCCACTGCCAGCTAGTGTGAATTCAACCAAGGTGGTAGGAACTACTCCAGTGACTTGGCAAGCGAGTACTCCCGCACAATCACCTATTAAGCAGGCTCCAATTCCTTGTGCATTGAAATTGCACTCAGTTCGCCCCCATATTCTTCCTACCTATTGATTCGGTGGGACAATTAGAGTTGTCTGCATGCCAGATGGAAGCTCTAATCCACTGCTTGGATTGAAACTTGCAGGCCAAATTGTAAATGGGCATTTGTTCTGTATGGTGAAATTGGTAGCATAACATCCTACAAACAAATTGGTCAGATTTCCATAATTCCTTTTTCAACTTTTATCATCAAACTTACACATTTATGATTATATTCAGTTAGATTTTTTATTATACTGTGTGATTCATAATTCAGAGTGCAAGAGAACACTAAGAACAAACGAAAAACATGAAATTATTTCCATTTAAATCATTATTCCTCGTATGAAGAATGAAAACAACTTGAACTTTTTCTCTGCACTCGGTATTTTCTTGGTGTTCTCTTGCATTTTGATGAGGAAATTAAATAGCATCTTACAAACAATTTTACATATTGTCTTAATTTTAATAATATTGTTCTTATAAGTATCATTAAAAAAATTGAAAATGAAAAGGGACTAATATTCTTACCTACGTCATAAAAATAAAAGGGATAAAACTACATAAAAATAAGAAGGATAAAACTATCCTATTTTCTTCTCTATCTAATCAGAAATGCCAATTATACACTATTCTAAATGAACAAAAGAGAGAAAAATTATACTAATATTTAAAATCTTCAAATTTGTTTTGATTTTATTTCCATTGTTATGATACCTAAATTTGATGGTGGTAGTATTAGTTTCTGCACTTTTAAACTTCTAAACCTATATGATATGCTCAAAAATCTTAAAATCAAATAAATTGGCATTTTGCATTTTTATTAAATTATCAACAAACCTTAATAAAAAAAAAATTTTACTAATTTTGAATTTTTGTCGTATATTTTTTTATGAAGTAGATTCAAACCCAAATCTTGCTCACGTTTAATCCTAGATTAATTATTATTTGTTAAGATTAATTATTATTTATTGAGATTAATATCAATTATGTGTTAACCATGAAGCCTCACAATTACCTTCCTTTTTTTATGTATTATTAATTTATAATTTTTTCTATAAAAAAAAAATTTAACAAATATAAAAGTCTTTATTATATAATAATTTAAAAATATTTTAATTAAATTTACTCAGCATTTGATCTTAAAATTTTGAGAAAAAATCACTATTTTCATGAATGTGAAAAGAAAAAATTTAAAATGTTTGATTTTTTTAAAAAAATTAGTGGTCTAAAGATTAGCCAGCCCCATCTTTAATATTACTAATTTATGATAATAATATTTATTGTATAATATTAGAAAGTTATTTATTTTTTATGTATTATTAATTTATATTTTTTTCTAAAATCGTTTGTTTTTTTTTTAACAAATATAGAAGTCTTTATTATATATTAACTTTTAAAAAAATTAATTCAATTTACAGATATTTTTGATAGAAAAATAAACAATATTATAATGACCAAACCGTGATAAGAAAAAAAAAATCATATGAAAATTGGGTTGACAATGAAATTCCAGAGGTGTTCCTTATAATGATTTCTATTTATCTTTCGAACACGGCATCCTACAAACATTTTACAGAGCAGAGAGTAAATTTTAGTTATCATTATTTATTCTCAGGTGAGATGAGCACAATCACTGTAGGAATAACAAAAACATACCTAGAAAAAGAAGAACCAGATACTCATAAATTGAAAACGCCATTGTTCGCAATTACCCAGGGACCAAACAATTCTAGTTTCTATCAATTTAATTGGATTTCTTTTTCCTGTAGTTGACATATTTATTGATGGATCTTTTCTTAAAAATAGAATTGTTTTATGTTTTCTTGAGTTTAAATGGATGTGAACAAGTTCCGGCATTTTCTTCGCCCTGTTCTATTGGCATTTTACCATTTCAAACCTTACGTCAGCTGACAGTAGAGAGAAAACAAGAAGCCAACTGCAAGAAAATCTAAATAATAAAAATATTATTTACAATTAACATGCTCTAAAATTATATATCTAAATAAAATCATTAGGTGTTTTTTTGTTTTTCTTCCATGTTTTCATTGTAGATGAGACCTATTCATTTAGCTAATAATGGCAAACCGTTGTTTAAGTAGGTTTTATAGATTTGTAAATGTGAAATGTGAAATTAAAATGTGTGTCATTTTTTTATGATTTGTTATTTCAATTATATTAATTGTGTTGTTTTAACTTAAAGATAATACTATAAGTGATATATTTTAATTTTGTGAATTTGGATTATGATAATTATGGTATTTAATCTTTTTATCATCTATTTTCATAAATTTATCTTAATCTGGAATTCTTATTCACTATATTTATTAGATTAAATCTATAAATTTGATATAAAATCATTTCTACAATAAAAGAAATTGAACATTTAACTTCTAAACTTCACATTTTAAAATTTAGAAATATTTACATTTATAATCAGCCTAATACATGTTTGTGCTGATTTTGTGCTACAACATTGGGAATAATGACATTTATTCATTAATTTGAAATCAATTATAACTCATAAGAAACTAGGGATATAAGAATAATAAATAATATATAGAAATCACAATAGCATAATTAAATAAATTAACTTCTCCTAAATGCTCATTATTTTTTAATCCATTTGCATATCTTTGAGCCTATTAAAATACATTTAATATTCTCAAAATAAAATTAATAAATGAAATATTTTACACTCCTCTTTCTTTGTCTCAAGTTTTTGATCTTCTTTTGAATCTCTAAAATATATTTATATTATGACATTTCTCCTTCAACTTGATAACCATTTAAATCAATTCATTTATGTCCAACCAATCATACTCTCTTTATAAAATGACTTTATATAAAATAAAATAAAACTTTGTCCTAACTTAGCCCTTTAAACATTGGTTATATATATTTACACTCAAGGAGCTCTTCAATATCACTAATTAAATACTCAAAGCACTCTTAGCTAATTTAATCTACAACTAGCTCTTCCACAGCAAAAAACCTAATTTTCCTTTATAGATTTGATGCTCGAATTCATCTTGATGATGGATAATGGAGTGTGATTGGAAATGTTGAGCTAAAAGTACTTTACACAATCAAATCCAAAAGTGTCTTGCAAAACATTATCATGAATTGTGGAAATTTGTTCTCATCAATTTATACCCTTCATGGGAGGGAACTTGGTGTTAAATCTAAACGATTAGAGATGCTAAGGATCAAGCTTACAAAGAAAGTTGCAGACCTAGCTTTTTTGAAAGATTTTAGGATGCTAAGTTCCTACCTCTCTCTTTATTTAATCTTGGTTGGGTCTATACATTTATCTATTTTTCCTTTTCCTCTCAAAATCTTGGTTTCATCATGGTGATGGATTAGGGAATGTGATTCGAAATGTTGATACTAAAAATACTTTACACAATCAAACCCAGAAGTGTCTTGTAAATAATGTATAGTCTATTTTAAACTCTTCAAAATTAAAAGAAATGAAAAAGATGTTACTTTGGACAAAATCCTAAAATGTTTGGTGTTATTTTGTAAGTATTCATTATTGATCAAAACCTTATATTATGTTGTGTGACATGTTTAAGTGGGGAAAGTGCTATTGGAGTACAATATGCTATTGGGGACATAACAAGACTTGCCATATGGGAGAAGTTAAGGTCTATCAGTGTGAAAAGGAAACAAAGAGATCAAGGGAAGTTTTTTGGAAGAGTCTAGAAACCCTAGTTATATCACCGAGTAATAACAGTAAAAGAAATGAATGAGGTAAGAAGAGAGTAATAATGGTCATTGTAGATTTTTTTGTCACACCAAAAGCACATACTTATGGTGGAGAGGGATCTCATCAAGGATATAGTCGCTACGCCAACTCCCCCCCCTGCACACGATGGAGCCAGATACAACCATTTATCATGTGGGATTTGCACCCACTACATACCATGTTGATAATCCAAGCCTATGTGGATGAAGGGTCAAAGGGCTTGAGGGACTCAAAATGGTGACCTACGCTCTGATACTATATAGATTTTTCCATCAGACCAAAAGCACAGACGTATGATGGAGAGGGATCTCATCAGGGATATAATCGCTACGCCAATAGTCATGGTAGGACGTGTCATGAGAGAAGAAGCTATTAGAAGCAATACTAGTATGAAAGGTTATCAATGAAGGTATAGAGAAGAAACTGTTAGTGATGAGTTAGAATAGTAGGCTATCAAAAGATGATTAGTTGAAGCAATGGACCTATCAAGCAGAAGAAAGGCAAATACAAGTCAATCTCTTGTATTTTTTTCCTAAATATTTACTCAACGAGATTGTGATATCCTTTTATAAGTTGGTCTTTAAAAGGACTTGGTAGTTCTATTTTGAACTCATTATGTAAATCCTTTAATCGGGTGAAAACTATAAGAGTGGGATAAAATCTCTTAACATAGTATTCTACAATAGGACTTGTGATACTCTTTGCAAGGTATTAGGTACATTATTATAAAGCTCTTAACCAAGCACCTTGTTACTACAGTGATGAGTTGTGGGTATCATCCCCACCATAGTATTTTTCTCTGGCCCAAGGTTTTTTGTGATACCAAAATCAATGTGTTATGTAGGAAAATTAAAAATCTAGAATGATTAAAATATATGTGGGCATTTCCTTTTGGTTTTGATTTTTGGGACAGATAGTCCAATGGCTTATGTATGAGCATGGAGATGGCTTAGGTAAGAGGTGGAAGCCAAGATTAATTATAATTACATGTTTTGATTAATTATTATTTTTATTTATTAAATTTGAGTAGATTTGAACCTAAGACCTCTAAGATAAGAGACTCACAATTTACCATTATGTTGTAGGCTCTAGCCTGTTTTGATGATTTGGATTTTATGGGAAAATAGATCTCTAATTTTTTTCCCTTTTTTCTTTACTAATTTTGGTCTATTTAATTTGGAGTTACAAAAATTCTATGTATCACACAAATAACACCTAATAATATTGGATATAAAAATATACCCATCTTGAACGAATATAAACTTTAGAATATTTGAAGTAATTAATGAACTTATATCTTGATTTGTTCTAAACATTATTTTTCAACTTTGAATAAAACTCCAACTCAAAAATAAATTTAATTTAAAACAAGTTAAAAGAAATCAACTCATAATTTCATAACCTATGGAATAACTAGTCAACCATTTTTCAAGTAATTAAAATTACAAGTCAAGGAAGATGATTAACTTTATCATAGCAAACATGAACCTCTTTACTTCGTAACTCCACATTTAAAAATATTTTTCAATGTTTTAAGAATGCAAATTATGGTCAAATAATTCAAATTAGAGATAAACAATTTACCCATGAAAGCATTCCCCCTACTATGAAGTTATAAATTATCAACTTTTGCATAAGGGTCTAAAATTATACTTTAAAGATAGATATTTGAGTTTGAGAAGAAAAAAAATAAATTAGAACTTATAATGTAATGTAGAGAACTCATCTATAATTGGAAAATATTTTGGTAGTGTTGATTTATCAAGGCCTTAGATGTTATTATTTCAACTTATAGACACTTATATACATAAGTTCTCTAATATTGTGATGTTGGGGAATAGGGTTCACTAGCATAAAAATAAAAACTAGGGATTAATCTCATTCACATTAATCTATATTAAAGAATAAGCCAATTGACCCAACTTTGAACCATGAGAAGAGTTTAGCACAATTTGTTGATGTATTGAATTATTGCAATATTTTTCCATGAAAACAATAGATCTAATCACCATAAATGTACAAAATAACCACAAATGAAATGGATACTATGGAATCAGAGCAAGGGGAAATCATAACAAGTAGATTTTTAATGGAAGAATAAAAGTATGTATATGAGGATATATACTATCATATGGTTGAAAAATTCAAAAGTTAATGCTCCTTGAATAAATATGAATCCATTTTGTGTGATATGTTTGTTTGTTTGTTTTTTTGATGTCATTCACTAAATCTCTTGAGATGTTATTCTCAAAAATCATGATGGCCCATGCATATAAATGTGTTTCTATTTTAGTGCCTATTCTAGGGTTACATGAAGATTCCTAATTTATGAGTCTTGACTATTTTCAGAAAAAAATTCAACACCAAATCTTATGACCAAAAGAACATTGAAAAATAGAGAAAAGAATAAAGGAAATTAGAGAAGACAAGAAAAATGGAGAATCCTATCTATAGCAGAAAAGATTGAGGAAGAAATAAGAATTAGAAAATGGTTTAAGAAGAAATGAGTTCTGATATCAATAGAGTTATACTTAATCAACATTTATCTATCATATAATAATTGAAGTCACTATTTGAGCATAAAGATAGGAAGAAACTAAGCATAACATCCACAAATATAAGTGTCTGATGAAAAAAAAAATTGTGATACCTATAGATGAGTTTTTTAAACACTTATATTCCTTAATATAAATATAGTAAATCTCCACAAATGTAATGTATCTAATCAATACCAAATGATTGAACGATAGGCATAGATGTTCTTGAATGAAGAACAAGAAGGGATGCTAGATCTTGAAGAGGAAATGCTCCGAATAAATCCTTGAATGCCTTGAATGCCTTGAATTCTTGAATGAGTATGATGTATCTTATGTGTGTTTATATATCATTAATGATCTTAATTATAAAAATGAAATTCCCAAGCTCTCATAAATACTAGTTTTAAAGATTGAAAATATTAATGCAAGTCAATCGATGCATTCGAGAATATAATTGAGGAAACTAAGAGGACACATGATTCAAAACTTATTTAGTCCAAGGTATAGGTTGAATTGGGTTAACTAATACTACGTATAGGTTGAATTAGATCAGAATATACCCAAAGTAATCATTGAGTCTATTAATGTGAGGTCTTAGGGGTTATGCAAAAAGAATCAGAAAAAATATGTTCGAAGTTAGCAAAGAGCCTTTTAGGACTAAATCTATCCATGGACCATAAATTCACTAAAGGATAATAGATAAAGGTATAAGTAATGAGTTATTCCATTTTAAGAGGGTACAACTAGTATAGGCTACTTTTTATGACCTATACTTGGAAGAGCTAAAAATATTGGTTTCAAATCTATGATGGAAACTCTACCTTCAAATATACTTAATTGGATATGTAATTCTGAGAACCTATACCTATGGATAATATAAGGAAAAACAATTGCGAGAAGGGGCTAGACTTCGTAAATCCCCTTTTTCAGAATTAACCTTAGAATAAATATAAATGTATATTTAAGTATAGATTAGGTAGAATGTAGGATGTCTTCATTTATGCAGTAAATGGTTAGATAATTGAGAGGGGAAAAGGGGAGGGTGAATTGTGTATAACTAGTTATCATACAAGCCTTAAATACTCTTTTTGTCAACTTAAACTTCTTAAACTTTTAGAACATTAACTCGGTAGATAGATCTAACATCACAATTCAAACTAATAAAACTTTTGCATCAAATTGTCAACTTATAGCTCCTTAATGTACCATGTATCAAAGTAAATATCCAACTTATACTAAGTTATGATTTGGTTAACATAAAGTAAACATGTAACATAAAAATATTCACACATTTTGACACAAGTATTTAAAATGGAAACCCTGTAAAGGGAAAAACCACCTGGGAACTGGCAACCCAAATATTTTCACTCTTCTAAAGTAAGATCTGCTAGGATCCAACCTTTTTAAAGGTTACATGCACATTTTTAAGGTAACCTTATTAAAGGATTTACACCAAAGATCATCTAAACCTTATCAAGTTCATTGGCATTTCTAAATAATGGCCTATCCTAAAGGACTTACAAACATTACTATCGAATGTTACCATATAAGATTTCAAAAGACTATTAGGTCCACTTGGTTAAGATATTTTTCTACTACAATAGTAAGAAAGTAATAGTAAATAATTTGTTAGGTTTTAGCACTACACTATGCTTTTCTAGATCTCTACTTCACTTAATCTCTTTCTTTTGATGCCTTTCTATATATTTTACATTATTTACACTTCCACTTAGCACTTCCTTTTCTTGATCTTCAAAATATTATTGTACTTGGTTCACCTTATTCCTTCTTCAACAAAAATTAGCAATCATTTGCATTAGCAAAAATTAGAAACAATAAACTTCACATTTCATCCCTTAAATAGAAAACTTTTATCACTACAGAATCTTCCAGGTTTTTTTACTTAATCACAATCGTATATCTCCATCAACTTCAAATTTATTGAACCTAGATTCTCATTAAATAGACTTTCACATTAAACTTTGTGCTCCATTTCAAATTGATAAATCGTCACCATTAGATCTTCTTTGCATTTCTCCCATCATTTTTCTCATAACTAAGTTTTTCCTTATCCTTGAAACTTCTTAAACATTGCTAATTTTTATCAAACATGAGCCTCAAATTTAATCTTTTCTAAACTTTTTCTTCATGTTCATGATCATTGAACATTACATCTCACACAGTCAATACTAGAGTTGGTTAACAATGAAATCGCTCAGTTGACATTATGTATTGTTCACTTCTTTTTGAGCTCCTTAGTGACAACTATATCCAATTGATTCACCCTCACCCCTCTCAATTATCTTAGTGGACTTTACTTTCTAACACATTTTCCATCCACAAATCCCAAGTATTTTGGAATAAATTTGGATGATCAAATTAAGAAAAAACACAAAAATCCATCTACAAGTGATCAGTATGTCTCATCTAATTGATATGTGAATACAAAAAGAAAAGAACTATTCAAGAGAATACAAGGGTCCACTAAACAAGGAACAAAATCAAAGAAAATATGGGTTCCTAAATCCATCATTAAAAAAATGCATTCTAAATAATCCAAAGGAAATGAAAAATCAAAAGATTTATGGATTCCCAAGTCTCTTTTGAAAGAATTGAATCTTGAAAACAAATCAAAGTTGACATTCAAGCTTCAAAAGGCTTCCACTCCATCTTCTTAAAAATATCTTCCTAAAATGATTTCAAATCCTTCTTCTTCATCTTCCTCCAAAATTAATCTACCACCCTCATACATCTAAGTCTCAAGCTATTTCGTCCATATTTACTCCATCATTCCACTACCCTTCAAGGTGTGTGTCAAGGTTGATTTTTCTCACCCTTTCTCCTACCCTTATGTAATTTTTCAAACTTACACTTATCTACTATCAATCCTCCTTCTATCCTTCCAAAGCATGAATTCTTATCCTCCATATACCTTATTTACCATCATGTCATTTCCATCACCCAATCATCATCTTTGAGCATATCTTTTTGTGGTCTTTGCTTGTCATGACTTATCTTTCCAATAGAATCACCATCCATTCTATCTTAAAATATTTATAAAAAAAGAGGAAAAAGTGCCTTGGTGAAGACTTGGTAAAGTTGTCACTTGGTAGAAAAACTAAAGATAAATAAATTGTCCTATAGTGAAAACCACTTTTTGTAGCACTTGGGTAAGTAGCATGATGAAAACTTGGAAAATGAGCTTTGTATGTAATTATTCCATAATCCATCCATTCCATATTTCCTCTTTAATATTGACAATGTTGAGATATCCCTTCATTTTGACTATCTTATCCATCATCTTCCCTATTGTACTTTTCCATTCACTTGTAGCCTTCATATCTAGCTTCATTCTTATTGCTCTATCCTATCTGACCTCATAGTTGACCCATTGGTATTGATCACACAAAGAAAAAAACATGTTTCTCATAAGCCTCTTGACATATCCACTTTTTGGGGCTATATACGTTGATGACATCATGTTATTATCATACATGTTATATTTCTCTTTTTGTCTTCCATATCTTATCCCATATGTTATCTCGCTTATTGGCTTCCATAACTTGTCACATATTCTATCTCACTTATTGGATTTCATTTTGTATCATATATTCTATGTCACTTATTGGCTTCCATTGCTTAAATCCTACATGTTATCACCTTTCTTGGCTTTCTTGGCTTGTCCAAAACATACTTCATATGGCTATTTTCCCTAGCTTGGGAATTCTTGAGGAGTCAAGCCTTGAGGATCACCTTCACTTGATTCATGTATTCTTTCTTGCCTATCCATATTATCCACTTGCTTAATAATTCATCATGTCCTACACCTTTCTTTACAATGGAACAAAATGATGTGATCTTGCTGAAGAGCTAGTCAATCCTTCCAAGTGGTGAATCCTTGAAAACATGTGCTACTTGAGAACCTTGCACTTATGTCTATCAAATTTTTTCCTTGCACTCATGATGCATTCATTCTCATATTTCTTTTCCTTGCCTAGCTCTAAACTGACTCTCATCTAGGTCTAGGGGCATGAACTTCTTATCAAGGTCTCCTTGTTGCATTGGAAATTCTTTGGTAGCTCTCTTAATATTATTTTTCAACACTTCCCCTAGACCTCAATTTTTTCTCAACACTTATCAAATACTTTAGATACAATTGATGATGTTGTGCTACTTCTCATGGGAAGACTTAAGTTCTAAAGAGATAGTCATTTTACTTTCACACATGCACTTAAACTAAACACTAGTTGAGATTTGTTGGCTTTATTTCTCTGTGAGTTGTCTATAATGATTCCAATGTTGAGTGTTCCCTCCCTAATATTATCTTGAGGATGCCATGAACTAGAGGACTAGGAGCTTAAGGCATGTTTTCCTCTCTTTTTTTCTATGGGTATATCGTCTTAATCTTAGGTTTCTTGAGCTTCTTTCTTATCCCACTTGACACTTAGGATCCACAATGTATCATCCTTGATTATTTTTCACAAGTATGTACTCATTCTCATCTTGACATTTTATGTCTCGATGCAAGCATAATCTTTCTATACAAAACCTAGGGAATCTGACTATACTATCATCTTGACCTTTATGTCTTTGATGCATATGTTGGATTCTCACATACCTATCCTATTGAATAGGGTAAAAATAGATCTATAGCAATGCATATGATATTCACAACTATTTATTTATTTATTTTATAATTTTTTGATATGAAATAAGTAGTAGAGATGCTTGAAATTTGATAGGATAAGATACATACCTCAAAATGGAATCAATATTAAAATACCTATTTTATGATGCCCATGCATAGTTTAAGGGAAAATCTGCAACCCATTATGGACTGGAAATGTCAAAATGGAGAAAACCCATAAATTGTTTGTATGTTTGAAAGGAGGTCAACCTTGACCCTATTGGTAGGGTATAATTGTGTCACAGGGTACAATTGTGCCCTGAAACATTGACCTTGACCTTTTCTACTCTGATGAAAAAAAATTTCATGGATCTCAAAAGTTTTCCAAAAAGGGTATGCAAATCTACACTCTGATCTTCAAAATAGCACCTGCATATATCTAAAAATAGGATTTTGGGGTGGCTATATAGGGTTTTGCCTTAGTCAAACCCTCATTTTGGTGATTTCCACCTCCATGAATAGTTGGATATAATAGAATGTGTGTGTATTGAATGTGCAATGCCAAGATCTAATCTACTAGATTGAAACCCTAGCATGAATATATATGTATGTATGAGAAAGCAATGCATGGGCTTGAATAACATAAGAAAGCATACCAAGACCCCAAGGCTAAAGTACTCCTACCAAACTCATAATCTGTAATTGCTACCCCATGATTATATCTTTGAATGCTTGAATATTGATAATGGAAAATCAAGGAAGATTGGATCTCTTCTTGTTGCAAATAGATATGAATAATGGTATAAAATGCTCAATATCTACAATAGCTTGATCTTCTATATCATTCTCTTGCCATATTTAATTTTCATAGCATCATATCTTGGTTCTAGTTATCCTTCTAGTTATTATGTTTGTCTTCTAGTCCTTGTCTAGTTATAAAAAGAGGCAAATGAGAGTCTTTATATAGAGGCTTCAAGGTGAGACCTCTAGAGTAATGTGAGGAACCATAATTCAAATTTTTCCTTGAATTATGGCCCAATCACAATAACAAAATAAGGAGAGAAAATAATTAAATGAATTTCAAATTAACCCCTTTCGTATTTGAATTCGAAAGCTCGACACTAATTTTGAAGCCCTCCAGGACCAAAAATGAAAAAGGGGATCAAATTCCTAAAGAGGTCAAGGATGACCTCGACCCTGACCTAGGTTAGGATTGACCTTGACCTTTCCCTAGGTTAGGTTCAACCTAGTCGACCTTGCCCTAGGTTAGGGTTGACCTAGGAATCATCATCAGGCAGAGCAGAAAAAGGGGGATTTCAAGGATGCCCAGAAACCTAAAAATGATGTTGAAACAAGATTAAATGCCTAGAATAGACACCAAGTCCTATAAAAAATATTATAGAGGCTAGGAGGACCTATTCCTAAGTCCTACCCACAAAATAGAGCTATTGAGGAGGGAAATTAAGGAGAATCTTTGAAATCCTAACCCTAATTTCACCTAGAATGAAGGAATTGAATGCAGAATGTGTCCTAAATGCTAATATGTCATGATAAATGTACTAAAAGAGGGTGCTAAACCTACCAAGATGGAAGTGCTTCTATTTTAAGATGATACACCTATATATATCATATTCATATCCCCATATTAGTTATACTAGTAATGATTGTATGATATCTTGATGTCCCTAATAAGGCTCAATAATAAAAACTAGGACCTACCTATACAATCCTTGTAATTGCATCTTTGCATACTAGCTTGCATTATAGACTTAATTTTAGCTTAGTTTTGCACTTGGATGTTGAGATAGTCTTCTTTATCTTTCATGGACATGTCATCTAATTGTGTTTATCCTCTTGATCCTTTCTCAACCATGTATTTTCATCTCTTCTTGGATTTTATTCATCTCTTTTCTATCCTATCATTAAAGGGGTTAATCTTATATATATCTACCCTTTTTAACCTCTTACATAATTTTGATATGCTTGATCCATTTTTTGCATCAAAATCAAAATTTAGGTTTGTCTTGATGGTCAAAAGTTTGCTTTAGAATTCTACTTTCTTCTACATAATTGGCTAATTTTCTAAGGCTTAACCTTCAAATCTTGTCGAGAAAATCATCATTTCTTCATGTCTTCATCATTTATATTCTATTCACCCTTCTTATTTATTCTATTATATTCCATTTCATTTCATCTTATCATTCTTCTTTCTTAGACCTAATTTTTATTGGGGACATATCTGCACTACTTAGTGGTCACTCCTTTGACTTAATTGCTTATATGTCATCATGGAATTTGCTCTATCTCGAGTTGACCAAATCTTTCTCATTTATGCATCTCCTCTATTATTGATATTAGATTGGTTTTGGCATATGAGTGATAATACACTTAATTCATTTACAAGATAGAACTTAGTTCATGTCAAACAAGTAATGTATGTCAAGCATAAGTTGTTAGATAGTGTATGCCAAGCAAGGAGATATACAGTATGTGTCAAGTAACTAGTAAGTGGTGATTCACTTAGGTGTCAAGCATATAGTTGATGCCAAGTGATTTAGATGTCAAATGATTAATGGATGTGGAGTCATTCAAAGGTTGAGTTACAACATTGAAGATATAGTGAAAGCCAAGCATTAGGGTCTTCAAGTGTCGAGTAAAATAGTCTTGGACATAATTGTTTGTAATGGCACAAACTTCTATGTAAACCATTTTTTAGTAAACTTAAGGATTGTTTTGTGATTCTAGATGATAAGAATGAATCTATATTGAGGATCCCTATGTACTACATGTAACCAATTAGTTAAAGGGATAGATTAAGCGGTAAAATGGATGAATCACAATCGTTGATTCATACCTAACCCTAAGTCACCTAGGTCTTCTTAAGGAAGGAAAACCCAAAATATTGTATGTGTGAAGAGATAAGTTTGCATGTGCAGGCAGAGCACTCATTGTGGCTAAGGATTTGTAGAATCAATTAGAGGAGAACAGAGGAAAGGAGCTAGAGGGAAAAAGTGACACATCTAATCAGAGAGCATCAAGTACACATCAAGAAAGAAGTGATATGTTATCTAGTAGTAGAGTGCTAACCATAGGATCATTTTTGAGATATTCCAACAAGTGAATCAGTTAAATCTCTTTACAGAGTAGTCCTAATAGGTTGTTGTAAATCTTTTAACAGGGTGCTTACTTCATTGTAAGTTTAAGTCCTTAAATCAAGCATACTTCTAATAGGGTGTTGAAATCATTTCAAAAGGTAAGATCTAACAATCTTGTAAGCCTTTAATAGGGTAGACCTTTCACAGGGCAGATCATAGTTTATGATCAAACATTGTAACCTTCATTGTATACACTTTACAATTGTAGTAGTGAAGATTTGTGGGTGCCATCCCCACCCTAGTTTAACCTTCTCATTGGATGGTTTTTGGGTAACCAAATTATATCTTGTGTCATATATGTGTTGAATGTTATTTTTTTTCATGCTATGGATGGATATGTTTAGCTAGTGTTGGGACTCAATATCATCGTCCTGATTTGAGTACCATTCCAAGCTTTTGAAGCCCTATGAGTGTATTTAATGCATGTGTACCCAGCCATCCTTTTAAGAATTAAGAGTTTTTTAATGTTTCTAACACCTTGTATTCAGCATATTCACTCATCCCATGAAGATAAATATCCATTCCAAGTCATTATGTAAAGTTCTATTTTGAGCAATGTCCAAATCTGCATTTTTGCTTGTGTCAAACAGCGAAAGGAGGTCTTGTTTGCATTTTAATATCTTGCACTTGGTTATGTTTTATGAATCATTACTTTGGGAGTGTTTAATATGCCTATCAGAGAACCTATTTTTCAAATTTCAAGTCATTTTGATATGTTTTGAGTAGGTTTTGAATCCCTCAAAGTCAATTGTTTATTGTTGTCATGCTAATGCAAATTGTTTAGAATTCTAGGAGGCCCTATTTGACTGGTTATAACTTTGACCCAATTGATCAAAATGAGATAATTCCTTTTGTATTACATTCTAAAGGTTAGAGACTTGTTATGTTTCAATTTTGAGCTTATGAAAAATCTGTTTGATCAATTTTCAAATGCAATTCCATATGCAATTTGTAAAGTTTTACTGGTGTCAAGAAGTGTAGATTTGTTGGTACCCCTGTTCGAGATGTTATAACTCTAAATTCATGATAGATGAAATCAGATGGATTATACCATTTCATTTTACTCTAAAAATAATTTAAGTTTTTCATTTTTCATTTCTTGAAGAATTCATCTACACACTTTCCCAGGTCCATTCTATTTGCAAAAAATGAATTTTAGATACCATTGTTCCCAGCTCTGCATTTCTGAGTAGTCCACTTTGATTGTTTTCCAAATGCACCCAATTATTTTTCATGAGCCTAAATATTAGATTTACACTCTCCTCATGATATTGAACCAATGCCCCAATTTTTGTGCCCCCAAGTGTTAGTTTTCCCTATTTTCAAAGCTAAATCCAAATGTGATTTATTGTTTTCTAACACGTTTGCTTGCAACTAGTTCTGAGAAGATAATTTTGACAGTCAATATCTTTTGAATTAGAATTTTTCATGGGACACAATTCGACAAGGTGTAATAATATGGAATAGAGAATCAATGTGTCTATTTTCAAAGCCTAATTAGGTGTTATTGTCAGTTTTTAAAGCCAATTAGAAGACCACTTGGCACAAAGTTGACAATTTGCAGAAAGAGGTGGAAATGAGTTTCAAAGTTTTGTTTAGTGATGGATTTTTATTTTGATTAGTATGAAATGATTAATAGATTAATTTGATAGTTTAGTTGTTTGGAAATGAAAAAAAAATTAGTTGGACCCACTTTGAGGTCTGACTGATTTCATCATATTGTTGAAGACTAGGATTTGGGAAATAGAAGATGTTCGAGTGATACTAAGATATTTTAATTGCCACATTATCTTAGTATGAATGCTAAGCTTTGAAAATAAAATGAATCATGTGAATCTTAGTAGGAAATGATTGTTCAAGGAAGGGACTGAGTATGTTACATCATAAAGGCCTTAGTTTGTAATTGACATTATTTGAAGGAGAGCAATTATATGATTAATAGGCTCAATCTGAATAGTTTTGCTAATGAGGGAGAAAGGTTAAAATTCAAGAAGAACCATTCGCTTCAATACAAAGACAGGATAATTCTTTTCCTAACTCCTTATTTTCCAATGGAGGTTCTATAAGTTGAGAGTCAACTATATAATGGCCCCATGCACGAGCTTTACAAGTTATTTGTTACCCCATTGTGCTTCTAGATACATTACCTCTACATACTGAGTAACACCTCTTTGAAATTATATTAAGGAGGGTGCTTGCGATATTGGGTTTTTTTTCATAGTTGATCCATAATCAAACTTGGAGTTGTACATGCACATTCCTTTGAATTGATCGCTTTGAAACTGATTTCAATGAGCATATGACTGGTGAGGAGAAGCCACACACAAGAAGATGAAATAACATGCCTACTAACATGTCCACTCTAGAAAAATTTCTCTTCAAAGGGCAAAAGACAAAAACCACATTTCCATCATCTAGCTGATGCCTTGTCATGTTTACCTTTCACAAGGATCTGTTGATGCTGAGTACAGTATGGGGAAGGTTGGATGTGTGTCAAGCCAATTTATTAGAGGGTTGCCTCAATGTAATACCATAGTTGGTGCCATATTGAAGGGTAGTTCATTTTCTCTCCCCAAACCATCATCAGATGATGGGAACTCATTTAGTGAATTTATAACTGAAAGGAAGCAGCTTGTTGCCATGTTTGATTGGTCAAAGCAGAGGTATAGTTCCAAGAATTGTTTTGGTTTGTGAACAGAACTGGGAGGCCTAAAAATCCTAAAGAGATGGATGAATCTATTCAAGTGCCCAGTTGGCAGAGTTAAAACCTATGGCAACAAGAGCTAAAGCAACAGCAATGATGTCTTTAAGGTAGGATGCCTCTAAATAAAAAGTCATGATTCAAGGGGGGCATTTTTTGTTTTGTGTTGCAAAGAAACAAAATGATTAGGGAGGCGTGAGTAGGCTTTTGAAGACCCTTCTCCTCAACCCTTTTTCTTCACATCTCCAATCAATTATTTTGAAGGCATCATTCACTTTTATTATCCTACCAATCACCCTTATCTACAAATTTGGGTTAAAGCTACAGGAAGTCTTTTTGAATGTTTAAAAAAAGAATATGAAAGTTGTAGGCATCCTTCTCTAGTGTTAAGATGTAGAAGGTGGATATGGTTAGACAAGTTTCACACTCTGCTGATTGCCAACATGGAATGTGGTCAAGAAATGTAGGAGTGAAATCAAGGAGAGAGGACCAATGGATAATTTGAGAATCTTAGAATTTTGCCTTTTCCAAAGAAAGACAACCATGCTATCAATAAGGACTTGGCATTCAATGCCTTGGGATGACTGAGGACTTTTTCAATGATTAACACCATACACCTATCATGAATGGCCATTGGTGATGCAATGGTGTAATAATAGTTTGGCATCCCAATCTATTGATTAAAATCTTCATAGGTGAAATTGTAGTTCCTAGTCGAGCAGAGGTTTTCCATCTGACAAGGATGTTGACAAAGGTGGTCGATCCCTTAATGATATTTGTCATAGCCTCTAACACCATGTTGTGAGTAAAAACCCTAAAAGGTAATAATCCTACATTGGTAAAGTGTGAAGGTTTTTCAGTGTTTAAATACTTTCTTTCACAAACCTTGAGTGTCTTAAAGACACATATCTTTTGGAAAGCCAAGGTAAACTCACATGGGGCCCACATGGTCGACCTGTTCGAGACATAGCAAAATTTTGAATGACATAGTAATTGACTAGACAGTGAACAGTCCAATTTGACCAAATGAACCATACTACATGGTAACCAAGAATGAATCATGTAATGAAAAGTGGTAGAAACCTCAAGACATGGCACAAAAATTGAGGTAGTGATGTTGCAAATAGTGCTACGTGTCACAATGTCACCATATCATGATGACATGGCACTATGTTGAGGTATCATACAACATAGTGACCAATGATGTGGTAGGATGGCAAGGTGGTGATGTGGCAATGCTAACTGAGCAATGACATGGTAGGAGGTACCAAGTGTCATCATGTCACTATGTTGTGATGACATGGCACCATGCTAAGTAGGATGGCGATATAGTGACCATGATGTGGCTGCCACATGGTAGAAAAAGGGCCAATCGGATAGCAACACATAGCATCCAGGCACTAGGTGTTAGATGACTGTGCAAAAGATGGGTCAATCAAAGTGTGACACATGCTACAGCTCAGTCAAACAAGTTTAACCTAGATGGAAATATGGAGGGAAAAAATCAAAATGCTTTAAATAATATTTTTTTTAATTTTCCCTTTTTTGAAATCATGTGCAGTTAGGTTTAAATAAAAGTGGTTTTTAACCTATATTTTTAACTTTAGGTTAAAATTAAATATTTGCTAAAATGTAGATCATAGAGCCAGTCTAGGAGCTTGATTTTCAAAATGAGATTCTGGGCATTTTTTATAAGAGAATATAGCAATTTTATATATCATTGAAATTGGGAGAGAATGAACTTTCCATTTTTGGAGTTTGTTTTTGCATAGGAAGACACTAGTTAAAGTTATGTGAGGATTTGTCTCAGTGTCCATTTTTTAGTTTCATTCAGTTGGGGCGGTTCAGATTTCATTTCTAGTGAAATGGTGAACTGAATGAACATAAGAGGTAGTATGAATGTAGTTACGGGAAAATTTTGTTACCTCCAAGTTAGTTGAATCAAGGTATTATCAACATTTCAGATGCATCTCAAATATTTTGGCAACACAAGGGTTTTCATCATTAAAGAAGAAATATTTCAAGTTTGTTACAAAACAATGATGAAAATCATATCGAATTTCAATTTTAGAAAGAGGAGAGATATTTGAAAATAGTAGGGAATGAAGATTCAAGTGGACACATGTCACTTCCATGTCAGATCTAGGATTTCATTCATCTCTCATATCTTTCTCTTTTTGATTCATTATAAAAGTTGGTTCCAATTTACGTGTGAGACCACATTGTTGGATCTAAAGCTATGATTGCACCACAATCTTTAGTATATTTCTCTTGTATAAATAGTAGTAGTTAAGCTACTATAGCTAGTTCTAATCTATTTAGTGGTTTTATGAATTGTTTATATGCATCTGACTGTATAGTTTCAAATAAATGAATATAAATGAGCAAGAACCTTCTTAGTTTCATTTTGATTCTCATCTCCTATCTCTGTACAATTTGTAATGTTTTGTGGTTTAGGGGCAAAAAACTTGGACCCATTTGCATCCTTGTAAGGTTGTATGTCTAATATGTTTTGTTATTAGAAAAAAGGGCCAAGTAAATGCTTGATGTATTTGACAGGGTTGCTAGTTATTTAAGAAGAATATTTCATGAGAACGAGATCTTTATGAACATTGATGTCTAATTCACAAAGTGATAAGATAGATTTGATATCTTCATGTATGGAATATGTCAATGGTGTCATAGATGTATGTGTGATTCTTGGAATTGCCCAATAGATAAGGCAATAATCAGCTATAGGATTAACTTGTTCTTACTACTGCATATTTGGGGATTTGTTGAAATCAAATTTAATCAATCATTCATTTCCCTTTCCATTTAAGATTTGAAAGAATGCCCTCACTTAGATTATCAATTTCTTAGTTCATTTCATTAGTTATTTCATGGCTGGGATCTTTGCATAAGTGTTAGAAGATTAAGGGTTTTATCTACTTTGTTAGATTCAAGTGTATGTTTTAGCATTGGTACCATATAAATGAATCTAAGGTCCACCTGCCTAGGTTTTGTAGAACTTGAAGTAGAAGAAGGGTCTAGCCTTATAGTTGGCCCAGTGTCTAAAAGGATATGTTGAGGAGGGGCAGTAGCTACCCCTAGATTTATTTTGTTCTCATCGAAGTAATTTGAAACTAGGATGTTTCAAAACACCAATAACTAGCTATTTCAGTTTACATGCAAATTGTGAGATGGATGTGTGGTGAATAATTTTATTGTTAAAGTTTTGAAGGACTCCCCCCCCCCCCCCCCCCACCCAGTTGTATTTCCAAAAATTGGTATCAGAGCCTTGTTCTTTGGAAAGGAAAGCTTTGCAACTTTGAGGAAAGATCTTGAAGATGGAAGTCTACAAGTTTAGAAAGGTTATTGACAACAAAAAAATTGAAATACAACTTTCCCTACATCAACTAAATGAAGAAAGAGATGAGTTGAAGGGATAATTAAAGAGAACAAAAGAGATATCTATTGAGGAGAATGGCACACATGACCAAGAGATTGACACTACTGAATTTTTTGAAGATGAAAACTCAAGTGAATTTGATGTAGTACTTGTAGATCTGATGGAAAAGAATGGTGCCCTAATTAAAGAGGTTAGAAATATTAAGATAGAACAAGAAGACCAATTAGTATTACTATGTGAGGTGACAGAGCAGAAAAAGAAATTTGAGGAATTCAAAGTCATGATTGTAGATGACAAAAGGATACTAACCAAAAAACTAGAAGAAAAGACATCAGAGATGAACAAGATTGTTCACATGCAATTGGAAGCAATGAATCAAATGATGATTTCCAATCATGAATTGAATGGAAAGGATATTGAGATTACAACTCTAAAGTTGCAAAATGAACAACTAAGAAATTATTTGAAAAGAGAAAAAGAATATATTGAAAGTTTTAAAAAACCTAATGAATCCATCAAGTACTTTGAGAAATTGATGAGATCTCCTAGATCTAACAATGATACTATTGGATTGGGTTATACTAGTACTAAAGAAGGAGAATCATCTAAGAGTGGTGAACAAAGAAGCAGAAAAGGTAAGAACTAAAAACCTACTTGTCATATAGTAGAAAGTTAGGTCATAGAAAAATGTTTGTAGGAGTAACAATGCAAATCAAAACCCTAAGAAGAGATTCATGGATAATTGTCATAAGTGTAACAATCAAGGACATCAAGAACATGAATGCAAGACCAAGACATCAAGCACACAAAGATTTGAAGGTTACTACTACAACTATAAGAAGTATGGACATAGAGTATATGAGTGCAGATCCAAGCCTAACTATCCATCAAATAGGAAAACTAAGGTAATCCATACTAACAGGTCCTACAATCAGGATTACAATACAAGGTATAGTTGTCACTATTGTCAAAAGTATGTACATGTTGCTGAGAATTACATTAGAACACATTTTAGAAGTGACTATAGTAGATGGTTGAGTCAAACTACATGTTTTAGTTGTTTGAAGACTAGTTGCATCAGCAGAAATTGTCCAACAAGGTCAAAAGAACCTAGCAATGAATTCAATAAAGGAAAAGGAAAGGTTGATGTTGAAGAAGTCAAAGTGAAAATGAACAAGACATGGAAGGAAAAGGAAGATTGTAGCATTCCAAGTTCAGATGGGATCACTTCATCCAATGGATCAGGTGATCACACCACCCCCAACTAAGCAATCAAGAGGTATGTGTGGGACTAATATTTCAAAGTTCAATTTTGCATCAGTTCTAAGGATTCAATTATTAAAAGATCATATATGTATGAAGTAAGATGTAAATTATTGGTTAGAACTTATAAGAAATCAATAAGTTTTCATGTTGTTGTCGAGTATGAAAAGTTTCACTATTTTTGTCGAGTGAAAGTTTAGTTGATGTTGAGCTATCAAAGGTGATAGTGTTGGCTGTTATCATTGTGGTTGCCAAGCACAGTAGAAATTACATAGAAGTTGAGTGAGTCAAAATTTTTATTAGAGTCAAGCTTATATCTGTGTAAGCATTGAGCATTTATTACAAACTTTCAAGGGCTAAATGGTCAATTTTTGACTCATTTGCAATCATTCGAGATTGAAGAGAGCGTGAAGAGCATAAGGTGAATTGGAGAATTGATTAAAGCATTTACATACTGAATTCAACTGCTATTCATCACTAAATTTTAGATTTGTCAAGGTATTTATCATGTGTTGAGCAACATTGTTTGAATTTATGCAAACCCTAGATAGTTGTTATGGAGTCTAGCTCTTCTGTTGTTGTGGTAAGGAAGGAAAAGAAGTTTTAGATGTTCAATTTATTAGTAATGAGATTAATAAACCACATTTCTAGGAAATTCCGGACATTACATACAAGGGAGACCTATCCAATGTGTTATCTATGATCCCATCACTAAATTAATGATACAAGATGTAAGGTGTTGCTACACTTGTAAGGTAGCGAGTATAAGAGACATGTAAATTAGAGACTTGTATGGAAAGTTGTGTGAAAATGAAGTGTTGAGAGAGGATAACGAAATTGTAGAGAGAAAAGGGTTAACATGTGCCCTAGATTTTCCTAACATATTCAAGACAGAGTGGATTAAGATAGTTTTAAGAAGAATACATGACAACTTTGTATGGTTAGAAGATGACTTTATAAAGATTAAAAAGAGGATTGTTCAAAGAGTAATAGGCTATCCTAGCCTAGACAGAATAAAGACTATGAGGAGTGATGAAAAAGAGGCAATTAAGAATAATATAGGATATTGTGGAACAAGAGAGGGATGACCATAGACACAATCATTGATCCCCTAATTGCATTTGCAATAAGAGTCATTTCATATAAGTTCTTTTAGTCCAACTGATTAAACAGTATACCATGTATGGTTGTGGATTCAGGCTATAGGATAGTAAAGAAGGACCACTCTTATGACCTTGCCAAGTTACAACTCTAGCAGTTATCAGAAAATTTGGGAGCCATAAGAATGAGAAAATGTGCACAATGAAAATTTGGTTCAATTCTTGTTTGTATATTTTTCTGTGTAGAACACATTTTCCCTTATTTCACAAATTTGGTTGGAAGACCAACAAGTTTTTTGCAGTGTAGATTGGAGCATATAGAGAGCAGTTAGGAGATAATTTTGAGACTATAATGATGAGTTATTTTGAAGACTTCAAGAAGTCAATGAAGTGAAGACTGAGAATACCAGTATCACTAGTAGAGAAACATTTCAATGATGTTTTTTTTCTAGTTGATGTTGATTTCACTTATGTTCAATTTGTTGTTCCAAGGGTGAGGTAGCTCAGGCCATTACCTTATGAAATTATTATGGATGAGGCATTTGTAGCTATCACTACTTTATTGGTAGAGGAAGTAGATAAGGAGGCCACTACATTTGAAAACTATGATGTAGCCAAGTCTAAGATAACAATAGACTTGAAGATAGCTTATGTGATGAGCAAGAAGAACAAAATTGTGAAAAAGCTCAAGGAACAATTTGGTGTATGGACAAAAGGAGATGAGGAAGAAGAGGATGATGAAGAAGATACACCTACCCAAGCACCACTTTCTCTCACATAAGGTCAAAGTGAGGACCAAGGAGAAGAACAAGTAGAATTTAATGAAGGTGTTCAGGGAGAAGAAGTCAATGAAGCACCTATTGCTATAGAAAAGAAAAAGAGGAAAGCAAAGAAGCTAGCAACAAGAAAACCCAAGAAAGGTGTGAAACCTTCACAACAAAAGTCTACAATTCTTGTCACTAAGGCTAACACAAGATCTACTACTAAGAAAGCCTAAAGGGAAGATAGCTGGTATAGCTACCAAGGAAGATGGACCTAAGCAAAGGCAAACAAGGAAATATATAGCTCTAGCTAAATCAAATGAGGAGAGGATAGAGTCAGATGAAAAAAGCCTATTCAATTTGATAATTCATAGTCCCTCTTCTGATTTGGATAACTTGTGTGATAATATCAAGAGCAATGTTGATTTATCAGGGTTCACACATTTTTAATTTGATAAAATTGGGAAGATAGAAATGAATAAAGTAGAAGAATATTTGTTTTCCATGATGGAAACTTTTAAGAAAACTCCAATTAATTTTGCCAACTCTTTACCCAAAAGTCTATTTGACAAAGTTGAGCAAAGGTGGCAATACAGTCTCTCAACTGAGAGGAATATCAAAGAAACTACTATAGCAAGAGTGATGCTAGACTTGGACAAGTCTACAATGACAAAGGCCATTAATAAGTATAAGGCGAGATTTGCTCCAAAATATAGAGTTTACAGAACAATATTGAAGATGTTGTCCAAAAGACCACCCAGCTATGGAAAGTGATATATGGGGTAAAAACATATAAGTCAAACAAAAAAACACCTGTGGAAGTAGGTGAAGACAAAGTAGAAGCACTTCATAGGCTAAGTGTAGAAGCTACACCCTTGCAGTCATCAAGGCCTAGTCCTAGCACATCTAATGTTGATGACTTCACATCTTATGGTGATATCAACTTAGATGAGCTGATTGAACTTCCAAAGTTTGATCTTGCATCAATCACCATAAAGAAAATGGGCATATTGTGAGATGATTTACCTAAAAAGAAACACCAAGAACTACTTAGAAGGGAGCATAGGCAGAAACAAGCACTACATGACATCAAGGAAATATTTCTTGATTCGTTTAGCCTACCTACACTTGATGAAACAAATTTAATCATTGAGTAGTTGGAAAATATTATGGAGAAGGTAATTGATGAAGGACTAGATACAAATGTCAAATTGTTAGAATGGTCTGAGAAGAAATTTCATACCAAGGTAATTGAAAAGATATCAAGTTCCATTGCACTTAGTCAGGTTGAGTTAGAAACCAAAATTAATGGTGTAAAGAAAGTGTTGGAGAACATTTTATCTCTTTGCACCAAGTTATGTGATGTACCTTTTTTCAGACAAGAAGTGTAGAGACACATTGACCACCTAGAGGGAGATTTGAAGTCAATAGGAAAAATCCTACAACAATATCCTGGTCAAAGTCAATCTTGCTTCAAACAAAATTTATTAGCACAAGGTTAGTTAGAAGCATTGTAAGCTCAAGATGCCAACACTCAGGCTACACTAATCAATATCCAATCCATGTTGACCCCTCACATGGAAGTGTTACACAAGTAACTAGCCTTTGCAAAAACATTGATGAAGAAATATCCCCATCTTTCTACTCATGAAGACCTAGTTAACATTTCTATCAAGTTACCTATTCAAATTAAATCTCTAGAGGTAGCATGTGACAACTGGGATGCAACACAAAAGCTTGTAATGGAGGTCCATAAATCATTCTTAGACAAACACATTATTTGTGTACTACCCATGACATAAGTGTCAAAAAAGGGGAGAATGAATTTTGCTTGAATGAATAAGTTTTGGGGGAGACCAAACAAAGGGGGAGTCAGTACAAAAACAGAGCCAGCACAACAGCATAACAAATTTACTCACCAGAAGTATTCAAATTCAAAAAAGAACAATCAACTCAGGGGGAGTTATAAATTTTTGATGTATGATGAAGTTTTCAAATTTTGTATGTAATTTGAGTACTAAATAGAGATTTTCTAGAGTTATTCTCATAAGATAAGATTATTTGTGCATGACCAAGTGTTTTTGCCACTCATGTCAAAGGGGGAGATAGTTAATTGAAAATTGGTTTTGACATATGAGTGACAATACACTTAAGTCATTTACAAGATAAAACTTAGTTCATGTCAAACAAGTAATGTATGTTGACCATAAGTTGTCAGATAGTGTGTGTCAAGTGAGGAGATATATAGTATGTGTTGAGTAACTAGTAATTGTCAAGTCACTCAAGTGTCAAATCACTCAAGTGTCAAGTCACTCAAGTGGCAAGTAGAGAGTTGATGTCGAGTTATTCAAATGATGAGTAATCAATGGATGCTAAGTCATTCAGAGGCTAACTTATAGTATTGAAGATACAGTGGATGTCAACCATCAGGGTCTTTAAGTGTCGAGTAAAATAGTCTTGGACATAGTTTTTTGTAATGGCACAAACTTTTATGTAAACTATTTTTGAGCCAACTTAAGGATTGTTTTGTAATTCTAGATAATAAGAACAAATCTATATTGAGGATCCCTATGTAGTACATGCAACCAATTAGTTAAAGGGATGGATTAAAAAAAAAAATGGATGAATCACAATCATTAATTCATACATAACCCTAAGTCACCTAGGTCTTCTTAAGGAAGGAAAACCCTAAATATTGTATGTGTGAAGAGAGAAGTTTGCATGTGCAGACAAAGCACTCATGGTGGCTAAGGAGTTGTGAATCAAGTTATATATTGTGGAATTAGTTGGAGGAGAATAGAGGAAAGGAGTTAGAGGATAGAAGTGATAAATCTGATCGGAGAGGATCAATTACACATTGGGAAAGAGGTGATTTGTTATCTAGTAGTAGAGTGCTAACCACAGGATCATTTCTAAGACATTCTAATAGGTGAAGCAATTAAATCTCATAAATAGAGTAGTCCTAATAGCTTTTTGTAAATCCTTTAACAAGGTACTTAGTTCATTGTAAGTTTAAGTCCTTTAATCAAGCACACTTCTAACAGGGTGTTGAAATCCTTTAACAAGGTGAGATCTAACAATCTTGTAAGCCTTTAATAGGGCAAACCTTTCACAGAGCAGATCATAGTTTATGATCAAACATTGTAACCTTCATTGGATACACTTTACAACTGTATTAGTGAAGATTTACAAGTGTCATCCCATCCTAGTTTTACCTTCTCATTAGAGGGTTTCTAGGTAACCAAATATCTTGTGTCATATATGTGTTGAATGTTATTTTCTTTCATGCTATGGATGAATATGTTTAGCTAGCTATTTCAATTTACATGCAAATTGTGAGATGGATGTGTGGTGAATGATTTTATGGTTAAATTTTTTACGGACTGATTCACCCTCCCCCCACCCTCAGATTTTAATTTCCATGTTGTATTTTCAACACTCTATATCATTTTGATTTTGAACCTGAGGGGGCGAGAATATTCTATCATTGTCACAAATTACTTTTTCTACTATAGCTATCTATTTTTCAAGAGTATATGCTTGACCTTTCCATTTGTTCTTGATTCATCTTCTTGCTTTGACTACTTGAATTGACATATTGGTACTCATCTCACATATTGATATTGTTTATCTCTCTCCTAATGTTCAGTCATGTTGCTAACAAGCTGAGCATTCAAGATATGCCATCTCTCTGCACTTTATTCTTTGGAGTCTTGTTTTTGTTGTTTGCTTGGATTCTTCATTCTTTGACATAATGTGTTCATTGATTGATCACGCATTAGTCAAAGAGGGAAAAATTTAATCACCCAAAAATGGTCATCTAAACTATAAGCACCCTTTCTAGAATTTTTTATAATTTATCCATTTCTTATTCTTGACCAAATCATCAAAAATCCATTTATTTGATTATAACCTATGGTTTGACCACTTTATCCTAAGTCTCTTATTTAATTAAAAGAACATGCCCCCTTTTAATTAAATAAAAATCCTCACTTCCCACTTATCCTAAGTGTGCACACATAAAGCATTATTTCTATTTTAAAAAATAAAATAAAAGGCTTTTTGTCTCACATGAGGTGCACACTTTCCAAGGTGGGTAGAATCTTCATTCTCCACTACTATTGTTCATCTTTTTTGAACTCCGCCATTGATCTTGATTACGTGAGATGCTTGTGGACATGGATCACTCTTTTAGAGTAAAGTGTTAATTTAATTTTAGTTATTAAATTACCTTTACTCTGTTCTTAAGATTTTAATTTATGCATTTTATATTTCTATTTAATAATTAATTAGTAATTTATATGTCATTTACCTCTTAGGGTTTCCCTTTTAGATTTTTTGATCTCTTTCGATAAGGATTGATCTTTTGTAAATATCTATTATTCTTTCAATTTGATATTATAATTTGCATATTTTTCGAGCAAAACCCTTTGCCTCTTCTTTGTTTTTTCTTCTCTGTGATAGGTTTTTGCATGCAAGTGCTCTTTAAGTTTTGTGGATTTTTATTGCTCAAATACTTCATGGTATCAGAGGTTGACCTGCTATAGCTTTGCAATGAGGTAGAGAAAAATTCCAAATCACAAATAAAATTTAAAAATTGCAATTTTTTTTACCATCATGGTTAGACTAACTACAATGGCTACTACCGTGGTCTATAAACCATAGTGGAACCACCTGCAATCTGTGTTAACCGCAGTGACCTCCATGCTCTGCCTGACACTGGCTGCACCACCACTCCACTATTTGCACCACTCTTCTACCTACACTAGGCCAACATGCCACCCAAGTGCCACCAGTAGTGTTCCTTATTTTATTTTATTTATTTTTAATATAAAAAATTTACCTTTTGGAGGCCTTGGCCATCTTTTTTCTCTAACTTTAGCATTCGGAAGTATTTTTTCAATTTTAAAGAAGCATCAAAAAGTTGATTCAAAGAAAAATATGATGGTGCAAGTAGTTTTTGGATTTTTTTCTAGTTTGGTACCTTTTTCTTTTCTTTAAGTTAGATTTTGTCTTCTATCTTTCGGGGGGGCATAACTTGCTCATTTTAGCTCTATTTCTTATCTGAAAGAAGCGTCAAAAAGCTCTCCTTAAGCCATATCTAGATTCTTTTTTATTTTCATTAGTATTTCTCAAAGGTACATGTGATTCTGAAACTAAATATTTTTTCTCTCTTCTTGTTTAAGCATTCCATCTGCAAGCTAGGGTTCAATTTTTTGCATTATGGGGGTGTTTTTAAAAAAAATCTATTACAATATCAGTATATCAAAAAAATTTAAAATACCTTCCTAAAAAATGGTCAAGACCTCTTTTTGTTGAGTACTTCTAAACCCACACAACTATCACACATTGAAATCTCATATGCAATGACTTCTCCATTCAAAGGGTTTGTGGTCTTGTTTAGATACAATGTAGCCAGTATTTTAGAGTCAATATCAGATGTTGTAGCATAGGAATAAGATGGATGAAGCCACGGGTTTGATTTTAATGAGTGTTTTAGACAACTTATAATTTCATCTTGATGAGTTTTCCACTCCTCAAGAAATATGAGACAAGTTCAATGACTTGTTTGATACCATCAATGAGTTCAGAGCACTTCAGGTTGAGGTGGAGCTTACCTCTCTTGTACCAAATTATTTTCCTTCAATTAAGGACTTCTTGATGAAGTTTAAGGAACAGAGATCTTTATTGTGGGGTTGTGGAAAAAATAAGACTAGCACTGAGTGTATCTACATGATTCTTTTTAAGCATCGTGGAAACTTTTAGACTTTTTCTTCTACCTTCTATTCCACAAAAGATGCTTTGGGTAATAGATTTACCATGCCATCATTTGAGGTTCTTTGTGATTGTTTGACTCAAGAGAAAGCTAATCTCTCTTAATTGGATTCTCTCATAGGCTCACAAACTTATGCATTGGTAGCTCGATCATCTTCTAGGATGAAGGAGAAGAAATAGAAGTCACATCCTATAGAGTCGTAGATTGATTCTAGCCCTCACAATTCTTCAGGGCCACGTCCTCCTAAGGGAGATAAACCAAATCTAGAAAGACTAAAAGTGTGATTATTGTAATAAGCCCAATCGTAATGAGTTGCATTGCTATGGGAAGAAGTTAGATGGCTATGCCAAACAGGTTTTAGATTTGATAGCTCTCCTTTAGAAGAGAAACATTGATATTCCTTCTACTTTTCATAGATCTTTGTCGTCGTCATCATTTCTATCAGATGGTAAAGATATAGGAAAGGGGCATGCACTATATGTAACTACTACTCCATACTCTTCTAGATGGTTACTGGATTTAGGTGCTTCACACCATATGGCATCTTCTCAGGATTTGTTCTCTTCTTTTGAGGTTTCTCCTACTCCACACATTTTGATGGGGAATAATATTGTTATGAATATATGTGGAAAATGTTCTATTGGCATTGATGATGGTACATTTCATGATGTACTTTTCATTCCATATTTATCCTCTAACCTTCTCTATATCTATCAGATTACACATAATGGGACAGGGAAAATAGTTGAGTTTGCACAAGATTTAATGCATATTGGAGATTTTGAGACAAGAAATATTGTTGCTACAAGGATTGTTGATCACTCTTCCTACCTATACACTTTCTCTCATTTTGGTCCACCATCTCCACTATCAAAGACTTGCTCTCCTTCATGAGAGACTACTGAGGTGAAGTCAGGTCACTTGAACTTATGTGTTGTTCCTAAGACTAGTGTTGTGACTTCTATACCTCCATCTCATGTTTAGATTCCATCTATTGCATGGGATTTCTCTTCAGCATTGCCTACCATTGTAGCTCCATTCATTGAGCCACCTACTATATTTTTTTAGGATATATCAAAGGAAATACATCTCCTCTCAGATGATAGATTTAGCATACCTGTTATCCCACCTCCATTGGAAATTCCATTTCAAGATTCTAATGCCTTCTCTTTTGAGCATCAATTAGGACTTCCAGCTTCACCTTACATTCAGGGGTTTCATCATTGTTTTTCATTGCCTTTGTTTCCTTCAGATTGAAGACACACTGGTCTATTCATTGACACAGGAGTTCTTCCATTCTAGAGGGCTATGGAGTCTGAAGTCTCTATGATGGGAGGTTTTATTGTACTTATGGTTTTGAGAGAGTCTCTTGAGACATGTCATTTGTGCTTTTTTCTTTGTAGCTTCATTATTTCTCATCTTAAGTGGGGGTGTTAGAGTAAAGTGTTAATTTCATTTCATTTATTAAATTACCTTTACTCCCTTCTTAATATTTCACTTTATGCACTTTGAATTTCTATTTAATAATTATTAAATGTCATTTACCTCTTAGGGTTTCCCTTTAGGTTTTCCAATCTCCTTCTATAAGGATTGATCTTTTGTAAATATTTATTATTCTTTCAATCTGATAATACAATTTGCATATTTTTAGAGCAAAACACTTGCCCCTTCTTTGATTTTTCTTCTCTATGACAAGTTCTTCCGTGCAAGTGTTCTTTAGGTTTTGTGGATTTGTCTTGCTCAATTCCTTCACACTCAAGATGTATTCTCCACCCTTGATTAAACCTCATTTTCCTCTTAATCTCAACCATCTATTTATCTTTAGAAAGGAGTGCTCTCTCCTCATTCTATAATCTCTTATTCTTTGTACTAACATTATGCTACAAGTTTTCTTGGTGATTTTAGAGCACTTGGAGCATCAATTTGGTATTTATATTGTGTCTTCATCCCCTTACTTGCATTGTAGCTTTGTGGCATACTAGCTTAGATTTCCTTTAAGCTTATATCTTAGATCACATAGCTTAACTAGGAGGCTTTGTAATATGTGCATTCTTGTTAGTTTATCTTGTATTTTCATCCCTCATTTAGCTTTCATCTTGCATTGCATTTGCATAGTGATTCTTGGATGCTAGCACTCTTGCTCTCACCTTTGAACCTCTCGTTCTATGGTGCACCTTGAAAGAGGTTGCATAGATAGGCTCATTTGTGTGCCACCATACTTCTATTTTCACATTTATATATCATAGATAGAGAGCTATAAGTCACCTCTTGAGATTCTCTCTTTCATGGGTTTTCTTGAGAATAAGGGTTTGTAGAAGTGTGCCACAATTTTTCTACACACTAGAAACAAGTCAGTAAAGAACTATTTGATAGAATCACATATGATGAAACTGATGATACCAATGTTGATCTACTTGATAATAATTTTAGCCTTATTGAGCAAGTGAAAACATTAAAAAAGGAATGTGAAGTTAATTCTATGAGGTATTGTGAATTAATGGAGCAGAATGGAATAGATGAAGATGACTAGAATATGATTGCAAAAGATAAGAGATAGATTTCTACAAGATTAGATTCAAAAGATGAAGAAATCTCAAGATTAATACAAAATTATTTTTATATGAGGGACGAACTACTTAGTGCAAACCATGAAATTGGTAGGAAGATGGAAGAAATTGTTGAACTAGGGACTAAAAATGAAAGATTGAAGAGTGAACTAAAGTCTAAAAAAGATTTGATGGATAGAATGAATAGATCACAAGAAACTATCAAATAATTGGATCAATAACTTAGAGCATAGAGGAGACCAAGAGACATAGTTGGCTTAGGATATACCAAGAAAGGTAAATCATCAATGTAGGTTGAGCAAAGGAATAAGAACACCAATCCAAATCCAAGGAAACCAACATGATATCACTATGGAAAGCCTAGATACACAACAAATGTATGCAAGAGAAAAAATGGTAAGAGAAATATTACTCCCAAATTCAATGGGTATTGTTATCATTGTAACAAGTATGGACATAAATAATTCGAGTGTAGATCCAAGTTTAGCCAAACACTGAAGAAGTATGCATTTAATGGTTACTTCTATACTTCTAAAAAATTTGGACACTAGTCTCAATATTGCATATCACAAATGAACTCTAATTGGAAACTTAGAAATAAGGCTAATACTATTAATTGGGATTACGAAACATGGTACTCATGTCTTGCATGTGGAAAGTATGTTGTAAACTACATGAGATTATATTTTGGAAAGAGATCTAGTAACTAGAGAAATGTTGGCATGGCATGTTATAATTGTCACAAGGTCATTCATCTAAGTGGGAACTATAGACTGAGTCTCGGCACCAAATGATTAAAATTATAAAGGTAAAGTAAAAATGGGTGCAGATGAAATTCATGAATAGATGAAATAGAAGTGGGTAAGGAAGACTGAATAGAATGAGACATCAAGTGCAATAAACAAGGACCCCTCATCCAATGGATTATGTGAAACCTCCACCTCTAACTAAAATACATAAGGAGGTTATGAACTACAATATCATTGAATAATCTTGTTGGTGTAAATAAGTATTTACTATTTACACTTTACTTAAGTTTACTCAGGTTAATTCATATTAATATTAGTTGTCATGTAGACACCTATGAGTTTGCATATTCATATGAGTTGTCATGTTGACAATATAGTAGTTTGCACTCCAAATGAGCATATGTTGTCTATTACATCTCTTTATGAGATACACCTTTACATTCTTATCCTCTCATTGTTGCACATACATTCATGCACAGTGGAGGATAATCTACTATTGGTGGACATGTGCTTAGTTGTTATGCTTATCTCGTGTATGAATCCTAGACATATCAGTTGTCTTTATATACAAGGCACTTCTATGATGTATTCATCTGAAATCCATTATCATTTGATCATTAATGAGATTCTCATTTGATCATCTCTTGTCTCTCTTGTGTTATCTCTTGTGCTTTTAGATCTTGGTGTTGCGTTATTGTCTTATGCAAATTCTTACATGGTATCAGAGCCATAGGAGTTTCATTGTATAGCCAAATGACTCAAATGACGGATTGTGGTATTACCATCAAAAAATTAGAAGGACTAAGAGGGAAAAAAGAGAGAACTTTGGATCATTGATCATGATCTAGAACCTTCTCTAGTTGTCTATTTAAAAAGAGATCAAGCCCTAAATCATGCTCAGACGATCATGTATGTCCGAGAAGGTCAAGGACAAAGGGAAGAAGGGCTATGTTTGATGATTAGAAGAAGAGACCAGATAGAGGAACCTAGAAATGAAGGGCATAACATAGTATATCAAATAAGGACATCAAATCAATCAAGGAAAAAGAAGATCTATAATATGGCATAAAGTGCTACCTAAAGGATCAGGTACTAAGATATTCTAACAAGTGGATCAGGGTAAATCTCTTAACATAGTGATTTTAATAGACCTATTTAAATATCCTAATAGAGTGCTCACTTAGTTATAAGTTTAAATCTTTTAATCAAGGTAGACTAAATAAGTCTTGTAAGCTCCTAAGAGGGAAAACCCCTCAAAGGGTAGATAACTAGGAGTGATTAAACATTGTAGTACTTTATTGTTGTAATAATGAAGATTTGTGGGTGTTATCCCCACCCAAATTTTACCTTCACCTTGGAGGTTTTTTGGGTAGCCAAATATTTGTGTTATGTGTTTACATTTATTTTTATGTTCATGGATGGGATGTATACTTAGATCTATTTTATAGTTTGTAGTTATATGGTATATGATCTAGATATGAGATGGGAAAATGGTGAATGTACTTATTTTATTTCAACAAGATAAAAGTTTTGTAGATTTTGATTTACCCACCCACCTCACCCCCCACCAGTAGCTTACTTCCCAATAAGACTTCCTATAGGATCTAGAAGAGGAGGTTTCTGTGGAAAATGTTTTCACTAAAAAGAAGAAGGGCATAGAGCTTTTAAATGTTCCAAATATCATGGAAGGAATGCTAGAAGAATAAAAGGCCAAGCCAAAGTTGCACATATTGATGAAGATGCCAAATCATCACATTTTGAAGATGCTAAAAGAGAAGTCTTAGTTACTAAAAGACTCACACTGAGTGATAAGAATGAATCTAATCAAAGGAGGAGCTTGTTTTGCACCAGGTGCAAATGTGAAGATAAGTGTTGTGATGTGATCATTGATGGTGGAAGCACGTACATTTGCTGTTAGGAAAGATGGTCATGAATTTAAAAATTAAGAGGCAAAAACACCTTTGCCCATACTATATTGCCTAGGTGTGGGATGACCACAAGGTCATGGTCAATGAGCAATGCTTAGTGAAGTTCAAGATTGGGAGATACGAGGATGAGGTGTTGTGTGATATCATACCTATGGACATATGTCATTTATTTTTGGGTAGGTCATGTCAATTTGATAGGCATATTGTTGTATATGATGGATGTGTAAATACCTACACTCTGACAAAGGATGAAGTGAAACATAAGTTGAAGTTGTTGAAGGAGAAAGAAGAGAAGGTATGTAGTGCTTCCAGAATATGTTTTGTTGATGGAAAGAGTTTTCTTAGGATATGAGGAATGATCATATGTTTTTGTCATAATTCCAAAATATGGTAAAGAAGAAGTAGACGATGTACCTACAGAATTTGCAAATTTGTTGGGAGATTTTCTTGATATTGTGTCAAATAATGTACTTGATGGATTACCCCCAGTGCAAAAGATCAGTCACCAAATAGACTTGATTCTAAGAGCCAATTTTCCAATCAAGAAGCATAGTGGAAGATTCACTAGACACTTTGGTAGAGATAAAATTATTGATTTGGTTGTTGAGAACTATTAATGGCCATAGTTGCAATAAGATGTGAAGAAGTTTGTATAGAGTTACGTTGTGTATCAGATGGCAAAAGGAGTGAAGCAAAATACAAGGTTATATCAATCATTACATATACCTAAGAAGCCATGGCAAGATGTCAACATGAATTTATTTCTTGGTTTACCAAGGAAACTACAAGGGTGTGATTCGATATTTGTGGTGGTTGATATATTTTCAAAAATGGCACATTTCATTCCCTGCAAGAAGACGAGTGATGATGTTCATGTGGTAGAGTTGTTTTTTAGAAAAGTGGTGAGACTACATGGTTTACGAAAGAGCATGATTGAGATACCAAGTTTTTTGGGTATTTATGGCATACATTGTGAAAGAAATTGAAGACATATTTAAAGTTTAGTTCATCACATCATCCATAGACTGATGGATGAACAAAATTTATGAATCAAAGTTTGGGGAATTTGTTGAGATGCTTGGTTAGAGATAAGCCAAAAGGATGGGATCTAATTCTACCATAGGTAGAATTTGTGCACAATAATTTTGTGAACATGAGTATTGGTAAATCACCAATTTTAGATTGTATATGGGAGCAGTGCCATAAATGCTTATGAATTGAGGCAGTTGGATAAAGGAGAAGTAAGTAGTGTTGAAGCAAACGATTTTGTTGAACATTTGAAAAACATCCACAAGGAGGTGAGGAAGCACATTACAAAGATGAATACACTATATGAGGATAAGGCATGCGTGAAAAGAAGGTATAAGGAATTCTAGATTGATGATGAAGTCATGGTTCATTTTAGGAAGGAGAGATTTATAATGGGTACATATAATAAGCTAAAAATGAAGAAGTTTGGACCATGCAAGATAGTGAAAAGGAATGATTCTAGAAATACCTATGAAGTAGAGCTGCCAGTCAAACTGTGTTAGGAATAAGGTGTCTCAACCTTGGATAATTCCTATTCTTATTATTTGTTTCGTAAATGTATTTTTTTGCAAATAATGTAATTAAGTGTGAGTGTACATGTCTATTTGGCATGTCAATGTGTCACTCCACTTGTATGTGTCGGCATCTTGAATAGTGTGTAAGGAAATCATGACTGAAATAGTTATGACAAATTCCTACGACCCATAAGAGCTATCTTTGGAAGATATGATGATGGGTGAAGACATGAAGACATGTGGCAATTGATCATTGAATACTATACACTTGAGTCTCCATCTATCATGTGGGGAAAATAATTTGGATCCTACTTTTGTAGAGAATGGTAAAACCCTAATATGATTCTTGTTTGGAAGCTGCCCTAAAATGGAAAGTGCATGATATAAGCGACTTTAGGGTTGCAGATAGGAGAGAGTGTGTTGATCTAATTTTTTGTAGAATAAAATTCTTCCCAATATAGGTGCAAAAGGTCAAGAATTGAATCCATTGTTAAAACTAGGGTTTATGAGTTCTTGTCTTGCAATCTTGAAAAACCCTTGTTAAACCTTAGGTCTCTTTAGTTTTCATTTGGGTGTGATCCTTTTAAAATTATGAATATTCCTTGTTTGGTTCAAATCTTTCATGCCCCTATGTGACCTGTTTCCTTTCTATGCATACCATCTTATCAAAACAAGATTGATAGTAGTTGCATTGTCACTATCAAAAGATGTAAGTATTTTATCCAACATGACATAGAAAATGCCATAAATTTGAGCAATGGTGTTGTGAAAGTGGAAGACTTGGAAGACTTCCTCGTCATGTTCAACATCAGTTGTCCACACCAAGTATAAACCCGATGTTGCATATTCATTTATAAAGTTTTCTTATGAAGAACCAGCATGTTTCCTACTTTTTCGCCACCCATTTGCCACTTTCAATATTGTATTGATTATTTGTTGCCACACATTTAAACCCCTTAACTTAGTAAATAATTATTTGAACTCATTGTTGAACATAGCCATGGTCACTTTGGTCAGTTCCTTCACTCTCCATCCACTCAACCAGGAATAATTCTCCCTCTTTTCTTGTCAACTTTACTTTGCTTTAACTCAAGAAAATACATCTTTCTTTCCTTTGTTGTAACAAGCATTAATTCCTCTTTTAGCCTTAAAGTATTATTGTGTACAAGCATATGTTTTATTTCAAGATTGAGAACATTTTTGGCTAAATTTGAAAGTCCATCTGCCACTACCATTTCAAATTCCTTGATTGAATTGATCTCAACAGTTTTTAACTTCTCTTTCTGAATATCTAGTTTTATGTTCATTGATCAATTGTATATAATCGACCATATCAAGTCAAAATCTAGCATCTTGTAACTAGTTAAATGCTTTGGATGTCTTCTTCAAATCTTTTGGCCATTCATTAAAACATTAAATGTGACAGTGAATATATGATTTTTCCTAGCAACCATTTGTGAATGAATTTGGAGAACTTGATCAGATTTTCTAGCTTTGGATTTCACATTCCTTTGAATTGTTCTACTTTTCAGACTTTATAGCATCATATTTTTTGTATGTTGTCCTTTCCCTTAGTGCTCTATTTTTTTTTAGCAACTCACTCTCTTCTTGAAATGGTATTGCATGAGGTTCAAGCAAGGGCTCGTGACACTCATGAAACTACTATTTTGTGATTATAAGCTTGTTCTTGATTATAATGAAAGGTTTCATATCAAAATTAATATGTCTCTTTGCATTAGAGCACTTAGAATACATTTTGCTATTTTTTATATGTATCCGGAATAGGAAGAATATCACATGTGTGGGTACATAGTTGCAGATAATCAGTCATTACAAAGATCTTAAAAGATCTAACTCCATTTTTCCCATGCAGGAGAATGAAGACCCAAAGCTGTCAGATCGAAAGCTAGACCAAAAGCAGCATCGAGGATCACATAACCAGTCAAACGTTGAAAAGGCAATGACTGCTTATTTCTAACTCTACCTTCCTATGTTTTATTTTTCTTGTTCTCAATATGTATGAGAGATAGTAGTTAAACTCACAGCTTGTGTGAGATTTTCATTTCTAGCATTTTTATATTCATTCTATTCTATGTAAAACTGAGGATTGAACATATTAGTTGTATATTTGAGAAATGAAAATTACAAGGACATTCTTTTGTGAAATGAATGGCATTCATGTATTTCCTTGTCTTCATACTTAAATCTTACATGTGTGCAAAATTTGAGTAACAAAATCATTTATTGTAGAAAAACAACAAAAAATGGGGTGCTCATAAAAAAATCAATGTCTAATATCTCGTTCTAATGCAAAGCTCTTTATTGCAAATTAGAAAGAAAAATAATAGTAAACGCACATCAAATATTGTAATTATTATTTTGATATATGACTTGTGAGTAAAGTTTTATAATCACAAAATAAATATTGTCTTGTTTCAACAACTAAATTAGAAAAAATGATCTAATAAAAAAATTAGTGTGTAATTATATGAGTTGGAAACATTTAATATGTTAATACTTGTTTAGAATATGTTATTATATTAAAACTAATATAATCATATATTTGATTAGATACTGTATATAATCTAAAGTCTTGGAGAAACTATTTTGTTTGAAATAATTAATCATATATTTTATTAGATATTGCAATATAATCTAAGGTCTTGGAGAAAATATTTTGATTGAAATAATTAGGGAGTAATCTTAAATCAAGTATAAAATTGAAAAATAAACTTCATTCTTTCTATTCAGAGAATTTGCAATATAATTAATAAGTTGTTTTGTAATAGAAGATAATTTGAAATATAATTTTTTACAATATAATTTTTTTAGATCGTCACTTATGCTCTTAAATCTAAAATATTATCTATCTATCTATCTATCCATCCATCCATCCATCCATCCATCCATCCATATATATATATATATATATATATATATGAAAGATAGTCAATATTGAATGATTCAAAATAAATCTAAAATATTAATGTTCAAAAGTAGTAGAATATTTCACCAAAAGATGAAGGTAAAAAGTACAAGGCACACAATTCACATACAAATTGACTCCATTTTTTTGTAATGCACAAATGTAAAGTCTTCTTTTTTTTTAAATATAATTTTACTTTTAAAAAAATATAATCTTTTTAATTTAATATCTATTTAGTTTCATAAAAAGAACACAACTAAATTTTACTTTGTGTTTCTATGTAATGCAAAATTCAATGTTCTATATCAACCAACACATACACAAGATGATCAAATCATTCACATCCATTGAACAACAATTGTCATCTTCTTTCCATAACTTCCAACCATTTCATAAGGTAGGGAGTCCAGCTATGTAATGCAAAATTCAATGTTCTATATCAACCAACACATACACAAGATGATCAAATCGATCACATCCATTGAATGACAATGTCATCTTCTTTCCATAACTTCCAACCATTTCATAAGGCAGGGGCTCCAACTCTCCCAAAGCTCTTGTTAACCTTGTCCCCATTATGTATTTTTAGTATAGTAAAGAGAATAAGTATTAAATTAGAGGATAAGAAAGGTTAAGATTATTGATCAAGATTAAAAATCAAAATGTCATTCCAAATCAAATTTTGCATAGGATAGAAAGAACTTGTCACCAAGGAAGACCAAGAGATAATAACCTTGGGCCTCCATGATAGATAAAGGTAAATTAAGGTAATATGTATTTTACATTATGGAGATTATGAATATATTATATATACAAGGATCTATTTATGTTATAATATGATGTGGTAATGTGTTTATAACATAATAATTGATATTAATTTAATTAATGTTATTTGTGATCATTTAACTATATTAATTATTAGAATAAAATTAATTCATCATGAATTAAGTATAAAAATTTTAAGAATAATTATTAAAGGTAATTTTTATTACTATAAGAGCTATTTTCCTTGATCTTTTCTTCTAAGTATGTTCTTGGGGGGGAAAGGGAGTCTTGATGTTCAAAGGGAGCCTGGCATTAAAGGCAACCTTGAAAGAGAGGGAGAAGATAGAGGATGTGATTCAGTCAACCTTGATGATCTCAATCTTATTTATTTAGAGGGAGTAAACCATTATGAGAGGGATTCTTTAGTGATCAACAAATTATAGTAGTCAAGAGGGTTGTGATGCATGAATATACCTCATGACTATGTGATTTTAATGGACCTACCCCTTGTGTGCATCATGAAGAAGACAACTTACAAATGATGTCACTTGTAAATACAAAATTTAATGTAAAGTGATGATCTTACAATAACTTGTATTATGAGATCAAACAAATTGAGTATATGTGAATGTCTTGCATCTCAACATTCTGGAAGGTCATTATTCAAAGAGTGTTTGGTCAATACTATTGATATTTAGGGAGGCCAATACTCTTGATATCATATGTGATATCAAAACCTTTTGAGTAATTGGTCACTATGAAAAATATGTTGAAAGGCCAACACTCTTGATATCAAATGTGATATCAAAACCTTTTTGAATAATTAGTGAATATGATGAATATTCTAGGAGGTCAATACTCTTGATATAAGATGTAATACCAAAACCTTTTTGAGTAATTGGCGAATATGATAAATATTATGGGAGGGCAATACTCTTGATATCAGATGTGATATCAAAACCTTTTTTTGAGTAATTAGTGAATATGATGAATATTCTAGGAGTTCAATACTCTTAGTATCAGATGTGATATCAAAACCTTTTGAGTACTTGGTGAATATCATTGATATTATAGGAAGCCAATACTCTTGATATCAGATGTGATATCAAACCTTGTTTGAGTCTTAGTGAATATCATGTGTTGATATTCTAGAAGATCGATACTCATGATATCAAATGATGGTTATCTTCTGATCAAAGCATTCCTAATATTACCAATGGTGTAATTATGTCATATGTTTATCCTCCCTAGGTAAGAGGGAGTGTTAATGTTTTGTAGCCTCTATCGGATGAAACTCATAGAAGATATATATTGAAGAGTTATTATCACCTTCTTAATCATAATAAACATACGTTAATTAATGAGATTTAAAGAGAGACATCTCTATGGAGACATGACTCTAATATCACATGTACATATGCATTGAGAATGTCATTTGGAACAAACATAAATGAAAAACTATGTTAGTTCATTTACATCCTCCATGAAAGTCAACAGTTGTTCTGGGTGATAGTCACAATTTTGTCTTGTAGATTGTTGTAAGGAAGGTGCCCATGTGGGTTTGCATATTGTAATTATGCAATTCTACATTTGTGGCAATAATAATAAGCCCATATTTTGTTCTCTCAAATTGCATTATTTCTCTATTTTTGTTGTGTGTTGTGGTATTAAGGGGATTACCCTTCATCATCTAGTATTCCAATCTTTTTCTCAATCTTAGTTAAAAGTGCATTCCAAAGATCAAAACATCAAGATCAAAAGTAAAAAGGAAGGCCTAAAAAGAGAACATTTCTTTATCTTGTATCTACTTCCTTTTGTATTAGATGATCTAAGGTAGAGCTAGAAAAAAATATAGCCTATAATTGAGTCTTGTGTCATTAAATGTCAGAACCAAAAGAAAGATAGAAAACATCTAGACATTGAAGAGAAGCTCTAATATTTTTCTCTTCTTCAATAAAAGTGAGAAAAGAGTCATTATAAACATGACTAATTACAAGATAAGAAGGTAACTCAAGAAGATAAATTCATTTAACAAGGCCAAAACAAATTTTATTTGCCAGAAGGTAACAAAATACTTTAACAATACGAACATACATGGTTGGGGCTAGAGGAAAACCCCAACATATGTATTTGAAGAGTCCAAAAGCCTCCAATTTATGATCATTGATGGTGACTAAATAATAAGCATCCCCAAAGAGCATCTGATCAAACTATATAAATTTCATACCAAAGCCAAGGGCTTGAAACATTACCAAAATGAAGGGTTGTTCTATGTGATCATAGGCTTTAGCAAAATTAATATTTAAAAATATTATAGACTATTTGGGCCATCAATTCCATTTCATCACTTCCTAGAAAATAATAATGTCATCTAAGATGAACCTTGATTTAATAAAACTAGTATGTTCAAGTCAAACCGCCAAAGGTAGGATATGAAGAATCTTAAGATCCAAGGCTTTGACAATTATCTTGTAAGAGACATTGAGTAAAGTGATGACCCTCTAATTTCAAATATCTTTAGGGTCTCTTACTTTAGGGATGAATTTTATATTACCTTTGTTGATAAATTCTCCTAGAGATTAGAAATGAAAGGCTTATAGATTGATCTTATGAAGGTCAAGACCAATACAATCCCAAAGGACCTTATAAAATTCATAATGAAAGCCATCACACCCAGAGGCCTTGTGATCTATCATGGAAAATTTTCTTCCTTAAGGTCATCAATGATGAGAATTTGATCATAGAAAACTTTTTCTTCCACATAAATACATTTAGGCATCATTGCAATGCAATCCTTCAAATCTTGATCCTTGACATGAGAGCTTTCATGCTCTATGAACACCTTCTCATAGTGTTGGACAAAGGGTTGAAGAATGTTAGGAAGCTTAGTGAGAATGAATTTACCTTAATCTTCTTAATCGCCACTAAGGTATGATGAACTCTCAAATCCAACAAAACATATTTAGAAGCTATTTTTGTTGATTTGCGGTGACTAATCAACCAAATACAATACACTTTTCATAAGGCCTTTTTTTTGTGGGGGGAGGGGGTGGGGGGGTGGGGGCAGAGGGGGTGGGGGTGGGATTAATTTTCCAAGAATTTTTGAGTTGACTAATCAAGTATTTCCCTAGGTTAACTGATCAAGTATGTTTAGGGTTAACTTGTTAAGTTGACATAACTCATGTAATATTGGCTTAGGATTAGGGTTTTTTTTAAGACAAGATATAGCATCTTAAAATGGTATTGAGTTATAAGGGAGATTGCATATTGTATTTGATTAAAGTTACTAGATAATAATATTAGACTCTTTGTTTGGTGGGCATAGCTCAAGACTAGGTCAACCGCATTAAATCTTTGTGACTTCTATTACATTTATGTGTGATTTATTCCTTTATGTAATCAGTTATATTTACATGTATAATTTTTATTTTTCTATCTAAATAATCCTAACATCTATCACCAACTTTAAGCCAATGGAGTCTATCTTTGATTTGGGCTCCTCTAGCAGAGTAGTTATTTGTAATTTTCTTCTGCTGCCAAATTTGAGCAAGCCAAACATTTAGATCAACATCAAAAGGATTCAAGGCAAAAGATTTAGTGGCAAAACAAAAGTCCTTGGTAATTTCATCATAAGGATGCTTGTGGTACATGGAAATTTGTCCATAGTAAATGAGCAGAAACCTCTTAGTGCAAGCAATGGCATCATTCCACCACTTAATCTAGCCTTTAAGTTGATGTGGCCTAAGTTACATATTTCAAAGCCTTTGAATGTGGGCCATAGTGGGTCAATGATCCAATAGTAGTGTGTTGAGATAAAACTAAATCTTGGAAGGATGCATCCTATTTTTCTATCATTCAATGCAAAAATTAACTACAAAACAACATGATAGCATCATGTCAATTAGAGGAATGAAAAGTAATTCTTGATCTTTAGAAAAAGAAAAAGAAATTGTATTGTATCATGGCATGATCAAAACTCTTAAAAATTATGTCAGAGACAACTTTAAAGTTAGACTAAGTGTGCCAAACTCCATTAGGATGAATACTTGATATTGCAACACAAAAGGACCAATTTATTATGTGTATAGACCAAGCTTCTCTCTCTCTCTCTCTCTCTCTCTCTCTCTCTCTCTCTCCAATTGTCCATAAAAAAGGTAAAATCCCTTCCTTATTGGACAACAAAGCCCATACTATTCTCTTCAAAAGATCAGATCCTTGATCAATAACAAAAGAATGTGAAAGAGGGGAAATATTACTAGTTACTTGTTGGTAAATAGATTTGTTCTTTTTGATTTGACTCTTGAATACCTGAAGTTATGAACAATATTTGGTTACAACAATTAAAAAGCCATCTATAGATGAATGGGCTTTTCTTTGAATTAATAGGTACAGCTCCCTATGATAGATTTTCAGTGAATTATGTTTATTCTTATCATCTAATTGGGGGTGTGTTCTTAACCTGAGAACAGTAGAGGTATCACCAAGCTAGACTTAGACAAGATCTAACTCAGGCAAACAAATTTTTTTAATAATTTATTTGGTTTTATGCATCCACACATCTTATGAATTCACAAAACTTTCCCATGAGCTAAACTAAAAGAACTTAAATCTATACTTTAACTGCTAAATTGATAACACTTAAAATTCCTCTCAAAACAAAAAATAACAATACTTATCACGTTCATTTGTTGTATTACAAACAAGGGAATTAAAACTTTGTTTCTTCCTCATTCCAATCCAAACCATATGAGAAAGATACAAACTTAAACTAACACCAACTAGAATAGAAAATAATCAATATAAAATAATCTTGATTATCTCTGCAATAAGAAGTATTTAACACCAAAAATTTTGCCAACCTTCTATTCATCATTCAACTTCATACATATAGGGTTTAAGAGATGACCATTACAATAGAAACTTAATTAGTTCATCTTCTGAGAAGGAAAAATGGCACGATGCTAGTTTGTCACATTAGCAAATTTACAAAATTGACAGAAATTGCAAAAGAAAGTGAAAGGAGACATCATTTGAATCACTTGGACTTCTTCCCCTTTTCAACTTAAACCCTATATGTTAGGATAAACCACGGACAAAAATAAAAACTACATGCAAATATAACCAATAATAGAAAATAATAGAACACACAGAAATGAACACAAGGCACCAAGATTTAACATGGTTCACCCAATCCCTGGGCTACGTCCACCAAACAGCAAGTCCGATCTTATTACAATCCAGTGATTACAACCTGATTACAATTCGTAATCCCTTACAACTCAATACCGCCGCAAGAACCAATTTCGTATCACAACATTATGAAAAATACCCAACCCTAAGCCCTTTTATACAAGTATTAAACCGCTTTAGGGTTATAACATGTCGGCCATATGTCGGCCATAATATGTCAGCTACCATGTCGGCTACTGCCCAAAAAAAATTATTTATGAAGTATGTACAGTACTTTCCTGATCAGTCACCACAATCTAACACTATATGCCTTGGCAGCAACTATAACTAGAACTAGTTCCTCATGACTAGGCACATGTACATTAGTGAATCTCAAGAGCCACTTTGAATGCTCTCGAGCTAGTTCCTTCACAACATTTAACTGATTTGGCAATTCTTCCATAGCCACGTGTACACATCCACCAAGTGTTTGCAACTCTACCACTCTATTTTGAATACTTGAAGTCATTCCAGATAGATTACTCAAGTATGTGGAGAAGTTGCTCTTCATTACTTCTACTACAATAAGATCTTTCCCTTGCCCACTACTTTGTGAATCAATGTGTAATCCTCACATGAGTTCGAATGCTCTATCTTGGGTCTTCTTCACTTTTTCCCCTATTTCTTTAAGTCCTTCTTTAGCTTCTTGAATCATCTCTAGCTTAAATTGCATACTTTGAAGAAATTCGAACAGAGGCTCAGTCCCTTTCTTCAAAATCTTTGGTTCAACCACCTCTTTTTCCTTCATTTGGATGATCATTTTTAGGAGGGAAATGCATTCATCACATCTTGCCTTCTATGCAACCAAAGTGTTGCAATTAGATATGATATTATCTTTCTCAGTTTCCAATCGAGGGATAACATTTCAAATTTGATCAATCAGAGAAATTCCATCTGAATTGAGTTTCTCAATCCATTCCTTTCTAATCTGGCCAAAATGCCTATCTTTCTGGAGTTGCAAGATAAAAGCCTATACTTCTGATGTGATAGGATTTTGAGTAGTAGGTACACCAGTGATGCTTGCTAATGGAACAACCCGTTGCCTAATAAACCTATTCAATTCTTCTATCTTGGCCTTCATCTTAATTTTTGACAATTTTAGGCTTTCCAATTGTTCTTCTATCACCTCATTACTTGATCTCCACAAGCCCACTTTGGTATTGTGTCTAGCTTCCCCAAGATCAATTGAGTGTAGAGTGAAGTCATCAAGTGACATATCTTCAATTCTTCCTGCTTTATTCAGCTTCACTACCTCCATGGTCAAGTGCCATGTTTCTGGATCTTGTCCAAGTATCGATAGGGTCTTCTGCTTTTTAGCTTTCACCATTGCAATCCTGGAGCAAACCGCTTGAGACACAATGTCCTTCATAGGCACACTCTCACCTTTTCTTTTCTTCTTCCTTTCAAAGGTGTCTTCTAACCAAGACTCTGTACCAATCACCTTAGAAGTTGTCCCAAGTGACTCTATGCTAAACATCTTCTTCTTTATTGGAGTCACTGCTACTGTAGTTGTAGAGAAAGGATTCTTTGGATCTTGAAAAAGAAGCCTAGATGAACTCGGGGCTTTCTCTTCCTCTTGAGTTCTCTTCATAGCTCCATCAGATTTAGTGGACTTGTTGCTACTACTCTTTTCATCCCCAATCTCTACTATCTGAATAGGGGAACCAGTTGACTTCAAAAGAGGAGCACTTGCAGATGGACCAGGGCTATGATGAGGATATGGAATTGGAGTAACATGAGGAGATGGAGTTGGAGTAACGTGAGGAGATGAGATTGGAGTAGTAACACCATCCTTTGACTCTTTTGTCTTCTTTTCTTCAGTACTAGCTTGGGATCCAATGACTGGTAGAGGACCGCCCTGGTAAGTTGGAGTTATTGAAATGTTCTTCTTTAGGGGTTGATCACCTCCTCCTGCAAATTGAGCAGGTCCTTGAGCAGCTGGAGTTGTAAAACTAGGTGTGGCACTCTAAGAAGAAGTAGGACTAGCAACAGTTGGAGAAGCTTGAGTAGTCTTACTCTTACTTTGACCCTTTTTGGTTGTCCACTCAACCCATTTCCCAGTCCTCTTGATGAACTAAGCCATCATAACATCAAAATCTTCCTCTATATCCACATAAGGTTCAAAACTGATAGGAGTATTCCTTAGTTTAGTCAAATATGTATTACTATACATATTTTGCCCATCATCTTCTAGCCCTTCCACATCCAAGTCAATGCCATATGTCTTTACTTGATCCACTGTAAATCTGGCAAAAGACCGATCTCGGATCTCCAACTCATCTTTACAATCTGCCCAATAATCCTACATACTAGTAATATGCTTGATTACACTTCCAATTTGAAGCACATCTCTGGCATACCCATTTGGGTCAAACATAGGCCACACCACCACTTCATACTCCTCTAACTTATACTTGTTCTTGAATTCCTTAAGCATTTTTTTAGCATCTAATTGAGACTCACAACTATAGGCTCCAAATTTCATGGGGAATTCATATCCCTTCTTCCTCAAACTAGTGCTCAACATGTTCACTTGAATTGTTTGTCTCACGATCTCAATGAGCACGATCATGTCATTTGGGTATCTGGGCAACTTCAGGGGAAATCTATCGAAAGTTGCAAGAAATAAATATGAAAAGGATGAGAATTGAATGAAATAGCTACCAAACTAACTAATGGCCACCATCACTTCTAGCTTGAATCTCCTCTCCAGGCATCCTTGAAGTTTCCTGCAAATCCTCATTGTAAATGCATCATTAACTCTAATATACTCCACATAACTATTCTGTAACTGCAAGCATGGGTAAAACTCATAACTCTTTACATCATCTGGAAAGTTCTCTATTCTGGGAAGCCCTAACCATAATTGTAGGGAAGCTAACATATATATTAAGAAGGAAGACATGTAAAATGAATTGTAGAACTTTGTTGTGCTGAGGGCTTTGGATAGATGCTCGCTTACCTCATACACCCAGTCAATATACTATGTATTTGAGCAAATTATTTGCACCAAAAAAGAAATAATGTTTTGCAAAATTAAGTGCTTCTACCTCACCTTTAAATTGATGCAAAAGGACCAGAATGTCCATGATCTCAAGCTTGAGATCAGTGCCAAAAAGGGTTTTAGCAACCTTACTCTTATCTCCCCTTGGTTTTTGAAACCAAGATCTCATTATCTCTTTCCACCATACCATTTTCTTTAGAGAGAATTCTGACATAGCTCCTCCTACTGTCAATTCAGAGAAATCTTCTCGCTCTGGAATCCAAAGACAATTGACTACTGCTTGTCTATCAATTGAGATTAACACCATTTGATTAAGCAATAAGATTTTCTTAGTATTTGAGTTGTAGTGATTGATACATTCAACGATTAGCTCTGGGGCTTGTATTGCTACTGAAAATTCAGCTACTTCTACCAGTCCACTTCCTTAGAGTTTCTCCATTATGGGATGGATTGGTTTTGTCCTCAACCTTCTTTGGAAATCTTGCATGTTGAAGAAATGAAGTGAAGTGTCTATGATATTCTGCCATATAGACTTGATTCCACCCAATCCATCAAAATCGGTTAATCTTATTGCCATTTTGTCTGATAGAGAGGTAAACTAAAATTCAACAATTGCAAATAGTGCAAGGGATGAACCTTATAACTTTGAAATTTTTTGAAAGCACTATTCAATACAATAGCATAACAGTTCAAAAGAAAAAGCAGTAATTTGAAAATCTGTTATGTTCATCTTTATATAAGAACCCTTAATCTGTTCATTGATTTTCATGGTCCGCACTGCACGAGCAAATTTAAGGATAAATCCAGTGAATTAGTAAATGTGAGCGTTCTAATGGAGTTTTCCCTATCTTTTCACTATTTCCATTGGCCCAACGGTAACTTTCTTTAATTACAGACTTACTTTCCCATTTTTACCCAGTTTCAAAGAAATAGAAACGGAGTACTCCTTGGAAGAAAACTTGCTTGATTGAATTCTGTTTTAAATACTTTCACATATGCAACAAATTTTCTTCCATTACTTTCCCAAAACACCTGATGATCAATTTTCTGAATAACCATGCTTGCAAGAGTAATTTTCTATTAGATGCAAAAAATTTCTTTCGAGGGTAGAAACCCCATAGAGGAGAAGGCAATCTCTGCTTTTCCGCATTTGTCTTTGTTCTGCCTCCTATGCCCAAATCACTTGACTTCAAGCATTTGAAAAATATGAAAGAGACTTCAAAAGTGAAAAATGGGACCCACTAACTTACTTTACCTTTCCACAAATGCCTTTTCGAAAAACTAACTTCTTGGTTCGAAGTCCACCGAGGAGAAGTTGTTTCAAAGTTTTCTGCCAGATCTTATTCTAATCATCTTAGTGAATTTTGAATGATTCCCACAGTAAAAATATGTAAATACTTGAATGATCAATCCATAATATAATCCTACTCTCCTTCTTCAAGCTCAAAAATTGTACTCATAAATCTCTATGGAGTTTCACCTTCAGGGTGCGAAGACCCGCCAAGGAGAAAATGAAACTAGATATTCAGCAAGTTTAATTTTCTTTATGCTCGGATCAAAATGAGCTGTGAGTAAGTTCATCTAAGATAACATAATCCAAGAATCTCCATCGAGCAAGGTTCTAAGCTACCCACAAGACTCATGATGATAAGGAAACCCACCCGGTTATGTAATGTGGGAGATTGGAGAAGATGGAAACCCGATGGAGATACTTATCACTTAAGGAGGAAAGGACCAACTGAATCGACTAGACTAAACATGATACAAGTTAAATTCCACTTTTGCAAAATAGGTACAAGATGAAAAGTGGGGCGACAAATGGCTCTAACTGGGGACTTGGGTAGAGTATACCTAAGCAAGGAACTCAAAATTTTTGGTTTCACAAAAGAAGATAAAAGGTGGCAACACAAAAAAAGAAAAAAAAAAAAACAAAGAACAAGAAAATAGAAAGGGAAGGGAAATGGCTAACTAAGACATACACAAGACACTAATCCTAACTATAATACAACACAAGGGTTACTTGTTTTCAAATAGCAATTTGATAGAGCTTGAGGTCCTGACCATTATAAGTCAAGGATAGTACTTTTCCATCTTCATATGCCAACTTGAAAGAATTTTTTTTGAGTGCCTGATAAATCCTGAATGGGCCTTTCCACAAAGTATCAAACTTCTTATGCATTCCTTTCGGAGCCTTTCTTTTATCCCAAAGCAACACCATGTCTCCTATCATAAACTTTTTGGGCCTTGTCTTTTTACCAAAAAGCTCTTTCACTCACATCTAGTGTTGTGTAATGTGGTCTACAATCTCTCTCCTTTCTTCTTTGAGTTTGCTCAGATATAGGATCCTCTTCTCCAAACTGTCCTTATAAACATCATCCTCAATTACTGTTATGAGTTTGTTCATGCTTAACTCTAGAGGTAGAGGCAGATTGGCTTTAGTTCCATAAACCAGTTCAAAAGGGGATATACCAATTGCCCTCTTGGGTGTCACTCTATCTACCCAGAGTGCCTCATGAATATTTTTGTGCCAGGTCTTCTGATTATCTAAGACTAGCTTCTTAACAATATTAATTATGTTCTTATTGCTAGACTCTACCTAACCATTTCCTTGAGGGAAATAATTAAATGAATGACCAATGGTGATCCCATGTTCAAAATAGAAATCAATAATTTTGATTGAAGAAAAATAAGATGCATTATCCATCACTAGTTTAATAGGAACACCATACCTAACCAAAATGTTCTCTTTTATGAACTCACACACCACCTTGGAAGTAGTCTTCTATGTAGCTTTAGCTTCTACCCACTTAGTGAAGTAGTCAGTTGTAGTCAGTTGCAATTATTATATATTGATGACCAACACTAGATGTAGGACTAATAGGACCAATGAAGTCAAGGCCCCATTTTTGAAAAGGCCCTTCAATGATAACAGGTCTCAATGGTAGAGCAATTAGTCGAGGGCGTCTAGAGAACATCTTACACTTTTCACACTTTGCTACCCAAGCATATGCATCTTTAAACATCCCAGGCCAGTAATAACATTGCCTCAATATTTTAAAGGTCATGACTGAAGAAGAGAAATGTCCTCTACAAGCTTCATCATGAAATGTCCTCAACAGCTTTTCTTGTTGTTGTTTATCTACACACCTAAGGAAGGTACCATCAATAGCCTTTTTGAAAAGCTTACCATCCCAAATCACATACTTAGCTACTTTTAGTTTAAGGTCTCTTCTTTGCTTTGCATTTAGGCCTTCTAGACATTCACCATATGTTAAGAAGTAAGAGATATTTTCAAACCATGAATCATAGAGTCCTACAGCTAGCACTAACTGCTTCTTAGTCGATTCTTCTACCTCTTTAGAGATTCTATTTTCTGCAATTGTTGTACATAGAGCATTCCCTCTTATTAGCTTGGTAGGTTTAATCTCTATATCATATTCTTATATTTTCACTATCCATGCTCCTCTGATGTTACAACCTATATCCTGTCATGTTAATACACTTTTAACTATTGTGTATGGGACAAGGATTACTGAATGTGAGTGCAGAATATAGAACCTAAAATTTTTAAGGGCCTTGACTACTGCAAAAGCATGCTTTTCAATTTTCAAGTATTTTAGCTCATGGTTCTTTAAAGGTATGCTCATAAAAGCTATGGGAGCTTGAATTCCTTCATCATTTTCTTGCATAAGGATAGCTGACAATGTATGCTCAAAAGCATAACAATAAATAATAAAATCTTGTTTATAATTTGGATGACACAATACTAGGGCATTAGCAATAGCAATTTTTATATCATGAAAAGCCCACTTTCCTGCCTCGTTCCATTTGAAATTTGAATTCCCTTTCATCATGTCCATTATATGTTTAGTAGTTTTCACAAAATCAGGCACAAACCTTTTGAGGAAATTCACTTGCCGAAAGAAAGATTTAATCCCTTTTTTGTTTGAGGGTAGGCTTAGTCTCTGAATAACTTTTACTCTTTCAAGGTCAATTCTAATGCCTTCCTGGGACACTATATGACCAAGGAGCTTTCCTTCCGTCACACAGAAAACTGACTTCTTTGGGTTGAGAGATATTCCATGTTCTTGGCACCTCTCTAACACTTTCCTCAAATCTTCCATATGATCTTTTCTCCTCTTCAAAAATATTGTAAGATCATCTAAGTATATAACTATAATTTGATCTCTGAAATGTGGCACCAACATTAATCAATCCGAAGGGCATTCTGTGATACACAAATGTACCCCAAGGAGTAGTAAATGTCATTTTATGCTGATCTTTTTCCTCCACCTCAACCTGGTTATAACCTGAGAAACCATCAAGCATATACATCATCTCATATCCTACAACTATTTGTAATAAATGATCCATGTTTGGAAGAGCAAAATTATCTTTAAGAGATGCTTGGTTCAAATTTTGAAAGTCAACACAAATTCTTATCTCCCCATTTTTCTTCCTAACAGGTACTATGTTGGCTATCTAGGTGGAATGATGAATAGGATAGATGATCCTTGCTTTCAACATTTTGTCAATTTCTCGAAAGATGGCGTCCGCAACTTTAGGATTATAATTGCTTTGTTTTTGCCGAAAAGGAACTGCATCTAGTTTGAGAGGAATCTGATGTTTCACTTCTCCACCTCTATAGCTCTTCAGATCTTCTTAACTCCATGCAAAGACATCACTATATTCCTCAAATAAATTTTTCACGACTTCTCTTTCTTCAGGAGAACAACACTTTCCAATGTTAATCATTTTAGGATCATGAATATCTCCAATATTCACTCCTTCATATTCACCAGTGGTAGGTCCTTTTTCTGCCCTTTTTTGCTTAATATAGGCATTGTGTCTGCTAAAAAACTTCTCTAAGGCTAAAAAATAAGGAGGAATAATATTACCTTTTAATTGAACTCCCACATTTTGGCTCTATTCTTTATCTGCACCAGAGCTTTCATGATCATTACCACTGGACTCCTGTTCAAAACTAGACTTATCGTTTTCAAGGAAAAGTTGTAAACTCTTATCATCATTGAAAAATTGTGAAGATTTCATGTTATCTAGAACAACATATGATATATAATTTCAATTTGATACTTCTTATCCTTGAAGTCTAGGTGAGGAAGCAATAGAGAGGCAGAAACTGCAAGAGAGTCAACCTTTGTACTCATCTCTCTTGGCATTGATGTGATAGAGAAGGCATCTAGGTCCTCTATCTCATCCCAAACTCTATTCCTATAATTCTTCAGTTTATGGTTCTTGACTGACTACTGGCCTTTGATTTGTCTTACAATTAGTTCTGCATCACCCTGGGCTTTCAATATTTTTATTCCTCTTTCTTTTGCTATTACTATCCCCAATAATGAAGCCTCATATTCTGTTGTATTATTTGTATTTCCAAATTCTAGCTTAAAAGCCAGGGGTTCAGATTCTCCATCTAGGGATATCAATACCACACCTCCTCCTAATCCTACAAAAGCACAACTTCCATCGAATTCAAGTGTCCAGATAACTTATACATCTTTATTTCTTTTAGACACTTTCTCACTCTGATTCTCATCTTTTTGTTTTCCTGAGTCTTCTTCAGTAAAAAACATGTACTTACCAAATTCTAACTTTTGGTATAGAATCAGAGCCTTGGGATCATCTGACTTTAAGACTATGAATTTGGCTTTTTCCTCAGGTTCTAATTTAACTTTCTTATTTCCAATAGGTATCACTGCCTGAGACCAATCCAACTTTATTTCTCCTCCTAAGTCTCGACAAAAACTTTTGCTTAAAAGGAGTCCATAACTTGCTAGGATATCAACTACCAGAATAGTCAATAAAAGCTTCTTTTTTAGATGGGAAGCTAGAACCACTTGTGCATCTTTTATTTGTCCAAGCAAAGGGACTTGTTTGGAATCCATCGAGTAGCATCTTCCATGCACTTTAGTAAGATTAAGACCTAAAGCTTTGACCATGGAATAAGGCATGACATTATCTGATGTACCCAAATCTATGATACAATTACTGATTTTGCATCCATTAATATATTATGATATATAAAAGGGCTCAGGCTTTTGCCCAGGGGATGTTGCTAACATTGTGAAATCCTTTTGGTTAAATATACTAGATGTTAAGGTTTCATTTTCTTCCTCAACCATTATGTTACAATTTGTATCTGATGTGTTTCCTTTACACCGATCTATTAATCTTTTTAGCTCAAAAGGATGTGATTTCAAATAATCAATAGTGGAAATTTGAACTTTTGATTCCTCAAAAAATTGGATAAAATCAAAAGATGTCTTATCCTTACCTACATGTGAAGTAGATATCCCTTGATCAGCAGATGCATTACTTGTCAAAGGATTGGATTCATTTCCTTGAGCATGACTAAAGGATTGATTCTTTTATTTTTGTCCTTGAGTAAGTACTGTGTACGAAGTCCCATCAATGGTTGCATAACACTCTCCCTTGGGTTCAAAATCTAACTCGTATTCTAAGAATAAGTTTCCAGAGTTTCCATTTTGATAGGAATCGAGCTCTGAAGTGGGAGTTGCAGTGTTCAATTCATTAGTAGACAATAATTGCATCATGTGGGCTATTTCTAGGCAATTCTCACTGTCGTGATCTATGGTTAGATGAGAGACACACATATTTCCTTTCTTCGGTGCTGCCTCGATTTGTAGTCTAGGTGATGGTTCTATAAGCTATGGAAGTTTTCCTTCATTACTTCTTCCAGGAAAATTTTGGTAATTCCATTGGTAGGGATTATTAAATCTAGGTAACTGTTTCTCAATGGCCACCAACTCATTTGATAATTTCTATATCATCTCTTCAGATGACGTAGTGCTACTAGAACTTCCCTTAGTATGAAGTTCTCATTTCCATTTTCCCATAGAAATTAAAGCATCCTCACACTCAATTGCTTTCTTTTGGGTGTCAGCTAGATCAGTGGGATGTGCTCTTCTTAGATCATAATTAATATCTGGATGCATCACACTTATGAAGAAAGTCATCAAATTACCTATAGTTGGCCTAACAGTAGTTGGAATCTGGTTGACAATCTTATTGAAACTGGCAGTGAAATCCCTCATGCTCATAGTGGGTTGCTTCTTGATAGAGGTAAGTTGTGTCAACAAGACATGTTCATCTTTTGTAGTTTTAAACCTTGCTTCAAAAGTAGTTCTTAATGTATCCCAATTAGTGATTGAACCATCATCTAAGTGATACAACTAGTCTGTTGCTCTATCAATAAGGGTTTCCATGAACAATCTTATAACTACATCCTCATGTCCAACACCTAAGATGTGAGTGGCTGCAAAGAAAGCTTTAATATGCTCATTAGTAGTAACTTTCCCATCGCCTAAAAACTTAGGGGAATTCTTCCTAGATCCAGCCAGAAGTGGGTGATAAGCGTTCAAGGGTAAGGGTCATGTTGCCCCAGCCCATGGAGTAGCCATGATTACTCTAGAGATATAAGGAGGAAAATTAACAATTGGTGGGGGTGTTACCCCATGTATTGCTAACAGCTAACAGGCAGAATGAGAAGTACTAGTATCTTGATCTCTAACAGGTGAAGATGGCCTATTTCAACCTTTGTCTTCACTTTTTCACTTTGGAACATCTAGGATAGGAAAATCGAGCTCTAAAAGCTTATCAAAGATAGGGTCTTTCCCACCTTGTTCCTTGGTACTTCTAAGGAACCTAAAATTTTCTAGGATGTTGGGTTGAGTTTATCTCTGAGCTTCTTCCCCAATTGTCTTTCCACTCTTTGGATATTTCTCCTTTGGATAGCTCTCTCTAAGGCTTCAACTCTTCTTTCTTCTTCTTCCAATACCTAGTTTGTGTTTCTATAATGTTTTGCATTCCTCCTATGTCTCCAAACAAATGTGTTGAGTGAAGAAATTATATCTTCTTGATCGTCTTGAAAACCAAGATTAGGTTAGAGAACTGGAATAATATTTTCATGAGGTAGTAACATTTTTCCTCATGACATAGGATTTTTGGTCAAGCGACTATTTCTTTCCCTAGAAGAGTCGCCAAAAATATGTTGGTAAATAGATTTTTTCTTTTTGATTTGACTTTTGAATACCCAAAGTTCTGAACAATATTTGGTTACAACAATTGAAAAGCCATTTATAGATGAATTGGCTTTTCTTTGAATTAATAGGTACAACTCCCTATGATAGATTTTCAGTGAATTATGTTTATTCTTATCATCTAATTGGGGGTGTGTTCTTAACTTGAGAATAGTAGAGGTATCACCAAGCTAGACTTAGACAAGATCTAACTCAGGCGAATAGAAGTTTTTAATAATCTATTTGGTTTTATGCATCCACACATATTATGAATTCACAAAAATTTCCCATGAGCTAAACTACAAGAACTTAAATCTATACTTTAACTGCTAAATTGATAACACTTAACATTCCTCTCAGAATGAACAATAAAAGTACTTATCATGTTCATTCGTTGTATTACAAACAGGGGAAGTAAAACTCTATTTCTTCCTTGTTCTAATCCAAACCATAAGAGAAAGATACAAACTTAAACTAACCCCAACTGGAACAAAAAATAATCAATATAAAATACTCTTGATTATCTCTGCAAAAAGAAGTATTTCACACCAAAAAATTTTCCAACCTTCTATTTATCATTCAACTTCATACATATAGGGTTTAAGAGATGGTCATTACAATAGAAACTTAATCGGTTCATTTTTTGAGAAGGAAAAATGGCAAGATGCCAGTTTGTCATATTACAAAATTTACAAAATTGATAGAAATTACAAAAGAAAGTGAAAGGAGGCATCATTTGAATCACTTAGACTTCTTCCCCTTTTCAACTTTCGCCCTATATGCCTTGGAAGCAACTATAACTAGAACTAGTTCCTCATGACTAGGCACATGTACATTAGTGAATCTCAAGAGCCACTTTGAATGCTCTCGAGCCAGTTCCTTCATAGCATTTAACTAATTTGGCATTTCTTCCATAGCCATGTGTACACATCCACCAAGTGTTTGCAACTCTACCACTCTGTTTTGACTACTTGAATTCATTCCAGATAGATTATTCAAGTATGTGGAGAAGTTGTTCTTCATTACTTCTACTCCAATAAGAGCTTTCCCTTGGCCACTGGTTTGTGAATCAGTATGTAATCCTCACATGAGTTTGAATGCTTTGTCTTGGGTCTTCTTCAATTTTTCCCCTATTTCTTTGAGTCCTTCTTTAGCTTCTTGAATCATCTCCAACTTAAATTGCATACTTTGAAGCCATTCGAACAGAGGCTCAGTCCCTTTCTTCAAAATCTTTGCTTCAACCGCCTCTTTTCCCTTCATTTGGATGATCATTTTTAGGAGGGAAATGCATTCATCACATCTTGCCTTCTCTGCATCCAAAGTGTTGCAGTTAGATATGATATTATCTTTCTTAGTTTCCAATCAAAGGATAACATTTCCAATTTGATCAATCAGAGTAATTCCATCTGAATTGAGTTTCTCAATCCATTCCTTTCCAATCTGGCCAAAATGCCTATCTTTCTAGAGTTGTGAGATAAAATCCTGTACTTCTGCTACAGTAGGATTCTGAATAGCATGTACACTAGTGATGGTTGCTAATGGAACAACTAGTTGCCTGATAAACCTATTCAATTCTTCTATCTCAGCCTTCATCTTAATTTTTGACAATTTTAGGCTTTCCAATTGTTCTTCTATCACCTCATTACTTGATCTCCACAAGCCCACTTTTGTATCGTGTCTAGCTTCTCCAACATCAATTGAGTGTAGAGTGAAGTCATCAAGTGACATATCTTCAATTCTTCCTGCAATATTTGACTTTGCTATCTCCATGGTCAAGTGCGTTGTTTCTAGATCTTGTCCAAGTATCGATAAGGTCTTTTTCTTTTTTAGTTTTCACCATTACAGTCGTGGAGTGAACCACTTGAGACACAATGTCCTTCATAGGCACACTCTCACCTTTTCTTTTCTTCTTCCTTTCTAAGGTGTCTTCTAACCAAGAATCTATAACAATCACCTTAGAAGTTGTCCCAAGTGACTCTATGTTAAACATCTTCTTCTTTACTAGAGTCACTGCTACTATAGTTGTAGAGAAAGGATTCTTTGGATCTTGAAAAAGAAGCCTAGATGAACTCAGGGCTTTCTCTTCCTCTTGAGTTTTCTTTGTAGCTTCATCAGATTCAGTGGACTTGCTGCTACTACTCTTTTCATCCCTAATCTCTACTATCTGAATGGAAGAATCAATTGACTTCAAAAGAGGAGCACTTGCAGATGGAACAAGGCTATGATGAGGAAATGGAATTGGATTAATGTGAGGAGATGGAGTTGGAGTAACGTGAGGAGATGGAGTTGGAGTAACATGAGGAGATGAGACTAGAGCAATAACACCATCCTTTGACTCTTCCATCTTCTTTTCTTTGGTGCTAGCTTGCGCTCCAATAACTGGTAGAGGACCGCCCTGGCAAGTTGGAGTTATTGAAATGTTCTTCTCTAAGGGTTGATCACCTCCTCCTGTAGATTGAGCAGGTCCTTGAGCAACTATAGTTGTAACACTGGGTGTGGCACTCTGAGAAGAAGTAGTAGTAGTGGCTGGAGAAGCTTGAGTAGTCTTACCCTTACTCCGGCCCTTTTTTGCTATCCACTCAACCCATTTCCTAGTCCTCTTGATGATCTGAGCCATCATAACATCAAAATCTTCCTCTATATCCACATAAGGTTTAGAACTGATAGGAGTATTCCTTAGTTTAGTCAAATATGTATTACTATACATATTTTTCCCATCATTTTCTAGCCCTTCCACATCCAAGTCAATGCCATATGTCTTTACTTGATCCACTGAAAATCTGGAAAAAGCCTGATCTTGGCTCTCCAACTCATCTTTACAATCTTCCCAATAATCCTCCATAGTAGTAACATGCTTGATTACACTTCCAATTTGAAGCACATCTCTGGCATACCCATTTGGGTCAAACATAGGCCTCATCACTTCATACTCCTCTAACTTATACTTGTTCTCGAATGCCTTAAGCATGTTTTTAACATCTGATCGAGACTCACAACTATAGGCTCCAACTTTCATGGGGAATTCATATCCCTTCTTCCTCAAACTAGTGCTTGACACATTTACTTGAATTGCTTGTCTCACGATCTTAATGAGCATGATCATGTCATTCAAGTATCTGGGCAGCTTTAGGGGAAATCCATCAAAAGTTGCAAGACATAAATATGAAAAGGATGAGAATTGAATGAAATAGCTACCAAATTGACTGATGACCACCATTGCTTTTCAATTGAATCTCCTCTCTAGGCATCCTTGGAGTTCCTTGCAAATCCTCATTGTAAATGCATCATTAACTCTTATATACTCCGCATAACTATTTTGTAACTGCAAGCATGGGTAAAACTCGTAACTCTTTACATCATCTGGAAAGTTCTCTATTCTGGGAAGGCCCGACCATAACTGTAGGCAAGCTAACATATATATTAAGAAGGAAGACTTGTAAAATGAATTGTAGAAATTTTTTGTGCTAAGGGCTCTAGATAGATGCTCGCTTACCTCATATGCCCAGTTAATATACTGTTGTTACCCAGACATTTTAGAGGGAGGATTAATTATATTAATTCTAGAAAGAGAGAGATTAATTCCTAACTAAACCAATTTTCTCTCTCCCTGTACTTTCCTCTCTCCACGTACTCCAACTTTTAGAGAGAAGTTTGAGGTTTGAGTTTGAGTTGCCCTCTTTCATTCATAATCTTCTCTCCCTGTACTTTTCTCTCTCCATGCACTCAAACTTGTAGAGAGAAGTACAAGTTTGGGTTTGCCTCCTCTCACTCAATCCTTCTCTCTCCATGTACTAAAATACTCTCTCACTACATACTCTAACTTTTTTCCCTAATCTTAACCTGTACCAAAAATCTAAACAAGAATTGAAGGCAAAGACAAAGATGTTTCTATATGCAAGAGTAGTTAGTGGTTATAGAAAGTAGTGGTTGAGGAATAGACACAAAAGAAAGTATGAAGGATGAGATTTGAAACAATAAGAAATGTTGCTAATTCCCAGCCATCCACAACCAGACAAGCCGCATGAAATCCATTTGACTAAGTGTTCCAGTCTTTAGCCTGCTGTTGATGGTTCACTAGGCACTTGAAAATCTATGCACTACTTATCTACCTGCTAACAGAACAAAGAAACATGTGCATAGGTGATGGAGAGAAGTATCAAACTATTTGATTAAATGCCTAAATTAATACTCTCTAAATCTTTTAAAGTCAATCACCCATGTCTCGATATGAAGGCATCAATTTATTTCAAGATTATAGAGGTCCTTGGGCCATATGATTAGCTTCACTTTAACTCTAAAATTCTCTAACATCATGTTGCTAGAGTCCACAAAGAAAAAAATGTTTGATGCCAAAGTAAGATGAGATTTGAGTGAAGGCACAGTCATAGATAAAGGAGAGTATGAAAAATGTTTGTCTTGACACCACTTCTGATGACTTCATGGGAATGATCATGGATGGAGAGATTAATCTTTGAAATGTTTGTGGTTTCATAGTGATAATTCTAGTAGCAACAATAATAATGCATGTGAATTAATTGACATTTCTCCACCCATGATAGCTAATGGAAGGTATGTGAGTTGTTTGAGGTAATGACAGATGCAAGAAACGTGGGGAGAACTTAGACAAGACATCCATGTTGTTTTGATTGAAGGCCAAATTCATGAGACCTACGGCCTTGATGGAGATTAACAAACTCATCTGCAGCCCATGCTATTCACATTAAAGATTATCAAAGCAGAGTCAGATGACAACCACTCTTCAGCCTGCAAAGACATTATCTAGAATTAAAATTGGTAATTCATTCTTGCAAGATAGTTTCAACAGTCTAAGTATTTGAAGGTGGCAATAATAACAAATGTCAACTATTTGACATAACCTTCATCCTGTGAGCTTGTACAAGACATTGAAGCAAGCCAGACATACCATTTGTTCCATCACTAGAATTGGCAAAAGACGTATGTTCAGCTTGTCAATTATTTGATAGAATGTGTTAAAGAGTTGCCCATCACATTGATGCTAGAGTGTCTTTTCTATAATTGATATAAGACAAAACATGAGACTACCTATGCAATAAGAGATTGATATCGATTAGCTTAAGGTTTCACCAAAGTAGTTTCTGTTTTGTGTGTGTACACTTGGCTTCGAATCATAGAACAAGGCAAGGGCAAAGCATCATGTTCCAGCTTGGTGTGACTGGATCCTTTGGTATGCAAATGGGGTAGAACAATATCATATGAGTGAGCAGAGTATAGGCCTATTTCTACTATATTTACATCAATAATTGATGTGCTTTGAAATGAAAAGTTGAAAAGAGTGTGAGCCTTTCCATTATATTAATGGAAGTCCAAAACTTGCTTTCTCCAGATATTGTGAATCTTCTTGCCCTCTTCACACAAAGTTGTTAGGATGAGATTGGTGTAGTTGTGAAAGTTGAGGTTATGAAGAACCTCATTCCAATATTCAATGAAATGGAGGCTAAATAGTTGGACATCTACAAACACAATGGCATCTACAGGCTTGAATGGTATTGATAAAGTTTTAAGAACCTCTTGTGAATGCAGTAGGCAGGTGTAAAGTTTAATCTCATATGCACAATTTGATGCTTCACAATGAGGAATATATATATGGAAGTGATAAAGGTATAGGTCAGTGGAATTGGTAAGCTTACAAATTATCAAAGGATTCCAGGATTGTTGAAGAACATGTGTGCTATGTTGGAAAGTGACACGTGTCACTTGTTGTAACTGGAGTTAGGATCTAGAGTTTTTATTTATATGAGTTAAAGTTAGAGTCGGTTTGAGAATGCATGACAAATTCCAAACTCTAACTTTTTGAGTGGTTATGAACCCAAAAGGTTAGTTATTCTAGAATAGCTATAAATTCTTGAAAATCAATGTAATAAGGGACTTTTTGGAGACAGGGAACACTTATGCTCTGATAACAAAGTAATTTTTGGAAAGTGTGTACAATTGTTGTTTTTGTAATTAGTTATTTCTTACTTTCTTGGTGCAAAGAAATAAAGGAAGTACATTTCGTGTTCTCTTTCTAAAGAATCTGGATTATTGAATTGTTGATTCATTTATGAGTATTTTCATGGTATGGTGTGAGTATTCATGAATGGCTGAATTAGCATTGTGCTAGTGATAGTTCTCAAGCGTAGTCCTTGATTACTCTCATTAACAGTTTTCATCATTTTTATGAAAATGTTGAAGGCGTGTGGTGCATTCGCTGTCAATGGTTTTCATTTTTATTTTCTAAGTCGTATTCATCTCTATTGAAAAATCTAAAATTTCATCTTATGAGGGAGCTACCCCTCTAAACACAGAGGAAGGTTGGATATCAAGGGCCTATCCAACTGTTGGAGACATCAATTTGCCACATACTCCATTGGGCTAAATCATATATTTTCAAGGTGACAGATCTATTTACCAAAAATTGTGTATCTAAGCAAATTATTTGCACCAAAAAGAAATAATGTACTACAACATTAAGTGCTTCTACCTTACCTTTCAATTGATGCAAAAGGACCAGAATGTCCATGATCTCGAGCTTGAGATTAGTGCCGAAAAGGGTTTTAGGAACCTTACTCTTAGCTCCCCTTAGTTTTTGAAACCAAGATCTCATAATCTCTTTCCACCATACCATTTTCTTTAGAGAGAATTCTGACATAGCTCCTCCTACTATCAATTCAGAGAATTCTTCTCACTCTGGAATCTGGAGACAATTGACTACTACTTGTCTATCAATTGAGATAACACCATTTGATCAGGCAGTAAGATTTGCTTAGTATCTAGGTTGTAGTGATTGATACATTCAATGATTAGCTTTGGGGCTTGTACTGCTACTGGAAATTTGACTGCTTCTACCAGTCTACTTCCTTTAAGTTTCTCTGTTATGGGAGGGATTGGTTCCATCCTTAGCCTTCTTTAGAAATCTTGCATGTCAAAGAAATGAAATTAAGTGTTTGTGATATTTTTCCATATAGACTTGATTCCACCCAGTCCATCAAAATCGGTGAATCTTGTTGCCATTTTGTCTAATATAGAGGTAAACTAAAATTCAACAATTACAAATAGTGCAAGGAGTGAACCTTGTAACTTTGAATTTTTTTGAGAGCACTATTCAATACAATAGCATAATAGTTCAAAAGAAAAAGCAGTAATTTGAAAATCTGTTATGTTCATCTTTATACAAGAACACTTAATCTGTCAGTTGATTTTCATGGTCCGCGCCACACGAGAAAATTTAAGGATAAATCCATTTAATTAGTAAATGTTAGGGTTCTAACAGATTGCCCAACAGTAACTTTCTTTAATTACAGACTTACTTTCCCATTTTTACCCAGTTTTGAAGAAATAGAAATGGAGTACTCCTTGGAAGAAAACCCGCATGGCTGAATTCTATTTAAAATACTTTCACATATGCAACAAATTTTCTTCCATTACTTTCCCAAAACACCTCATGATCAATTTTCTGAATAACCATACTTGTAGGAGTAATTTTCTATTAGATGTGAAAAAATTGCTTTTGAGGGTAGAAACCTCGCAGAGGAGAAGGCAATCTCCGCTTTTCTACATTTGTCTTTGTTTTGCCTCCTATGCCAAAATCACTTGACTTCAAGTGTTTGAAAAATATGAAAGAGACTTCAAAAGTGAAAAATGGAAACCACTGACTTACTTTACCTTTCCACAAATGCCTTTTCGAAGAACTAACTTCTTGGTTCGAAGTCTGCCAAGAAGTTGTTTCAGAGTTTTCCACCGGATCTTATTCTGTCATCTTAGTGAATTTTGAATGATTCCCATGGTAAAAATATGGCAATACTTGAATGATCAATCCATAATATAATCCTACTCTCCTTCTTCAAGCTCACAAATTGTACTCATAAATCTCCGTGGAGTTTCACCTTCAAGGTGTAAAAACCTGCCAAGGAGAAGACAAAACTAGATATTTTGCAAGTTTAATTTTCTTTATATTCAAATCAAAATGAGCTATGAGAAAGTTCACCTGAGATAACATAATGCAAGAATCTCCATCGAGCAAGGTTCTAAGCTACCCATAAGACTCATGATGATAAGGAAACCCACCCAGTTATGTAATGTGGGAGAAGGGAGAAGATAGAAACCCGATGGAGATACTTATCACTTAAGGAGGAAAGGACCAACTGACTCGACCAGACTAAACATGATACAAGTTAAATTTCCACTTTTGCAAAATAGGTACAGGATGAAAAGTGGGGCAACATTACTCTATCTTGATCAATGTCATGTTAGGAAGAAAAAAAAATTGACCAAGTAATATGACATGCGACATTTAGCATAAAAGCAACAATTTAAACCTCCAGGAGGCAAAGAGCATCTATGCTAGAAATAAGTTGATGAACATCTCTAACAAAATACTTCTTATGAAGCTCTTTCAGACCTTGAACATTCCATGAGATGTAATTTATGAACAAATCCTGCAGAATCCTCATCCCCAAGAGAGGAGAAACTATTATTCAAAAAAAATGAATTGGTTCTGAAGCTAGGAAGAGAATCCCCACATGAGATAACTCTTTGCTTCTCTAAGCCAACACCAACATTCTTAGCATGCCTATAAGGTCTATGAGAACATCAAAAAGACTATGAAGTGACAATAAAAGATGTTTCCTACAAAGTATAGACCCAAGGGGGTTGAGAGACACTCAATGTAACATCTATCCCCTATTAGCTAGGGTTTGAAACCAAAGCAAGTAGTGTAGAGACTGCCTAGGTAGGAGCCACCACTATCAGCTAAGAAGTTGAACCTACATGCTTCTTCTCAATTGAAGCCAAAGAGTTCTTTCCTTTATGAACTACAATTGTCCATTCATCCTTTTTTGCTCCCTCCCCCAGTTACCAACCAACCTTCTTAGGAGAGGATTTTATTCATGACACACTAAAGGATAATCCTTAATCTTGTTCTTTGTGAATTGACACCTATAACAGGTGTTCAAAAGATTCAAGTATAAAGAACATTATAGATGATGGTGTGACCACCCACTTGAATCTCCATAGTTTCCTTGATGAATGGTTAGATTCAAGACAAACCACCTTTCCAATAAACTAAGCAATAGTTTGCGTAAAAGGCAAACATGAAAAAAGAAGACTAGGGAGCTCAAAATAAGAACCCTTAATTTCTTATCATTTGAGATAGTAAAGTCTCGAGACCAACACTTGCAAAATGAACAATCCATGGCCCACAAGAGTGGATAGCCTCAACATGGGTAGGGTTTGAAAAATGAAACAAAAAATACCCTTATTAAGGCTTTGAACACCATCAAGATGAACTCCATGAGGAGTCCAAGCTCTGGCCACCCATTCCCACAACATACTTTTAGGAGGGATCCTACCCACAAGATAACCCTTTAAAGTATTTTTCTCTAGCCATTCACATGCATTATCAAAATCTTAAACACGAAACACATCATTAGGTGAGGGCATACCTTGTGACACACTTTCAACACAAATTTGTGAAGGCATTTGTTCAAGGGTGCCACAAGATTCTTTTACAACAACTCCAACACCAACATTAATTATTGAGAAAAAGTTGGTTGAAGTCATTTTAAACCCTACAAATCTTATAGTAAATATGGTATAACACATATATACACAAAGATCTTTTAGAATAATAGTACACAACCCAAAACCCTAGTAGAGCTCAAAGCATGCATCCCTTCGAATGAGTCATCTTTTTTTTTCTTGGAGTAAGTCATGCATGCACTTATTAATAATCTAACCATCCACCCATTAAATTATTATTATTATTTGTATATTTTTTTTATCGGTAAAAGGAAAATGCCATATATTTTTATTTCAACATAAATTTATTTTACATCTTATTTTGCCCTATTCAAAGTTCAGGCACTGGGGAAAAAGAACATGGAAGAAAACCCCTAGCATAGCTCGAGACCAAAGTCTTGTTCCAAAAATAAATATACCCCTTAACTTTGACAGGGTCTTTACGAAGGCATACCTTCTTTTTTACAAATTTAGTTTATTAATTTGATAGTCTCCCTTATATGGGGATCAAATACCAATTTTACATAGGCTTTCATGATCAATATTATTACATTTACAATATTTTCATAGTTATTAATTAGTAATTCATTTTTCTTATTTTTTATAATAGTTAATACTATATGATATTGATAATTTGTAAATCTTGTAAGACATTTATATTTTATTTATTTAAAGTTTACACCATGTATAGTGAGTTATATGTTTCAAATTTGTAGTTTTATATTATTTTACAGATTGCACGCTCAATTAAATTTGATCTCTAACAATCTCACTTGACCAAATTTGTGGAAGATATGATCCTGCCTCATCCTTTGTGATGTCAATACCATGCACTCATTAAGATTTGATCTCTCATAGGCTCATCCAACCAAACTTGTGGATGATATGATCCTCACCTCATCCTTCATAATGTCAACACCATGCACTCAGTAAGACTTGATCTCTCATAAGCTCGTTCCACCTAATTTATGGAAGATATAATCCTCCCCTCACCCTCTATAATGTTGAGACCATGCACTTAATAATACTTCATCTCTCTTAAGTTCATTCACCAAAATTAATGGAAGATATGATCCCAAACTCATCTTTTATAATGGAAATATCATTCACTTACTAGGACTTGATCCCTAATAAGCTCATCCCACCAAATTCATAGAAGCTATCATATTTGTCTCATCTTTTATGATGCAACACCACACACTCAATAAGACATGATCTCTATTAGATTCATTATAAATTATTTTGATTTAAGAAAAAATAATTGATAAGTAGGAGGTATTTTCTAAAACAAGTCAAAATGTGATCTTGCTATTAGGATTCAACTATGTTGTTTTTGAGTCAAACTCATTGACCCCTATTTCATGAGTACTGGTTAACAAGAACCCATCTCTTATGAGAATAGATAGAACAAGAGCTACACGTAGTTGGAGTCCCTGCCAATTGGAAACTAACAAATATCAAAAAAATGTTAAAATTTGATTGGCTGTTGGCATTCAATTTAAACAAAGAACTGGAAGCTAGAGAAAGAATTCTTTCATTTAATTTAAAGGTTGATGAGGAGAATGTGCATCCCTAAATATGTTTCTCACATTAGTACTAGGGGAGTCATTTATGAATCTTGTAACATAAGCTCCTCTATTTCACCTCTTTTTGGGTTCAAAGAATGATGCTTAAATAGATTCCTTATCGAACCAGCATAAAGGGGGAAAATAAATCCCAATCACAAAGGGGAAAAAATAAATCTCAATCCCTTCTCTCAAATCACGCTGGTTCCAGCACTGCAAAATCTTCCATTGTTTCTCCACTAGACTATGAATAGAGGAAGAATTATCGGCCAAGAAAATAGAGATATTGACCAAGTTAAAGATTTTCAACCCATTTATCTTGCAATGTTACTCCTAATGATGACAAACACAGAAGAAGAAATGACATTAAAAATCTCCATGGACTTAGTGCTATCTATAAATCATTCCAAATGAAAAAATTTGGCATACAAAAGTATGGATGTTGAGCTTAAAAAATAAATAGTCCATGCAAATAAGAAAATGATACTTTAGATATAGATATAAATTTATTAAGATATCACAAAACTAGCAATGGGAACACTAACTTATAACAAGAATAGAGAAAATAAATCAAATATTTACGTTAATAGTAGAACATCAGAGCACGTCTTCAAGATTCATAGTAAACACTTTCCCAAGAAACTCAATAAAATTAAGGATACACTTGTCCATCTAATATATTAAGAGCTAGAATAAAGTTTGTCCCTGACATATCATCGTAATCTCTTACATTGGCTAAGAAAAATAACCAAATCACAAATACTTTATTACTTATAGTAAAGTGAAACTGGAGGCTTCCTTTTATCTAAGTATAGCCATACCCCAAAGAAATCAATTAATAAGAATCCTTCAATGTCAAATTGCTATGTGGTTAAGTTGCCAATGGCATGTGAGTGAAATGTAAAAGCAGAAAGAAGCCACATACACCTCTTTTAGAAATGCCACCTACTCCACTTTTAAAACACTCCAAATACAAACATTATTGAACGATTTAGAATTTATTTTTTAAAAATACGAATAAGGTGAATAGCAGGCCCATTAATATAAATTCTTTAACAGACATGAAATCATTTGATAGGGAAATCAAGGTGACTAGCAATCTCGTCACTATAATTTCTACAACACACATAAAATCATTCTAATAAGAGAAAAATACAAGATACATCAAAAGAGAAAACAATATTTTGATCTTCATAATGTAATAAAAGTTAATCATATAGTTTCACATAAGAAATATTTTTCAAGTTTAGTGCAAGCTATTGATAGATTATTGTTTTAGAAGTATAATTTAGTAGGAAAGATTGTTCAAACATTGTACAAAAATGTCTAAAAGAATACATAAAATAGTGCAAGAAATGGAAGCTGAATACAAGCACAAGCACACAGACGAAGAATCATCCTTGATTAACATAATCAAAGGTCACCTTGAGAAATAAAAATGATTGAATGTAATGAACTTATTAGTCAAGAAGGTCATCAGATAAAGAGCTTTATATAATTGGTCAAGAAGACAACTGCAACATCTCATAGTAAAATGTAACAGTCAAGAACAGATAAAATTAATTCCTAAATCTAAGTCCTGTCATAGTAAATAAAATTGAAGAAACATAAAACTTTCCTTATTTGTACTACAATAGTATTGGGATTGCAATGGTTGTTAGGTTTGTAGTTTAGAGAGAACATACTATAAGAAGCCAATTGTGATGCTACTCCACCCACAACCATTATAATCAGGCCGACTAAAACTAAGTTTTGCATTTCATCTGGGCAAGCATTACTGTTACAAATGAGGGCTTGATTTTTTCCACGACCTGTAATTCATTTTTTCCACACCATCTTTTTTTCTCAATTTGCTACTAACCAATTTCAGTCATTCATCCAAGCGTACAAAGACATAAAAGTATTAATCCAATACATGAGCAGATGGCAATAAATCTAGAAATGACGAGTTCTAAATGTTGATAATCACCTAGGCAAAGTGCTGGGCAATTATAGTTTGTATGCCCTACATTGCCTCTTGGGACATCAATGTCCAATGTGAATTAAGGATAACAACATTGTTAGGAGGCTACATTGGCTGCCTGGTTAAGTGTTGTCAAGGAATAAAAACATTCTCTAAGTTAGAGCAAAAAAGAAAAACACCCCTCATCAACAAAACGAATGAAAGCATCAAGTACAAGAAATGCAAGCCATTGAAAGAAGAAGAAACATACAAGAAAAATAAAGTGAAAATACCTTAGAATGTTGGTACATATTCACAAACCCTAATTTGCCTCTTGGATTCTTGCTCCATAAGCATTTTATGAGGAAATTGGTAAAATATTTTTTTAGAACACATATAATATATTAGGAGAATAGAAAATAATAGTTGTACTCTGCTATACAATGTCAACACATGGGCAGGTATATAGCAGTATAGAAATCATCGGCAACAGAGAAATGAACAGCAAGACATCTAACTGTTAAAGCAGAATTTTTTTAAATATTTGGATGTAAAAAGAAAAAAACTACTAGGAAAAATGCTAGTAGCCATTAGGAAAATAGGAATATAAAATTTTGACGTCAATTTAATTTCAAAATGTGTGCAAGACTATATATTATGATAAATTTTTTGCATGTAGTGCTATTTTCAAGAATCAAACTAATGTTCAAATACTGCCTTATGGCAGGGACTAACAATGAATACTCATTGAATGTAGGGAGAGGTGAAACACATAGACTCTCCGAAAGATCACCCATCCTAATATTACAAACTTCCTCCATGATTAATGTTACAATATCACATTACAAAAAATAATTAATCAACCTTAATAAATATTATATGAAGGGACCAACGGTAGGGCGCCTAACTTCACCAGCATACGATAGATCCTCAACAGGGTAAATCTGTGTGACCCCACATGGAAGAAAAACCAAGAAAGAAAACCCCCTTGGAAAGGCTCATTTGACTGGGCAAGCTTAAAACCTTTTTAACACCGTTTTTAAATAATATACTCCACTTAACACAAGGAGGCGCACATGGGTCCAAAAGCTGGGGGGCTTTCTGCAAGCGACAAACCCAAACGAGCTTTACCATTTCCAAGGGCGGCCCCGATAAAAAACAACAATTCACAGTTTTAAAAAACAAGAAGTCTCTTCCCACTGTCCGCCTATATAAACAAACTTTAAACTCTGCTAAACCCAGCATACATTCCTCTGTTTCTCTGCAAACAAGATCAACAATGGCTGACAACAACGGCGGTACAGCGAGTCCAGTGAGCAGCCCCGCCTCCTCCTCCGCCGGCGGCGGAGGCGGAGGTAGAGTCCGCGAGCAGGACAGGCTCCTGCCCATAGCCAATGTTGGTCGAATAATGAAACGTGCATTGCCGGCCAACGCGAAGATCTCCAAGGAAGCGAAGGAAACTGTGCAGGAATGCGTTTCTGAGTTTATTAGCTTCATCACAGGTGAAGCCTCTGAGAAGTGCCACCGTGAGAAGCGAAAGACCATTAATGGAGATGACCTGCTCTATGGAATTACCACTCTTGGTTTCGAAGACTATGTGGAGCCTCTCAAGATCTATTTACAGAGGTACAGAGAGCTAGAGGGGGATAGAACGGCAGCTGCTTCTGCGTCAGTGGTTTCTAATGGCGGAGCTCAGCAGTACGGCCACATGGGGATGTATGGCGGACAACAGCAGACGCCTCCCGGGGGGGCATACGGCTCCAATCTTTACCACCATCAACATCAACAGCAGTGATGCTGCAGCCGGTCTTGTTTGTTTGTTTGTTTTGTATTTCCTTGTTTGGAGACGATTTATTGGGCGGTTGCAGTTGGGCGGATAGGCAATTGGCAATTGAGGTAAGGGCGATTGCTTTTGGGATTTTGGGTCGAGGAGGCCTGTACAAATTTTGGTCGGTTTTTGGTGCCTACAGTTTAATTTTGTGTCTTCATCCCGAGCAAAGAATACCGTTCTTTCCAAAAATTGCAAGCATACTGTTCTTTCCACACATCAAATTCAAGGTCCCTGGGGGGCGCATATCTTTTTTTGTTTCATGGACGATGGGATCGGATTACGCCCTGTCATGAGGTTGGGTTTCTTTTGCAAATAAAATTGCAAAAGTGGGGCGTTGGAGGCTTATGTTTTTTTCCTTCCTGATACAATTGTTTTTAGTATATGCAATGTATTACAGCGACCCATCTTTCCACTTGCTAAACAGTCAACAAATATTGTACCCTTTAAGCCATTCATATCGTGGCACTTTCTCTCGTTTTCAATAGAATTTCGGATTTAAATTATTCATTCTCTGGTCCTTGTTTCTTTCTGTTTTCATTAGAATTTGGGATATTTTCGTTTCTGAGCAGTAAAGTGGCTTGTTGGACGGTTAAAATGAGAATTGTTGCTGTTGTGTTTATTGGGTCGAAGAGATTATTTACCATAAACAAATTTTGTAAGATGTTTACTCAAACAAAAGTTGAACCAGCAAATGTCTTTGCTTAGAAGTCACAAAGCAAACTATATGAGACGAAACTTTGAGTAATTACATAGGCAATCATTACGTGCCCAAGCAAATTTGAGGCTGGTTGGTTGTTTATTACTTATAAGTTTTTGTTTATACAAATTAGAAAGTGGTGCGTTTGAGGCTTTTGTTAATTTCCTATGCAACTTATTTTTCCTATGCCGTGTGTAACGGCAACCCATCTTTCTATTTACAAAACCTTCAATGAGAATTGGATCTTGCAACCATTCATTCTTACAAATTTGCTTTTATCATATGCCCAATATAATTTGGGAATTGATTTTGGTAATTTCTCGTTTGTGAAGAATGAATTGGGTAATTGAGCAAATTAGATAATGGTGATTGCATTTAGGCTATTTAGTCTGATGGGATCTGTATAGATTTTGGCTGTTATTTTGTAATGCGTACAATTTACATCATTTAAAAGATCTCTGTAGCATCTTTTGTTTCATGGGAAATGGGCCCGGTTCATGCCTTACAAGTTTACATCTGGAATAGCAGAGACATCAAATTGACAACCACCACACCACAACAATAAATAAACAGCACTCACAATGTAAATCAACAGCAAAATTGCAGCAACAACAGATTGATCAAAAAACATGAAACCAAGGTTTAAATCTCAACAAGAGACAAAGATCAACCTGTTCAAGGTTCTTAAAGCCAAAGTGCATGATAGAGCTCTGGACCCTAACATCAGCCCTGTCCACCTACTTAGCAGATCATAATTTCTTTACGGGTTTGAACTTTTATTTATTTGGAATGATATAACCTGGTTTACGACCAGGAACTGTCAAAAGTAGACAAGAAATAACATCCATCGATGCCAAATCTAGCATTGAGGAAGCAGAAGCTCAAAAAGGAACCATTAACAAGCACCTGCTCAGTACTCTACAAACTTCCACCAGCCTCACGAAGAAGAGAGAGTGTTGTGCCTGCATCACTGAGCATTCTTGATACTGTAAAAGTCGTTCCACCACTGCAGGGCCTGAATGCCCTTGACTCTGTGCATTCCAGTACCATAATTTGCTAACAAGTCAGCAGCCTGATTTGAACTTTGTTTTTTAAGTAACAAATCACTAAAAGTAACTGTGGGGAAATCAGTTGAGTGTTTTTGTCAAGCGAGTCTTCATAACCCATCTTTTATGAGTAGTCTCTCAGAAGAATCCATCTCTTGTTTTCTCAATATAAAGATACGGTTGGGTCTTTTAAGGAATCTTTTCAATATGTAGCAACAATCAGGGGTTACCAGGATCTCTTTTTGTTACGAAGTAGCAGTTGCATCTTCTCGATAAGTCATTAAATATGAAGTAGCAATAGGGTGTTACTCCAGGAATCATGAGATGTGATTGCCATACAAAATTTATCTGAATTTTCTGTGTTTCTGATTCAACAATGTACATGACACGGGGGTTTCAGGATTACAGTTATTTGCACCGGGCCTTTGCTTTCTCTTGCATTTATAGTGATTTGGGGTTTTCATTAATAGTAATGTTGTTCCTCTGAAACAAATCTTAATGTTGTATTTTAGGTTACAGGACAAATCTTGATACTGATTTGGCAAATGGTTTTGGCATATAGGGATCTCCTTTTGAAATCTGACAAAAGGAATTTCTTTACAGCTTCCTTTATATAATTTTCAAATTTATTTCCTGTTCAACCCCATCACTTCACTTGTACATCCAAAACTTAATAAAACACTAGTAACGTTTTTAATCTTGTAATGAAATGGAAAATTGAGTGAAACTTTGGGGTGGAGGGGTCGGTTAAGACATCTGATTGTGAAGAATAACCTCATCGGACTTGCTGTCTCACTGTTCTTCCATTAAATAGCTCAAAACACGAGTAATTTAACAGCAGAAATTTAAATTTTTGAATATCACTTCAATCACACAATATCTAAATTGCAAAAGTGTAAAACAGATACACAGAAAACTACACCTTCAAGTCTGTTTTTTATTCCTTTGAAAAACTTAACTCTACGACTATTTGCCAGCTGCTTGGAATTTATCACTATATATATTTCTTTACCTTGTTTATCTATATACTATTTAGCCAAGAAACTGATTTTCTAAAACCTCCTTATCTCTTGCAAGATGTGAGTTGTAAGTGTTAGGATTAACCAGGGCTATTTTATTGGCTATTTTTCTGCCGGCTGATATGTTGTAATTATTCTATCCCTAATTTGTTAGCAGCAAAAATCTTGTATAAAATCGCTTAAGGTTAGGGATTTCATAGTGTGTGATGCAATAATAGCTTCTTGCAGTGGTATTGAGTTGAAAGGGATTACAAATTGTAATTAGGTTGTAATCACGTAGCTCAGCTGAATTCATCACGCAGCTTGTAATGTCTTCTCATGATCCTTCTCATATTCTTTAACATATTCGATAAAGGCATTGAGGGAGGCAAAGGTGCCCAAATGTTTCTTCTTGATGGCAACCTTCCCTAACTCATCCAATCTTGATCTAAATTCTGTCTCATTAACGTTCTCCTCCTGTCCACTTGAATTATCCCTTTGGTCTCTGGCTTTAATTATGCTATCCCTTGACGGTGCTGCATTCCGTCTCTTTGCTGGAGGTTCTTGATGTTCTTTACTTTTCTCAACCTCCAAACTTCTCTTCTTGCTCTTTGTTGCTAGCTACTGCCTTCACCTTTTGGTTTGACTGACTTTGCTGGACCTTCCTCTAGTTTTATCTTCTCATAAGCAAGGTGTACCTTCCGTATTTGTAATTGTCTTAACTTCCCATTGTACCACGACTCGGTATGTAGATCAACTATCCTTGTAACTGCCTCTAAGGAAGGATCTTGATGATCATCCCAATCCCTTGGACCCAATTCTGTTCCATCTACTATATCATAATCTTCTCTTAGTACATTTTCATCATCTTCCTGTTGATCAGGAATATCAAGGCCTCTCCATTTGATTGCCCTCATCATGCTCACTGACAATTGTGAGAAAGCTAACTTTCTCACATGAAAGTCATCTTGTACATTGGCCCAAAAATCTTTTGTAGTAGGAATACGTTTAAATGTGTTTTCATGAGATGCCTTGATGAGACCATTAGGATCGAATCCTTGTCTTGCTCTATACCATCCTAAATGATACCATTCTAACTCTTTCTCCGTAGCGCTGCGAAGGCAACAGGATTGGGGTAAGTATTATTGCCTATTCCAAATGAGAAGGTAATCCCTATCTCACTTTTAAGTTTCATCATCTTGTCATAATGCTCAAGTTGCCTAGCCAACTCCATCAAAACTATCTTGTCGGGTGGGTACCTTGGAAGTCTCTTGGGACAAACTGTACTTCTTGCTACTCTAATATATGTGAATTGCAGAAATTGGATGAACCAACTCCCATACTTCTTAACTTTTGCTTCCGCTTCCAATGAGAGCTTCTTAGCAGGTGTCCCTTGTAATATCCTTACCATCTTCATGGCAAAGCGTCATAAAACATCTTATAATCTTTGGTGTTGTGCAAATGAAGTTGTGGATAGCACTCATGCACCAAACATTGCCCCGACCCATTGCCAATCACTCCTAAGGCCTCAAGTTTAGGATTTTCATATAGTCTTGCAATCAAATAGAAAAGATAGGATCCCATATAGAATTGCTTTTGATTTTGCGCTGTCCTAAGTTGCAACTCTAAATTTTTGCTTATAATTGTAGCCCAATCAAATTTTCTCTTTCCATTTTCAATTTCATCAATAAAGTAGTACATCCAGTTCTCGAATTGCATACCTTGAGCTACGCCCATGATTCAGTTGAGAAGCACAATAAAATCGTCGTACTCGGATTTGAAATCTGACTTAGTGAACTTTGACGACTTGGTGACTCCCTTCTTGCCTTCGTGTAACTAATTCTGTTTTATATAAATGAAGTAAGCCTCTTGATTATCCTGAAATAACTTGGCTGCTTGATCCATCATTACCATTGTCATGCTCTTATATTGGGGAATATTAAATACTTCTTCGATCACTTGTCCATCGATGTTGGCTAACACTCTCTTCCCTTCATAAAAAATGATGGACTTAGTAACAATATCAAACCTAGATGCACACTCCATTACCAATTTTGGACAAGGCAAGGTAGGAGGAAATGCCGCCGCATGTTCAATTCCACTCTTGTAGATCTTTTTTGCCATGGGGGATTGTCCGTCCTTTAATCTATCCTTCAACTGTATCATGTTCACGTTATCAATATTGGTATCACTTATTTGCCTCACTTTCGAGAAGAAGGTGGTCTTAGGCATGATGTTGTCCTTGTCTTTTTTGGTATTCGTTTCCTTTGGGTTCTTGCATGCACTGACATTTACCATCCTAAACACTTATTTTTGCCCCTTTGTTCTAAATGATATGAACTACACTGATCACTCTCCAACCTTCTTTCTATTGATGGATTCTAGCCTATTTCTGCCTCAGCAAGTCCTATCTCTACACTTATCAATCTTCAACTTTCTTTCCTAGGGATGAGACTACCACTTATTTCTACCTCTTTGTTACCTTAGGATGGACTATACTTATATCTCCCAACTTCAATCCTAGGGTGGTCTATCTTATTTTTGCCTCTCCAAGTGTCGTATCATGAAATCTACACTCATATCTCCCAACTTCAGCCTATTAATGGAATGCTGAAGTGGTGGATGATGAGTGCAAGAAGAATATAAGGGAAACGAATCAAGCAAAAACAAGGAATAGAATCTGCCTTTAAAATCAATTTTCACCTCTAAAAATGAATAGAATTTTACCTTAAATCTGCCTTTACCAATAACTAGGCTCTCTTCAAGTTCGGATCAGATTTCGAAAATTTCAAGCTTCTTTGCAAATAATGATGCCCTAGCAACAATCAAAATTTCCACTTCCTTGAAATTGCCCACATGTGCTAAAAATCAGACCTTGAATAATATAGTCTCTTTACCAAATAAAATCTCCTAAATTTGGAAGGAGGAATCATAGCCAAAGATGGAGAAATCAGACTTCAAAAAATCGCCCAAGCTGGAAAAAAAAATCAGATCTGCTCCAAAATCACCCTAGGGTAGAAATTCGCCCAAGCAAGGAGGAAAAAATGTCGTTAAGAAAAGGAAAAAACTTGCCTCTCCAAAAAATTGCCAAGTCTGAAATTTGCCTTTAGAGGAAAATCGCACATCCAAGGAGGAAAAATGAATGAGAAAATAAGAGAGGAAGCGCTTCTTATACCACACTTTTTGCCTTCCTCAAGTGGGCCAACCTGCTTGGAGCAAAAACAAAATTAAATTAGCCCCTTAATTAATGACCCAAATTTAAATACAATGTTAAAATTACTTAGTCCAAAGTGAAATTGGCCCATTTAATTGCTAGTTTTGATAAAAAATTGCAAAACAGAAACAAGTTATGTCTAGGAGATGTCAAAATTTTCATTTAATAACGTTTTAACATTAAAATATCATTAAAATTGAATCTAGCAAGCTAAAATCAATTTTCAATTCCAATTTACCAATTTCTTTTAACATTTGAAAAATCTTCTGGGCAATATTTCAATCAAATTAATGTGATTTTGCAATTTAGTCCACTTTCAATTTTGCAATGCAATTCTAATTTTAATTTTTTTAAAACAAAATAAATCCTTTTCCTAGCAGTCAAAATGCAAACTCCAGTTTCAATTTTACTATCAAAATTTCCTTTTTCACCAAAAAAATTCAAGAGTTTCCAAAATGACTAAATAAAAAAAAATTCATTTTGAAAATGCTCGAGCTTATATAATTATTTCAAATTTTCAAAAATCTATCTAAGTCCAAAATTTGCAATTTTATCCTGCCAGGTATTCGTTTTAACCATCAATTTTTTTTTTAAATTTTAATTCTGTTCGGCCTAAGGATAAAATTACATGTTCCGAAAAATCAAGTTTCGCACCGGTTGAAAAATAAACCAAATCAAATTCCTCCTCGCCCGAAGGTGTCCAAGGTGTAAAATTTTCAAATCGAAAACCTCTGGACCACTCCAAGAAATTTGCTAAGGCAACTAAAAAAAATTCCAAAAAAAAAATAATACATGAAAATTGCCAAGGCTTGCTTGAAAAAAGGGTGTCCCCAAAGTTTTGGGGCGATGGTGTGAAAACCTCACAACACTGTCCAATTTGAAAATTAACAAGACATTGCTCCCTCACTTCCAAAGCATGCTCATCTTGCAACAAACCCTATAAGGACAATGATGTCTCATTCTCTTCAAACCAAGTTTCTGAATCATCTCCTCACCAACTAGCTTATCAGTACCACCACCATCCACAATCACATTCTAGCATTTGCCTCTAGACTTATAAGGATTCCTGAACAAATGTCTCCTTTGACAAGGTTCCAACGTCTTCTTTCCAAGAAACACTCTTCGAATCAACAAATTATCCCCCTCTATGTCAGGCTCATTCATTGAATCAACATTCTCATTCGCCACAACAACTCTTTTATCACCAACCTTCTGGGAACATTCAAAAGATTCGTCTTTCACAACATCTATAGCATGTACCTTTAAATCCACCTTTGCCTATTCTTCTCTTTTGCTCAATAAGTTTTGGTTAATCCTCTACAATTCTTATCCTTCATTAAGTGATCTTGCTTCTCCTTCCCTCAAGAATTACCTTGATGTCTTCCCTTCAACTTCTCTTCTGCCCTCAGAGCATATTGATAAGCATCCTCAACTGAATCAATCTTCAGCATACCAATCTCATCCTGAATATTGAATCTTGGGCCATTTATATATCAAGCCACCTTTTCTTTAGAAACTTCTCTAGGTTCAGACCAAATAGATAGCTTGTAGAACTCATTATAATCCTTCACAGTCATATCCTTGTGTTTCAGATTTTGCAATCTTTTAAACAATTCAAGTTCATAATTAGTAGGAAGGAACTTAGCCTTCAATTTTGTTACCATTAATCTCCATCTAGTGGTCTTAATTTCACCTTCCTCTTCTCTATCTTTTTGCAATTCCTTCCACTATAAGGCAACATGTCCTTTCAACGTAGTTTGTGCCAACCTCACTTTGAGTGGTTCTCCAATATCCTCGAACTCAAAGTAGTCTTCCAAATCACCAATCCAATCAATACAGTCTTTAGGATTCAAAGTACCTGAGAAATTAGAAACATCTATCTTATGCTTTAGTTTCAACTGAGATCCAGATCCACCCAACCAACCAACTCTGTCTTCCATAGGTCTCTCTATCTGATTAGTTCTGTCTTCACCACTAGATCCAACAGCCTCAAAGTCTTCCATAGCTTCTTCATAACCATCTTCAATACCCACATTCTTGGGTACACCAGCTATAGCTCTCATGATCTCAACAACTATATTATTCTTCATCAACTCCATTTCAGATCTAAAATCTGATCTAGTATTTTCTATAATCTTTGGTTCCACAACATCACAAAGATCTGCAGTTGCCTTAGGGTCCAATCTTGTCGGAGGCATCTTCCAAGATCTTCACAAACCCAAAGCAACAAATCCACAAGATCAACCAGCGCTGATACCACTTGATGTTGTATAAGGTAGGAGAATCCTCAAAAGAGATGTCCTAGCCCCCAACAGATAACCAAACATCGAAATATAAATGATAATACAGAGATTTAGATCCAAAACAATTCCAATTCTCATATTAGAACGAGAAGATTTATATCTAACATGCCTGATTGTAAGGCCTTCCAGCTTATGGCCAAATACAAAGCAATTATAATAATAGTTTTGCAAGACCTCGCAAGATCCAAACTCTAGCTAGCCCAAACCCACAATCTGGTAGAAAACCTTGTTGATGTCAGTTTTGTACCACTACATACTATATAGGAATTGAATACTTGATGTGGAATATCAAACACTCAATCCTCTCTTGAAAAGTAAATACTCATGAAGTCATGAGAAAAACTCCAATGTTCCTTACACCTGTGGATACTAACTCAGTTATATTAATGTGATTTGCTAGTTAATCATGTAGGCGGCCTTACGTTGTTTATTTAAGGATTGTCGAACTCTCATGTTGATGATGGTGATGTCTCGCCTTATAATGTATACGAGTGCCAAATAATGTTGATGGTGATGGTGATGGGGGTGTGTGTTTGTCAATGATGCTTCTCCTTTTCTAACTTTCTTTTTAAATGAACTTCAACTACTCAACTACTTGCTACTTTACCTCTACTCCTATGTATGTAAAGATTAGCAAGTGGACATGGATCAAATTTGATGAAAGCTTAGCAGCGGCTCTACCTCCATAGATGCAATGATTCAAGGGAAAAAAAATTAGATTACCACACAAGGCTTCCTATCTAGCCGCTAGGATGCTAGTGGCCTAGTTTATAGATCCCTATTCAAACGTCCACTAATATCACCATACAACTATCTATCTATTCTTACTCTTATTTAATAACTTTCTTGAAATAAAATCTACTTTAACAACTTCAATGAAATTTAACTCTAACTATCGAAAGTAAAAACCATGCAATAACACCAAATGTTCTTAATTACCATGCAAATCACAACAATAATAAAGAGAAGCAATTTTGGTATTATCTTAAGCAAATTTTTTTTCAACCCTTTAACTTTAAACTATTGGAAGTAGAAATCATGCAATAACACCAAGTGTTCTTATCACCATGCAAGTCACAACAATGATAAGAGAAGCAATTTTGGTATTATCCTAAGTAACAATTTTCTTTAACCCTTTACAAATGAGAGCAAATGGCCTTATATAGAGGCCAAAATTACTACCAACGGTAGAGATTAAGAGGCAAAATCAACGATCCATATTCGATCTTAGAAATTCTAATTAGGGTTGCCACCCCATCGGCCAATGAGAAGACGCCACCTCATCAATGGACCAATGAAAAAAAGGAAAAGTTGCAACTAATGAGAAGGCACCAAAATGGTCGCCAATCAAAATCAGACAGCTATCCTACCCAAGAAGGAGAACTTGCCACTTGGGCTTACATCAAATGATCCTCTAATATAATTCTACCCGTTGATTTCCTTCATGGGAGGGCAAAGCGTGTGCTTTATCTTCAGCTTAGCTGAATTCATCATGTTGCTTGCTGCTTGCAGTGTCTTCTCATGATCTTTCTCATATTCTTTCACATATCTGATAAAGGCAGCGAGGGAGGCAAGGGTGTTTAAATGTTTCTTCTTGATGACAACCCTCTCCAACTCATCCAATCTTGATCCAAATTTTGTCTCATTAACGTTCTCCTCTTTGATATCTTCAAAATCAAGTGCAACTTCAACATTGTCCATCATGGTTGAAATGGAAGTGTCAATGTCTGGGTTGTATTGTGCAATCTCATTCCCTATCTTGTCAAGTGTTCTCAATCTGATGGTCAAGGCAACAAACCAAGACTCCATCGTACTCATTCCTCCTTCATCTACCAACTTGGTTCCTTCCAAATATCTCTCCGGTAACTCAATAAATGCATGTAGCTTGGGAAAGGCTAAGTCCTTGACAGAAAGGAAATCCTTCCATTCCCCTTCAAATGTTCTAAATTTGTCTCTAATAGCCACCAATGACCTAAATGTCGAGATAAAGGAAGGCAAGAAATTTCGCCCATCTTGAATTATATTACTGGTCCAATCTTTGATTTCGCGCAACTAAGTTGTTGTCTCTTCTATGTGGCTCCAGCTGTCTTGCAGAAGGGTTGCCTGGTGCAATTGTTGGATAGGTTGGCAATCTCTCCAATATTTGTTTTCGGCCTCCAACTTCACAATCCTCTCGTTTGCCTTCCTCAATCTTTCTCTAATTGAAACCATGCCTTCCTGGATCTCCACACATTCCATGTCATTCGTCATTCTTCCCAAGTTATGCTCTGCTATCTCATACTCCTGCGCTACAATTTCATCTATTGCCTTGCTTACCTTTGGTATAGCAATCTGAACTTTTCGATGACCCTCATCATCGCTTCTGATTACCTTTGCCACTGTTTTTGTAGTTTGTTTATGTTTCTCACTATCTTCCTTTTCCACTAACCCTTGAATATCTTCAATTGTTCAAACAATCACCACTTCACCTCTTGGCATGTGCAGTTGCCTTAACCATAGCGGTGCAGTGCATCTCCCCAAATTTGGATTCGGTTCAACTAGCAAAGCATCACTAATGGCCTCAAGCGCTTGCTTACTTCAATATCAATTGGCCTATCCTCTTCTTCACTAGTGACTATCATATCATCCCCATGTTGGTTCTTCGAGAGAGGAGAGTACTCGGTACAGTTGTTGTAACCGCTTGATTCCGAATTAGAACTCACCTCTACTGCGACCCCTTGTTCACTTGTATTATCCTTTTGGTCTCTAGCCTTAATTATGCTCTCCCTTTACGGTGCTACTTTTCATCTCTTTGCTGAAGGTTCCTGATGTTCTTTACTTTTTTCAACCTCCAAAGTTCTCTTCTTGCTCTTAACCTCCAAACTTCTCTTCTTGCTCTTAACCACTCTTTGTTGTTGGCTACTGCCTTCACCTTTATGTCCGACTGACTCCGGTGGACCTTCCTTTGGTTTCATCTTCTCATAAGTAAGGTGTACCTTCCAACTTTGTAATTGCCTTAACTTCTCATTGTACTACGACTTGGTGTGTAGATCAACTGTCTTTGTAATTGCCTCTAAGGAAGGATCCTGATGACTATCCCAATCCACTGGACCCAATTCTATTTCATCTACTGTATCATAATCTTCTCTTCGCACATTTTCATCATCTTCTAGTTGATTGGAAATATCAAAGCCTCTCCATCTGATTGCCCTCATCATGCTTACTGACAACCTTGAGAAAGCTAGCTTCCTCACATGAAGTCATCCTGTGCATTCGCCCATAAATCTTCTATAGTAGGAATATGTTTGAATGCATTTTCATGAGATGCCTTGATAACACCATTAGGATTGAATCTTTGACTTGCTCAATACCATCCTAACTCTTTCTCTGCAGCTGCAAAGGCAACAAGATTGGGGCAAGTATTGCTGCCTATTCCAAATGAGAAAGTAATCCCTGTCTCACCTTTAAGTTTCATCATCTTGTCATAATGCTCAAGTTGCCTAGCCAACTCCATCAAAACTATCTTGTCGGGTGGGTACCTGGAAGTCTCTTGGGACAAACTATACTTCCTGCTACTCTAATATATGTGAATTGCGAAAATTGGATGAACCAACTCCCATACTTCTTAACTTTTGCTTCTGCTTCCAATGAGAGCTTCTTAGCAGGTGTCCCTTGTAATATCCTTATCGTCTTCATGGAAAATGCGTCATAAAACATCTTATAATCTTTGGTGTTGTGCAAATGAAGTTGTAGATAACACTCATGCACCAAACATTGCTCCGACCCATTGCCAATCACTCCTAAGGCCTTAAGTCCAGGATTGTCATATAGATTTGCAATTAGATAGAAAAGATAGGATCCCATATAGAATTGCTTTTGATTTTGCACCATTCTAAGTTGCAACTCCAGATTTTCACTTATAATTCTAACCCAATCAAATTTTCTTTTTCCATTTTCAATTTCATCAATAAAGTAGTACATCTAGTTCTCAAATTGCATACCCTAAGCTACGCCCATGATTCGGCTAAGAAGCACAATAAGATTGCTGTATTCTAATTTGAAATCGGACTTTGTGAGCCTTGATGACCTGGTAACTCTCTTCTTGCTTTCGTGTAACCAATTTTGCTTTAGATGAATGAAATAAGCCTCCTGATTATCCTGAAATAACTTGGCTGCCTGATCCATCATTACCACTATTATGCCTTTATGCTGGGGAATATTGAATACTTCTTCGACCACTTGTCCGCTGATGTTAGCCAACATTCTCTTCCTTCATCAAAAATGATGGACTTAGTAACAATATCGAATTTGGATGCACATTACCAATTCCAGACAAAGCAAGGTAGGATGGAAAGCCGTTGCGTATACAATTCCGCTCTTGTAGAGCTTCTTTGCCATGGGGGATTGTCCTTTTGTCAATCTATCCTTCAACTGTACCATGTTCACTGTGCCGATATTGGTATCACTTGTTCTCTTCACTTTTAAGAAGGTGCTCTTAGGCATCATGTCATCTTTATCTTTTTTGGTATTCGTTCCCTTTGGGTTCTTGCTTGCACTAACATCTACCATCCTAAACACTTATTTCTGCCCCTTCATTCTAAATGATATTGACTACACTTGTATATCTCCAACCCTCTTTCTATCAATGTAATTTAGCTTAGTTCTGCCTTTCCAAGTCTTATCTTTACACTTATCAATCTCCAAACTTCAATCCTAGGTGGGACTACCACTTATTTCTGCTTTTTTAATACCTTAGGATGGACTACACTTATATCTCCCAACTTCAATCCTAGGGTGGTCTAGCGTATTTCTGCCTCTCCAAGTGTCCTATCATGAAATTTACACTTATATCTCCCAACTTCAACCTATCAATGGAATGATGAAGTGGTGGATGATGAGTGCAAGAAGAAAATAAGGGAAACGAACTAAGCAAAAACAAGGAATATAATCCACCTTTACCAATCTTCACTTCTAAAAATGAATAGAATTTTACCTTAAATCTGCCTTTACCAATAACCGAACCCTCTTCAAATTCGGATAAGATTGCGGAAATTTCAAGCTTCCTTGCAAATAATGATGCCCTAGCAAAAATCAGAATTTCAACTTCCTTGAAATTGCCCACACTTTCCAAAAATCAGACTTTAAATCATATAGCCTCTTTACCAAATAAAATTGCCAAATTCTGGAAGGAGAAAATTGCTGCCAAGAAGGAGAAATTAGACTCAACAAAAATTGCCCAAGCTGGAAAAAAATTCAGATTTGCTAAAAAATTGCCCTAGGGCAGAAATTTGCCCAAACAAGGAGGAGAAAAATGCTGCCAAGAAATGGAAAATCTACCCCAAGAATCACCCAAGCTGAATTTGCCTCCCTTTGAAGAAAATTGCACATCCAAGGAGGAGGAGGAAAAATGAATGAGAAAATAAGAGGAGGGGAAGCCCCTCTTATACCACACTTTTTGCCTCTCCAAGTGGGCTGGCCTGCTTGGAGGGGAAAAATTAAGTTATTCTCTTAATTAATGGCCCAAATTCAAATGCAACATTAAAATAACTTAGCCCTATAGTGAAATTGGCCCATTTAATTGCTAGTTTTGATCAAAAATTGCAAAATAGAAACAAGGTAAGTTTAAGAAATGCCAAAATTTTCATTTAACAATGCTTTGGTAATTAAAATATCATTACAATCAAATCTAGCAAGCCAAAATGGATTTTCAATTTTGAATTACCAATTTCCTTTAACATTTTTAAAATCCTCTAAGCAAAATTTCAACCCAATTAATGCAATTTTGCAATTCAATCCAATTTCAACCATGCAATACCATTTCAATTTTTTAACAAAATAAATCTTTTTCCTGGTAATCGAAATTCGAACTCCAATTTCAATTTCACTATCAAAATTTCCTTTTCACCAAAAAATTCAAGATTTTCCAAAACGACTAAATCTAAAAATTTCATTTTATTTCTCTTCCTAGGCTTGAGGGAGAGAAAGATGAAGATAATGCTGATGCTGCTGCTAACGGATGGGCTCCCTTTAAGCCATCTACTCACCCCACCCTCGGGTGAGACTAATGATAAGGATCCTCCTCCCTCGGCTGGTGCTATGCTGGCGGCATGAGGGTTTCTTTGTTTTCTGATGTTTTCTAAAAGTTTTTTTTGATGAATAGTTGATTTTCGGCCTGTGGCTGTATGAACTCGTGGGGTGATCCTGCTTCCTCCGACCCCTTTTTTTGTGAATATGTAACTTTATTGTATTTTTTAATATAAGGAAGGGACTATTCATCAAAAAAAAATTCCATTTTGAAAATGCTCAATCTTATACATTTATTTCAAATTTTCAAAAAAAAAATCATCCAAGTCTAAAATTTGTAATTTCGTTTTAACCATCGAAAAAATGTTGTTTTTGAAACCTGTTTGGCCTAAGGATAAAATTACATGTTCCGTAAAATCAAGCTAGCACCAGGTGAAAATAAATCAAATCACATCCTTCCTGGCCCGAAGGCATCTAAGGTGTAAAAATGCCAAGTCAAAAACCTCTAGACCACTCTAAATTTGCTAAGGCAACTAGAAAAAGGGGGTCCCCAAAAGTTTTGGGGCGATGGTGTAAAAACCTCACAACAAACCCCAAGACGAATCTAAACTTATCCTCACAAGCCACCAAGCAACCTTTTTTTTTCCCAAGCCCACACTTAGCTACTAGCTCCGCCAAACTTCACTCCTCTCAGTTACTCCATGCTAAACTCAATGTTGAATGAATCCACTCATTACTCAAGACATCACAAGTCCCTCTGCTTATACTAAACCAGCCATAGGTCACCCTAGCAAGTTACATTAAATAAACACTCACATTAAATACACCCTCAAGACACAAGTCGTCTTGGCAAAAAACATTAAATACATGAAATAACTAAATACTTACGACAAACTCCAGGTTTACGATGCATAACTAACTGATAAGACCAAATAAGAATACACGCTTTTAGGCATAGGTCCACGTGCCATCCAACTATCCAAATCCAAGAGTGCATACACCAACTCCCTCAGATCGAAGCTCATGAATACAATCTCCAAAGTTTGTCCAGGAAATCAGGAACACGCTACTAGTAGTCACCAGAATGGCTTTAACTCCCACACGATTACTTTAAACTTTATGCACACTTAGGACAAGGTTCCCCATATGCCTTGAACACATCCCCAATTGCGCAACCATAACCCTACAAATATGAGCCTGAAGTTCTCGCATACAGGATTGCAAACTACCCCATGATGCTCTTGCATTAGTATTGCATCAATGAATTTGAAGATTATTGTTCCATTAATTAGATTCAAAGGCAGAAAATTGTTCCAAGAACTCCACAGGAAAATGGAGTGGTTAAATGCATGATTAGGACAATAATGGAGTGTGCAAGGAATATGAGGTTGCATGTTGGGCTACCTTTAAACATGTGGGCGGAGGCTGTCAATACTGTTGTATATTTGATTAATAGAGGTCCCTCTACTCCTTTGGGTTGTGTTATTCCAGAGGAAGCATGGATTGGTAAGAGGGTGAGTTATTCTTCTCTCAAAACCTTCGGTTGTCAAGCATTTTTACATATAGTTCCTGAAAATAGAACCAAGTTGGATGCTAAGTCAAAGAAATGTGTATTTGTTGGACATGACATTGATGAATTTCGTTATAGGCTTTGGGATTTTGAAAATCATAAACTTGTAAGAAGCAGAGATGACATATTCAATGAGAAAGTGTTATACAAAGATTTGTTGCAGTAAAATGAAGAAAAAAAATGATTATGTAGTGCTAGATGTTATTCAAAAGGATGATGTTCTAGAAGTCCCTCATGCTTCACAACAACTGCAACAAAAAATACCACACGCTACAGTGAATCTTAGACAGTCCACAAGGCTAAGTAGACCTCCAAAATTTTTTTCTCCCTCTTTGTATTCTATTTTATGGACAAATGTTGGTGAACTTGAATGTTATGATGAAGTTGTATAGGTCAATACAAAGCTTTAGTGGGAGTCAACAATGACAAAAGAAATGGACTCTTTGCTGAAAAATAAGACTTGAGATTTATGTAAGTTACTTGTAAGTAAAAAGGCTTTACATAATAAACGAGTTTACAGGTTGAAAGAAGAGGATGGAGGTGAAAAAATATTTAAAACCAGGTTAGTTGTAAAAGGATTTGCATAAAAAAGGGCATTGATTTTGATGAAATATTTCTTTATTTGTTAAAATGACCTCTATTCACATTGTTTTAAGTATTGTGTACTGAAGATTTGCATTTGGAGCAGCTTGATGTTAAAATAACTTTTTTTCATGTCTGATTTGGATGAAGAAATATATATGGCACAGTCATAGGGATATGAGGTCAAAGGTAAGGAGAATTTAGTGTGTAGATTGAAGAAATGTTTATATGGCTTGAAGCAAACACCTTGGCAGTGGTATCTTAAATTTGACAGTTTTATGAATGACCATGGTTATATTCTGTGTCATTCAGACCATTGTGTTTATTTTAAGAGATCGGATGATGAGAACTACATTATTTTATGTTTATATGCTGATGATATGCTTGTAGCTAGGTCTAACATGGATCGCATTAAAGGGTTACAACATTTAGCACATTCATTTGCTGTGAAGGATTTGGGGGCAGCAAAACAAATCCTTGGTATGAAAATTTGCAGAGATTGGAATAACAAAAAATTGACATTATTTCAGGCTGATTGTATTGAGGTGTTACAACGTTTCTCTATGGAGAATGCCAAAGTCGTCAGCACACCTTTGCTTGATCATTTAAAATTGATTAAGAAAATGTGTTCAAAGACACAAGAAGAGGAGGAAAAGTTGTCCAAGGCACCTTATGCTTCAATTGTAGGGAGCTTAATGTATGCCATGGTATGTACTAGGCCAGATATTGCATATGCAATGGGAGTTGTTAGTTGGTATATGAGTCATCTTGAGACTGAGCATTGGAATGAAGTCAAATGGATTCTCAGATATTTGAAAGGAACGTCCAATAAATGTTTACACTTTGGGGCTTGTACTATTGATTTACAAGGCTTGACTCAGATTTGGAAGGTGATTTTGATACCAGGAAGAATATTACAAGTTATGTACTTATTGTTGGTGGGATAGCAGTGAGTTGGATTTCTTGGTTAAAGAAGGTGAATGCTTTATCCACTACAAAGGCAAAGTATGTTGGTGCTACAAAGGTAGCCAAGGAGATGGAAGAATTGAGATATCCACAAAGGGATAATTATTTGTATACAAATAGTCAGAGTGCCATTCATCTTGCCAAGAACTTTGCTCTGCATTCAAAGACAAAACACATACAGATGTGGTACCATTTCATTCGGTCGTTTTTGGATGGTGGACAGTTAAAGATGGACAAGATACATACAAATGATAATCCAACAGATATATTTACAAAGGTAGTGACACAGGATAAGATGAATTCCTCTTCAATTTCAGTTGGTCGTCTAGATTGAATAAGAATAAAGGAATAATTGAGTCTAGGGTGGTTTGATCCAATGGGAACCTTATGGAGTAGTGATATTGCTATAGGATTAGTCTCCAAGTGGGAGATTATTGTCTAGTGTGAAGCTTGATTAGTCCCCAAGTGGGAGATTGTTAATTTGTGGTGACTGATCAGGGAAGTACCCTACATACTCTTTTTTGGGGTCTATTTTATCAGCTATTTTTTTGCGGGTTGACATGTAATTATTTTAACCCTAATTTTGTAAGCGGCAAGAATCTTGTATAAAATAGCTTAGGGTTAGGGATTTCATACTGTGTGATGTGATAATAGCTTCTTGTGGCAGTATAGAGCAGAAAAGGATTACAAATTATAGATTGTAATCACTGGATAATAAAAACATTGAACTCACTGTTTGGTGGACGCAGCCCAAGGTTTCAGTAAACTACGTTAAATCTTTGTGTCTTGTGTTCTCTTTTGTGTGCATTAATATTTTCGGATATTGGATATAGTTGCATGTAATTGTTAATTTTATCTCGTTAATCCTAATAGGAAGATATTTTCCTCTCTAAAAGATTTAAACTTACCTTTCGCTGAGGGCTTGGCCAAAATATCACCTTATCAGCTGGAAATATGCTAAAGCTTAACTGCTCCTTTCTAAACCCTATCTTGAATGAAGTGATAATCTGCTCTTGACCTCTCTACTTAGGCTTGTTATGTAATAGTATCACTGCACTCTCAGAGAACAAAAATTCTAATTATCACAATAAATTGATTGTGGGACCAATACTTGATCAAAGAATCCAACAAGTAACTTGCAAAGCCAGGGGACCTCACAATTTCCATACCGGCTGCCATGTATTTTGCCTTTGTTGAATTAATTGCTACATAATTCTGCCCTTTTTGTTGAATTATAATATCATTATTGACCCAACTTAAAGCAACACTGAGTCTGCATCCATTGCATTGCCTGGCCAATCTGAGTCTGTATACCTTTACAACTTTTATTGCACCATTTCCAAGATATCTCATACCATATTCCATTATGCCCATCAAATATTCGAGCACAATTTTTGTTGCTACCCAGTGCATCTCCTTGGTCACCCCATGAATTGACTCAAAATTTTCATTGTTTGTACAATGTGAGATCTGCCAACTCGGAATCCAAAGTAATCTTATTCAAATTAGTGTTCATAGGCATGGTCATAAGTGTGCAATTATTTCTCTGGAATTACTTCAAGATCTCAACTATGTACTCACAAACTTTAAAACTCAAGAACTAATTTAATAGGCTGATGCCTTTCACCACAAGCTTAGTAACTAAATGTGTTTCATATCCTCCAGTGAGTTGCTTGTTTCTTGTAATAAACAAATCATGTACATTGAACCCCAAAATAAGCAAACGAGTCCCAACAAATTCATAATATAGATTCTGATTTGCTTCACTTCTGCTGAATCCCACACTTTGCAAATATTCACCCATCTTGGATTATTAGGCTCTTGGTGCTTGTTTGAGTTCATACAAGGCTTTCTTAAGCTTGTGAACATGGGATTCCATCCCATTACCTTAGGGCCCATTTGGTTGTGGGAATAGGAATAGGGGAATAGGAATAACTATTCTGGAATACTTATTCTAGAATAGAAAATGGGGCTACGTATTCCTTTTCTTTGTTTGGTTTAGCCAATATTTGATGGGGAATTTGCAGACCCCAAAATTTATGTTTTCTAAAATATAAGAGAAATGACAGCAGAAGACAAATTTTTCTTCACAAGATGCCAAATTATCTGAACTGCTAACAAGGGCAGAAAGTGTCCCTATGTGCTAAAAGCGCCATTGAAAGGAAAGAGCTGATGAGGTATGCTGTCCACCATGACTTGTGCGCGGCAAAGATCTGGCGCAGATGCCTCTACAAACTCCACTCTGCTGTCATTACACTTAATAAACACCTCGCTGTCACATGTTTCCAATCTTCCTGCCATCGAATAGAAGTAAAACTTGGGTTTCAGACAGGCTCTTCTTCAGGCGCTCCACCATGGACTCATTCTCGGATGCTCCATCCCGTGGGAGTGGAGAAGAGGAGACATTTCTGCGTGTAATGGACGGACAACATCCGGAGATCTGAATAGGTGAGTTTGTATTTCTGCGGCAAAGAAGGGGGGGCAGGAAAAATGATGCGGACGGAGACCCTGAACCTGATGGAATCATAAAATTTGATTAAGTGAAAATGAGAATAGGAAGGGGCATTCCAATTACGAGTATTTTTGGGATTAGATAAAAGCTCATTTTGGGCTATAATGGGAATACATAATCCTATTCTCCATTCCAATTCTGCCAACCAAACAAAGAATTAAAAGCGTATTCTAATTTTCAAAACCTATTCCTGTGGTATTCCAGCAACCAAATGGGCTCTTAAAGCCTTGAGGGCTTGTTAGGTTCATGAATTTGAACAGGAATTGGCATTTGTAATTCCTAAAAATTTCTAATCCACTGTTTGAGTGTGCAAAACCGGAATTGGAATTAGAATTGGAAAAAAAATAGAATTCGGTATCCCCATTTTCTTCCATCTAAAATAGGTGGGATTGCTCCAATTCCCATTTTAATTCCATTTTGCTAAAACTTGGATTACATATGAATTGAAATGAAAAACTTCTAAGGTCTGCTTTATGTAATTTGATCACATATCTCTTGGGCATTTTGTCAAACAATTTGCATGCCTTGTCGATGGTTCCACATATTGCATGGTATTTCTAACTATGATATTTGCCAAAAGCTCCCCTTCCATTATACTTTCATGTCCATGTCAAAGCTCCCATTTTAATTCCATTTTGCCAAAACTTGGATTACATATGAATTGAAATGAAAAACTTCTGAGGTCCGCTTTATGTAATTTGATCACATATCTCTTGGGCATTTTGTCAAATAGTTTGCATGACTTGTTGATGTTTCCACATTGTGCATGGCATTTCTAACTATGATATTTGCCAAAAGCTCCCCTTCCATTATACTTTCATGTCCATGTCAAAGCTCCCATTTTGGTACAGGCAGGTAGTATACCGATGAAAGCTTTGGATTTTGGCTCTGCACTGGCGATTTCATTTCCTTACCAACAAATCCATTTTGTGCATATCCTCCAATGAGAACACTTTTTTTGAGCCATTCTGTCAAACACGTTACGTTCCTTGTCTATATTTCCACATTTTGCATACATGTCTAACACAGCTGTTGCAACTAACAAAATTGTGCCTGTAGCTCTGTATGCACTTCTTCCTAAATGTACCATTAAGCAAAGTTGGCTTTACCACATTTATGACCATTGATTGGGCCTCTTATCTCATTGTTTTTATGAGTTTTAAAGTGCCACATTTGATTTCACTTCAACTTTTATGATATCGTAGAGATTATTTTCTTCCAACAACAAAGTCACTGTGACTTTCTAAAGATTTTTCAACTTTTATGGTATCCTAGATATACATTAATGACATTGAGATTATATATATGGTAGCTTCTGTAAGAATTGAATCCAACTGTATTTCTTCTAACAAAATTGTGCCTGTAGCTCTGTACGCACTTCTTCCTAAATGATACCATTAAGCAAAGTTGGCTTTACCACATTTATGACCATTGATTGGGCCTCTTATGTCATTGTTTTTATGAGTTTTAAAGTGCCACATTTGATTTCACTTCAACTTTTATGATATCGTAGAGATTATTTTCTTCCAACAACAAAGTCACTGTGACTTTCTAAAGATTTTTCAACTTTTATGGTATCCTAGATATACATTAATGACTTTGAGATTATATATATGGTAGCTTCTGTAAGAATTGAATCCAACTGTATTTCATTATAAGAATGGAAACAGAGATTTACAGGCCATTGGGTTTAAAAACTATATAGTTAAGAGATGAAGCCCATCCCCTGTTTCAGTCATTGATTCCTTTGCTTTCCCTTTAATATGAATGCAAAATGGAAGCACTAATGCACATGCAGGCTTGTGAGCAGTTTATTTTCCTTAAAAAAACAGTGCTACATTCCTCTTTGCACAAACTCTTTGGTTGGTTACCCTGACATCTTGCTTGGCTGCTTTGCACTTCCAGACAATTTTTTTTTTTCTGCATTCCTACCTCCCTGCAGATACTCTAATAATTAATTGTTGGTACTTTTCCCTGCTAAAATGTAGGGGAAACTGAAGCCTTTCAGACATGTGGCTTTTTTAGATCCATTCTCTGTTGTGCATGCCAGCTGTGTATACACTGAATGGAACTCTTGGAATCATGGGTCAGGATAATTGTCTGACAAAGGTCAAAGGATGAAATCAAAGCAGTTATTCATTAATCCTTTTGTTTCCACTTTTTATTTTGTTTTTGGTGATGACTATCACTGTCTGTCAATGATGCTAAAGTATCAGATTCTAAGTGACATGGTGAATTTCATGTAACATAGAATTTTCTTGAAATAGCTAGGCAGCATATGCATATTTACACAGGTTTGACTAAAACCTGAAATTTAACTAAGATGGTTCTGTAGTTTATTACTGTGGATTCCTCATTTTTATTAAGCCCTGCATGGTGCAACTCCTTTATCTTGCATTTGATTTGGGGACGTGTTTCTGGACTTTTTTCTTTGGCTTACATTTCACATGTGCTTTCCATGACACAGGCATACAAATATTAGTAACGAAGATGTGGCTGTAGGCATACAAATATTAGTAACGAAGATGTGGCTGTCTTTTTTTCTTGGCATACATGATTATCTTAACTCATTTTCACCAAACCCTTTATGTGTTGTCATGGTTGTCTTTAGTCACCATACCTTAGTAAATGAGCTTCACAATTGTATGAACACTGTTTCTTTAACTCTCATATATCTTTCACTTGGGTGTCTTAAAGGTTGTTTTGTTTTCTGTAGTGATAGGGTGCATTATAGGTCTCACTGACTTTTAACATGTGGGAAATAATATAGACATTTGGATTGATAGAGTCTTTTCAATGATTCGCTAGCTAATGTATATGGGGAATTTTGATTTACATGGATATTAGACTCCATAAGGTAAACTAAATCCTCAAACTCAGGAAGCACAAAGATCCATTTCCCAAAATCAGGAGGCAAGCTTAATTGTATTTTCTATGTTTAAAAGTAGTTCATAATGACACAATCTGGTGGGAAACAACTTCTATCTGATTATGAATAATAGAGAGTTAAAGTTCTGTTAGGAGGTGGTGGCTTTGTGAGTGTAGAGAGGATATATTGAGCTGAAGAGTAATGATTTAGGGGGATTAAACAGGAAATTAGGTCTTGAATCTTTGTAAATATTTCTTTTGTTCTCCTCACTGTTTCTTTGTGTTATTTTCTGTGCTCTACTATTCCTTGCTAATAATTTTGTAACTTAACCTGTTTATTGTGTTTTTTTTAAATTACATGTACTGAGTTATCTGGTTGGAGAGAGAGCTAGCAAAATAGAAACTAAAGGAATTTCTGAATTAAGCTCAATTACTCAGGAGGAGATGAGACTTATCCCACAATAATTCTTTTAGAGTATTAGAAACTTCTTTGTTGAGCTTGACCCTGCATCTATTTGGTACAGCCGATATAAGATTGCCAGGGCCATAGACTGATATTTGGAGTAGGACAAGCTGATTGAATTATCTAGTCTAGGTGGTATATTACCATGCAGATGACCATATCCCCATAACAACGCTTCCAGTGATGAACAATTACTCAGAGCAGCAGGATTTGTGTCTTTAATCTGTTGTCATTCACAGAAATGTATTGCAATTTGTCAAGCCTCCACAATTCAGATGGAGTACTTCTGTTGAGATTGTTAATGCGGTGGACCAAGTGAAGGAAAGACGTGCAGTTGTTTAGACAAAATGGAATGTTTCCTTCTGGACCATTAATGGACAAGCATAGATGCTATAACTTGTGTCAGAGTCTTTGGTTATGTTCCCCATGTAGTTGTTTTGTGAAATTCTGATCCACTGAAGGTGCATTCAATTTGCAAGATATATGGGTATGTAATCCATCAGCTAATTAGCATTGAAGTTGAGTATCCTTATTGCTTTCAGTTTACCAAGATTTGGTGGAATCCTCTAGGTGAAATAGTAAGTTTAGCCTTGTCGATTATTTTAAGTATTTGAAAAGTGTGTCTGGTTATTGATCTTACAAAACTTGAGGAATAGAAAATGTCCGAGTGTTGGAAGCTTCATATTGAGTTGTATGTAGAATTCTTTGAAGAGGATAAAGGTTGATAAATCTGAGAATGGACTCTTCACTAAATAAGCAATTAGGAATAGAAAAGGCATGATTGCTGATTTGTTATGTAGAGTTGGCTAAGCAGCGAATGTTAATGTCATGGCCATGCTTACACATTTCATAACCTTCTACCTTATGGAGGTAGTGTTGTGATGTTTTTACACATTGCTCCATTGCAAATGGTGACACCCAGTTTTTCGCTTTTTCGAGTTTTGTTTAGGTGTTTCTGTTTTAGTCTACGATCTCTTGCCAGTTCAAAATTTAGAGTTTTACCAGGTTCAGAAGTGCTGTCAAAAAGTAAAAGAGAGAAAGCATGGCCAAATGTGTATTAAAATGCTATAGAAGGGTTTAGATAGCCCAAGGGACAAAAGATCAACAGTCTGTGAAGTCAATTCCTAAGTTGCCTGTTCGGATTTTGGTTCGGATGCGTGTTTGACATTCGGGTTTGAAATTCATCCAAATTTTTTATAGGTTGGGTTCAGGTTCATTTTTGGGTTCGTCAATACAATATATATATGTAGATATATATATATATATATATACATATGTATATATATATATATATATATATATATATATATACATATGTATATATATATATATATACATATGTATATATATATAAGAGCATCAAAGATGGTTGCAAATGAAATTGTCTAGTTATTAAGAACAAAGTTTTATGTTAAACAGTGTGTTTTAAACTTATCGTGTGTGTATAACAGTATTTTTGTTGTTTGGCCACAAAATATTGACAGATCTTTGCCGTGTGTGGTCTAAATCGTTCAGAATTAGATATCAGAAATTGTGGATATACCTATGCTCCACGGAGTTTCCGGGATTGGGACGTGTTTCTCGTATGGTGATGGGTCAAAGCCAATATTTAGGGGACGGGACCTTAGAAGACGACGATTAAAAACATAGGGGATTTTTAATATAGAGAGACAAAATTCAAGTATGCATATCATAACTGTTGGCGCTCAAAAATCGCAGCCCTGATTTTGAGCACCATAGAAAACTTGAGCCCTATAAATGCTTTGTGAAGCCTATGTACCCCGCTGTTGAGTTAACGCATAAATGGTGTTTAATGTTTCTAGCACCTTGCATTTAGCATGTCTAAGTGTTCCATAATGTTAAATTGATATTCCGAGCTGTTTGGCGAAGTCCTGTTTCAAGCATTTGTCAAATTTACAATTCTGCCCTAGTGTCAAATAACGACAGGAGGCTGTGTTTGCATCCGAATATCTCGCACCCAAAAATGTGTCATGACTTGCCACTTTGAGAGTGTCTAGTATCCATACCTGAGAACCTATGTTTCAGATTTCAAGTCATTTTGAGTCCGTCTGACTAGCTTTTGAATCCTTCAAAGTTGGTCAGTTACCATTTTTACACATTTGCAAAATATTCAAAATTCTGGGAAGCCCTTTTTGACGTGCGATAACTTTTGACCAGTTGACCCAAATGTTGAAATTCCTTTTGCATTGCATTGTAGACATCAGAGACTTGTCATGTTTCAAGTTTCAGCTCTTGACGAATCCGTTTGATCAATTTTCAAACGTGAGTCCAAATGGAATTTCTAACTTTTACTGGTGTCAGCATTTGCAGATTGATTGGAACCCCTGTTCGTGACATCATATCTCCTGATCCGTGATAGATGAATTTAAGTTGGCAACTTCGAAGGTCGATATCTTTTGACCCTGAATTTGTCATAAGACGAGATCTGATAGGGTGCAAGAATGCATAATAGAGATTCAATGGGTCAGTTTTCAGAGCTTAGTTATCTGTTCAGGTCAGTTTTTAAGGGCAGTCAACAGACATGCTAGCACCAATTTGACCAGTTGCATAAAACGATAAGATGAGATTTTAATGATCAATTGATGATTGAAATCAATTATAGTGGATATTAAAAGGTCCTTGGATCAGTCTACAGATCAGTTGTCTGTAAACGAAATGTTTTTTAGCCGAACCCACTTTGGGGTCCGACTGTTTTCATCAGAACTGATAAGGATTGAATGTGTTTGAAGAAGTTATTGCGCTCTTGGTTGCATATGAATATTGGTAATGATTCATTTGTCATCCTAAGATGTTTTTTCAGGATGAATGGGTACCAATTTTAAGCTTTTAAGCATATGTGATGAGGGTGACAATGAGGTATCCAAAGCCATGAATGATCAAATGGTGGAGATGAGGTTTACGTCTAAGCCAAAGACTTGATGAAGTCCATTTTGGAGTGCCCTTTGATAGATGGGAAATAGAGTAATAAAATAATAATAACGATAAGCTCTATTTACCAATCTAACGAAAAAAGACTTTGACTATGATTTTCGCTATGGATGATATGTTTGAGATTGTAAAGTCAAAGTCTTCTGATAGGCGTCAGGAGGATCCCATAGTTGATGAGCACGTTTCAAAGACTACTGCTCCGATGAATATGTTCAAAAGTAACAAAAAGAAAGCCGCAGGGTCAATGTTCTAAAGAGAAAGTCTGCGCAAAACAAGAAATTTATTAGTTTCGAGATTCAAACATTTATTAAATGATGTGGAGCAAAATGAATTATTTGTGTTACTATAGTGAAAAGTTGGCATTTGCATTTGATTTGTTTAACTCATCCCTTTGAACAACTATTGAAGTTGATAAGAACCATCAGGGATGTTCTTGTGGAGATTATTCGTCATACCAGAGGAAGCAACCATCCACGCAATTGTATGATGAAGCTGTTCCAGTTTTTTTTTGTTACCACACTAAGGTGGAGGAAACCGCAGAGGCACTCTTGAACAAGGAAGAAGTCGTTTTAAAGGAGGCAGGGGTCACCTTGCGGCTTGGTGCCGATCACGCATAGTAAAAGGCCAGCTCACAGCATTAACAGAGGCAGTGATATGTGAATGAAGAAGCTGCCATCGAGAGGGAAGCTCACGCTAATGCAAAGGGGAATACCAGTTAGCAACCAAGAACCCGCTGCAAGAAAGAGGCAAACACCCCACGCCAGTCAACTCCACTAAAGGGAGCCTTATGGAGCCACAGACTTAAGAGGAGGACGTCCATGGCACAAAGGGCCATCTGCAAACAAAGACTGCCCATGTCTTCAGCAGTAGCGTCACATAGAGCAGAGGAACCAGTGTTTGTAGGAAAAGGCAGCTTTATTTTTAAAGCGCTATGAAGGGAGGCACCCATTATGAAGCCGCAGGGGCAGTCAAAACACAGGAGCACGCTAAAGAAGGCAGCGTCTGGAGTTAAAGGAAACACAGTCAACGGTTTGAAAAGAGACGCCAGAATGAGAGCAACCCGCAAGGAGAACAGAGGCAGAGGACGGCTGGAGAAGGATGCGTGAGTAATGGAAGTCGTGAGCAGGGGAAAGAGACTATTTAAACGTTTAATCCCACATTCTGGGGACAGGGTTTCTCTGTGTTGTTTAAATAGATTTTAACACCATATGTGCAATGTCTAAAAGACAGTGGCCCTTTTGAAGGCAGCGCTTAGGCCCGTGGGGCCCATAGTTGGCATGTGAAGATTTGGTCAAATTTTGACTCGCCACGTGTATGGGCGTCAGATCAAGCTCGCGTGAGAGCGTAAGATGATTTAGAAAACTTTCCGGTCTTACACTCGCGTATGAGCGGGAGCAAATTTCCAAGGAGTTCCGATCATACGCTAAGGAGATTCACGTATTAACGTAAGGGAATTTCCAAAGTTTTCCGATGATACGCGGGAAAGAAGCTCCCCGTATGACCGTGAATGAAATTTTAAGCTTCTCCGGTGCTACGTCCAAGGCCGTAAGAACGTAAAGGGCAGCATTCCCCGTATGAACGTAAAGGAAAATTTTCATGCCTCCGGTGCTACGGGAAATGAATTGAGGAAATTGATTAATATTAAAATATTAATTAATTCAAATACTTCAAATTGCTCAGTAAATAAGATTCAGACATGTGGTGATAACAGATTAAAGAGGAATCAGAAAACTTTAAAAACAAAGTGAAAAGTCAAAGTTTCAAACGCATGAATGGTTAAAATAAAAAATTCAAATAAATTTTAATTTTTCATATAGTTTAGGCTATATGATATTTAAAATTTTTGAATTTCAAAGCTCTGATTCAGTCATGGGAGACAGATTTTTGAATGGCCATATCAGGGGCGGTTTTTGTCCGAAATAGGCGCTTCAATATACCGTTGGAACCGGGAGAATCCGAATTTTTCAGATTTGGGGTCAGATTTTGCACAGCTGCTCACTGGTTTAGGTTATAAGCAGATTTCCAATTTTTGGGGCTTTCTCAGTCGAATGAGTAGAATTCAGCATGAAGTATCAGAATCAGACAAAAGATAGATATAAAGGTTTATTAAAGTCAGGATGTGAAGAAATTTGATTCTAAAGGGTTTTTCTTGGCTTTTAGAAGTAAAATTCTAACTGATTTTCATTTTAACATGAATTAAAATCAGTTACTTGTTCCTTTCAAATATCTGAGATATTTTGTGCTGGTAGAGGCCTAATGATGAAGATTTGATTCACCAGTTGAGGGGAGAGATAAAAAAGTTGTTTTTAGCTTGTTGAGAAGGTTTTTCCAAGTGGACACTTGTTAGTTACAGATCAGATCCGGAATCAACTCTTCTCCTATATCTTTCTTTTCTTTCTCTATTGTTGGGGTTCCAGTTTTTGGGAAGTTCCAACTCCTTGGAAGAAATCTGCTCATGATTGTGATACCAGATTTTGGATCCAGTTCTTGATGCATTTCCAATACTGAGACACCATATTCTTCAACAAATTCTTCTTGTATGAACAGCAGTAGTGCAGATAATACAGATAGTTCAGACATGTTAGGTGTTTTCATGTTTTGATTGTATGCATTCAAATGTATTGTTTCAAGGAAATTAATACAAAGGAACAGGAATTTCATTAGTTTCATTCTGATTCTCGTCTCTTTTATCAGTGATCTTCAATGTTTTACAATCTCTTAACAAAGAGTTTAGGTTGTAATTGCAGCTCCTTAAGGCTGTATGTTAGTTCATTGTTGCTTATAACCCAAGAGGTTATGCAAATGCTTCAAAGAATCAACAGGATTGCAGGTTTGCTGATGGAGATATCATGTAAGAATGAGGTTCAGATTGAACATAGATGTCCATTTACAAGTTAGATGGATAGATCAGATATCTGAAGATACACATATGTCTCAGATATTCATATGTATGCATTTGATTCATGGATTTGCCCAATAGATAAGACACTGGTCGTTTACAGGATCACTTGTTCATGTTGCTGCATTTTAGGGGTTTTGTTGAATCAACATCATTAATCAAACGATCTTTACTTTTTATGTTGAAGAGCTATAATAGAACTAACCCTCACTGAGCTTCTGATTAGCATAGGTTTGCACCTAGCTACTGTAGATCTGTGTTGTTTCATAGGCCATTAGGAGAGATAAGGGTTTTATCTGCTTTACATTAGATTCAGTGTATGCTTTGACAACTGGTACCATATAAGGAATCTATAGGTTCACCCGCTTAGGTTTTGCAGAGCCTGAAGTGTAGAAGGAGTATAGCCTTATAGTTGGCCTGGTGTCTGAATGGGCATGTTGAAAATGGGAGTTAGCTGCCCCTAAATGTGCTTTGTTCTCATCAGGGTAATTGGAAATGGGTAACATTTTCAAACACCAACAATAACATTGATAAACCATTCTCCATAGACATTTTAGAAGATCAATACATGGAAAATTATCAAATGACAAATACTAAATGCAATCTTTCCTCACTGCTTCTACTCCTGTTGCTCTATGTTTTTTTCACTCTTAGCAAGTACATCATATCTTAAAATGAGTAGAAGAGTTAGTGTTTTAATGGACAAATATGGTTTGCACATTTTTATTATGTCTTTAAGACAACTATGGACCCACACAAAAAGCAAAATTTACTGTTTTGCCTCTACCTGACTAGCTGGAAAAAAGGGGATTGCTAGAAGTTTCAGGGATGGCTAGCCATCCTTGGTACTGTTGGCCGTCCCCAAGTTTCTTGCCCAATTATTTTTACTGTTTTGGGGACATTTCCAAATTTGGTAAAAAGGGGACAACTTTGGGGACGGCAAAATCTGTCCCTGTTTTATCCCTGGGACAGTTATGAGCCTAAAAGCATAGGGGATGCGTTCATGTGGAGCACTGGGATATACAAATTGTCAACAATCAAAACAATAGTAAATACAGATGCTATTTTCCCTGCTAAGCTTGTGTTTTTTATGTCAGGTATTAAAAACAAAATAATCGAAGACAATAGGTAATATAGGGGTGATTTAATCTTTAGGCTTACTGTTTAGCAAACTAAAGGCAAGAAGCAATCCACGTCACCTCAAATTTGGGTCAAACGGTCAGTTTCGGGTATTAAAAACAAAATCCATGTAACAAGAATATCGGTCAAACAATGAAATTCGCCCAAACGCAGTCAAAATCATCTCCAACTTGCCCAGAAAATTTAAAATTTGATCAACTTCGTTGGTCATTCGACCGAGGTCCCGCTCGACACTTTTCCAGCGAATACATCAGAAAAAAAATGAATTAGCTTCGAATTTGAACCTAATTCGAATGAGCACTGAATCGACTCTCAAATTCAGTGCTAGACCACTGAATATGGTAACTTAGGTCAATTTTGACAACTACTTATAGGAAAACATTTTTTCTGCTATTTTACTTTTTCAAAAAAAATGTTTTTGGCACTTTTAGGCTGATTGAGGTTTTCTTTTTTTCCAACCTTTATGGCTTTTTCAAAATTTCTATTTTTAGTAAGGCCAAAGGTTGCATCTACAGCTGTAGAAATTTAAAATTGAGAAATCACTAAGTATAAAATTCATGTTTCGAACACCAAATTTGCTTGTGATTTCATAAAAAAGGTATGAATTTTTTTGAAGATTCTTGATTCTAATCTAGGAAAGGTTGTGAAAATTCCTATAAAATTCTTGTTACAGGATCAAATTTATTAGAAATCTTATAAAATAAGCTACAAAAAAGAGCATTGATGGAAGCAGGCTGATTACTGAAATTTGGTTGAGTCTGAAAATTTATGATCAAGTCCGATCAAGGAGTAAAATTCCTAGTTCTACATGTAGTCCAATCAGGAAAATAGGAGGAATTTTACTGAAATCCAAATTCTCTCAAGCTTGGAGGTGATTTTCAGGCAAATTTCCTATTTCTTTGAAGGTTTTCAAAAAGTTTTCTTAACTGGTTGCAATCTCAAGACGATTTATTGCAGATTTGAAGAATTTTCCGTTCCAAATTCAGCATTCCAATCTGTAAATCTTACAATTGGGACAGATTTATGAAAGATTAGCAGTATATGTCAATACAATGAAGTAAATACAGTCTTGAGGCTAAAAATTGCAAAGTGTCGAGGAAATTCCTCAATACAAGAGAAGTCGAGTTAGGAGTAAAATTCCTAGTTCTACATGTATGATTAAGTCTGATCAATCCACAAGCCAAGCAAACTCTGTCGTCTCATGATGAAAATTAGCTTGTTGAAAACCTAAGAGATGAAATTCACTCTCTTGAGCTAGAAAAATGTTTGAAACTTGCGAAGTCTAAAGCTTTCTGGGGTTGAAATCCCCTAAGTATTCAGACAAAATTCCAAGTGCAAAAGAGGAAAAGGCCAAGTTTCAAAGGGAAAATGTTAAGTTTATGCATGGGAAAGGGTGAAATCACTAAGGAAGCAATGGTGAAAATCCGAAGTGCATTTCCAATGATGGGATTTCATCACTTCCAAAATTCATAAGGTCATTTCTAGATTAAAGGAAAGATTGGTATAAGTCATTTGAACGAGTTATTGACAATTTTGATTTTCTCAATATTGTTTTGGAAGTTTGTTGCAAGCTCATGATGGGGAATGAATAGTCAAGGGCAGATGAAGATGAAGGGGATGCTACAACCTTAGATTTCTGAAGACCGAGATCAAAGGAAAGAATTTAAATGGTATAAGGAAAGATGACTTTCAAAGATGAGAACTTTGTCTAAGGATGGCAAAATCCACGAGGTAGCACTAAGTCTGGTCAAGGAAAATTCTTGTAGAAATCCAAGACGTTGCCTTGAGAAGTGCTGGTGAATGGCCAAGTAAAACTTATCCACATGTGGGAGATTCTTTTAAGTGTATTGAATTCCAACCTCCAAGCATAAAAATACAAGAAATGTGATAGCAAGCACTTGGTGCAAGGAGGGATGAAGTAACTAGGGCCAAGGGCACACCTAGCCATCCAAACCACCTTGTAGAATAAACACAATGGAAGCAAACAACAACGAACAACACCAAGGAGAGAGAGAGAGAACAAAACACTTATTAATTTTTCAAGTAATCAACATACATGCCCAACTGTAAGGCCTTTTGGGTTATGACCATATACAAAATACATTCAAGATCCACGATCTAGCTTCAATTCGCACTTCCAGACATATATGCCTCCCCCTTTCGAAACCCTCTGTTCTGCCTCTAACCTAAGCCTAAGTATACTATTTATACTTGCCAAAATGACTTACAAAAGATTTTAGATCATTACATGAAAGAAAGGTTGACCTCAAAATGGTCAAAACTCATCCCTAAACAAGATCGTATCATTAAATTCATGATCTGAATTAAATACGAAAGTCGGCTTCCACTAGGAACCAAACACAGGCAACTCGGCCAAAGAAGGAACCAAGCATCAACAAATAACATGTTCACTCGGCACATGAAGGAATACTCGGCCAACATTGGACAACTTAGTAGCAACTGGTAGAATGAACAAAAAGTGCAGGATTATAAGGCAACCCAGGATGCTCCTGCATCAGAGAACTAGGGTTGACAGACATGATTCTCCTGAATCATGCAATTGTCACAACCTGAGCTGAATCCAACTCAGATTGAGAAATCCATGTAACATCTTCAACTGGTCTATTGTTCCACTTCACTAAATACTCATAGTAATATTTTCCCCTTATGCTCTTACTAACTCTTTGATCCAATACATGTTCAACCTCTTCAATCTGCTTCATAGGGTAATCATCTGATACAACAAGTTCATCATCTAACTCATGATACTTATTCAAATCAGCAACATTGAATATAAGAGATATATCCATGTCATTAGGTGACTCAACTTCATAAGCATTACTTCTGTCAAATTTTCTTAAGATTTTACAAGGTCCAAACTTCTTCATCTTCAACTTACAGTATGTTCCAACAAGAAATCTGCCTTTCTTCAAATGAACCATCACCTCATCACCAACTTCAATTACATGATGTCTTCTAGACTTATCAACATTCTCCTTATACTTCTGATTACTTTGTTCCAATTTCAGTTTCACTTTCTTATGCAAAGACTTCATAAAATCAACAAATTCTTCTCCTGTAACACTTTTTTTTTTTTCACCAGCAACATCCCTCACATCTGATAACCCTCTAGGTTGCATTCTTATAACAATCTCAAAAGGTATTTTTTTTCTACTTCTATTCATAAAATTATTATATGCAAAGTCAGCTTGTGCCAATACCAACTCCCAATTATTTGACTTATCTCCAAATAAACATCTTAATAAATTACCCAAGCTTCCATTCACAACCTCTGTCTGTCCATATGTCTGCGGATAGAAAGTAGAACTAAACTTCAACTTAGTACCCATCTTCTTCCACAAAGTCTTCCAAAAGTAACCAACAAACTTGCTATCTCTATAAAAAATAATACTTCTTGGTAATCCATGCAATCTAACAATCTCTTTGAAGAAAATTTAAGCAACATGTTTGGCATTTGATGTCTTCTTACAAAGTATGAAATGAGCCATCTTAGAAAATCTATCCACAACAACAATATAGAATCATACCCCTTCATTGTCTTGGGCAATCCAAGAACAAAATCTATATTGATGTCACTCCAAGGTTTCTCAAGAATAGAAATAGGTGTATACAAACTAGTATTTTGACTTACTCCTTTTGTAATTTGACAAATTCCACAACTCTTTACAAATTTCTGAACATCCTTATACATTTGTGGCCAATAATACTTATCCTTCAACAAACTCAATGTCTTATCAATTACAAAATGTCCAGCCAATCCACCACTATGCTTTTCCTTAATCAAATTCAACCTCATAGAACTCTTAGGAATACACAATTGAATACCTTTAAATAATATACCATCTTGAATGAAATACTTATCAAACTTACTTGGCTGTTCTATCAAACTAGGTGCTCTGCACTCGCTCCACATCTTAGAAAAATCAGGGTTAGTATCATACAACTCCTGCATTTCATCAAACCCAAGAACTTCAACCTTCATCTCGGTCAACAAATAATGTCTTCTGCTCATTGCATCAACAACTCGGTTAGTGACTCCACTTTTATGCTTGATAACAAATGTGAAACTCTGCAAATACTCAACCCACTTCATGTCTTTGGTTCAATTTATGTTGACTTCCCAAGTATTGTAAGGCTTTATGATCAGTATACAACACAAACTCCTTAGGAATCAAATAATGTCTCCACTTCTTCAATGCTTGAACAATAGCATAAAACTCTTGATTATACACAAAATACTTCCTTTTAGCATTATTCAACTTCTCACTAAAGAAAGCAACAAGTTTACCTTTTTGACTCAACACAGCTCCTATTGTATTACCACTTGGATCACATTCAACTCAGAATACCTTATTGAAATCAGGCAAAGCCAATACAGGTAACTCAACAACCTTTTGTTTCAAAGTCTCAAAACTCTTATTAGCTCCATGTGTCCACTTGAATTTCTTTTTATCTCCTCTCATTGTCTCAGTGATAGCATTACAAACAAAATTGAAACTTCTTATAAACTTTTTGTAAAAACTAGCCAAACCATGAAACGATCTTACCTCACCCACATTCTCAGGTGCAAGCCATTCCAAAATTGGTTTAACCTTCTCAAGATCCATCTTCAAACCATTAGTTGAAATCACAAATCCCAAATATACAATCTCCTCTTGCATAACTGAACACTTATTCAAGTTAATCATCAACTTCTCCTCCTTCAATCTCTGCAATACTTGTTTAACATGCCCAAGATGTTCTTCTTTAGTCTTATTGAATATCAGAATATTATCCAAATAAACAATCAAAAACTTACCCAAGAATCTCTTGAGAACTTCATTCATCAACCCCATGAAAGTACTAGGTGCATTAGTGTTGTGAGGTTTTCACACCATCACCTCAAAACTTTGGGGACCCCCTTTTTTCGGTCGTTTGACAATAATATTTGGAGTTGTCTAAAAGATTGAGTTATGAAAATTTTTGAGTCTTGGACGCCTTTAGGGCTAGTGGGGAGAGGGTTAGACTTATTTTCACCCGGTTTCAACTTGATTTTCCAGAGCCACCAATTCTATCCTTAGGCTGGACAAATTTTAAAGAGCAACTCTTAGCAGAATAAAATTGTAAATTTTGTACTCAGACGTTTTCTTTTGAA